>PVKB01001173.1:83274-476626 GCA_004027205.1 Ctenodactylus gundi | reverse complement strand
CTTTCCCACTCTCCTTTTGTCCCTCCCCCTCCCCTCCCCTCCCTCACTCCCCACCCTACCCTCCTGTTTCACTTTGTTTTTCATTTTTAAGTTCCATAAGAGTTGTGATCTGGGTCTCTCATATCAGAGAGACCATTTGATGTTTTACCTTCTGCTCCTGAGTCACCGCACTAAGCATGATGTTCTCAAGTTTCTTCCATTTGCCTGTAAAAGCCTCCACGCTGTTGGACTTTATTGATGCATAATATTCCATCGTGTATAATATTCCACAGTCTGTGTATCCACTGGTCTGTTGATGGGTATTTTGGTGACTTCCATATTTTAGCTGTTGTTAGTTGTGCTGCTATGAACATGGGTGTACATGTATCTCTGTTATGTGTTGTTCTGACCTCTTTGGGAAATATTCCCAGAAGCCAAATGCATACACTGGAAAAATGACAGCCTGTTCAACAAATGGTGCTGGGAAAACTAGTCATCCACACACTGAAGAATGAACCTAGTCACACACCTATCACCATGCACCAAAATCAAATCAAAGTGGATCAAAGACCTAGACATTAAAAGTGAAACATGGAACCTCCTAGAAGACAAATTAGGCAAATATCTAAAAGACATAGGGGTAGGTAAAGATTTCCTTGACAAGACACCAAAAGCAAAAGAAATTATCCCCATTATTAACAAATGGGATCATGTCAAATTTAAAAGTTTCTGCACAGCAAAGAAAACTATCAATATTGTAAAAAGAGAACCAACAGGTTGGGAAAAAAAATTCACCACCAACATCTCAGATAGGAAGCTCATAACTAGAATATACAGGGAGCTGAAGAAAATAAAGCCTACCAACATAAAGGATCCTCTTGAAAAGTGGGCAAATGAAATGAAGAAGTTCAAATGGCCAATAGATACATGAAAAGATGTTCAACATCTCTAGCCATAAGAGAAATGCAAATCAAAACAATGCTAAGATATCTTTTTTTTGTTTGTTTGTTTTTTGTTTTTAAGACAGGATCTTGCTCTGCAGTCCAGGCTGGTCCTGAACTCAGTATGTAGCCCAGGCTGGCCTCAAACACACAGCAGTGCTCCTACCGTAGCCTCTCAAGTTCTGGGATGACAGGCAGGCACTACTACACGGTGCTGGGAATTGACCTTGGGCATTATGCTTGTTAGGCAAGTGTTGTCACCACTGAACTCAGCCCTCAGTCCCCCCACCCTCAACTCATTTTTTTTTTTTTTTTTGAGACACAGTCTTGATTAGTTGCTAAATACCCAGCCTGGGATCAAACTTGCAATACTTCTGCCTCAGCCTCCCTGAGAGCTGGATTACAAGCCTGCACCACTGTGCCTGACTGGCTGAGCCTTCTTAAGAAGCAGTAGAGGGGTCCTACAGGGGCGGTCCAATGTGGGATGTCAACCAATAGGTTCCCAGGCTGAAACCCAAAGCACCTGCTCCGGACAAGCCCCCAGAACACTCTTTAGTCCTCAGCGCTGAGTGAGCAGAGCATGCGCTTCCCCCCTCAGAGTGGGGCCAACACAGTTCTATCTCACTGCCCCTGCTGATTGGCCCACACAGAGCAAGTGATCCTCCCGGTCACTGAGGGTTTCCTTACCTCTGCAGCAAAAGAGAACTACAGCCGAAGACCTAGGATCATTTAGACCACAATCACCTCCTGGCTTGGTTTTCTTGCAATACTAATACATATATTATCATGTTGTTGTGAAGAATTAATATAATCCATGAGGAATGCATACTGCAGCTCTCATTTTGGGAAATCAGACTGAAGACCCTCTTGATATGAGACACCTAAAAACTGCAGAACAGATTTTAATGAATATCCTTTGAAAAGCAATACTGGGCTTATAAGAAGAAAGGGAGGGAGAACTCCAAAGACCGAAAACACAGGAAGAACTAAAATCCCTAGATATGGTGGAATAGATTATAATGAACGTTCTTTGAAAAGCAGTAGCTGGGCTTCTAAGAAAATAAGGGAAATTTTCAGGAGCAAAAGGGGAACTGAACCTTGGGTGGAGATTTCAGTTGTCCTTGGTACGGCCAGAGCCAGTAACACAGGGACCTGGGTGCAAATTTCCCCAAGACGCCAAGGAGGGAAGCTCCACCTTCCCCCTCTCTCCACACAAACACAGAGCTCTCAAGGGCTGCCTTAGGAGCAGGATGAAATAAGCACAATCCTCACTCAGATTTAGGAATGTGGTCAAGAGGTCAAGAGATTGAGCCTTTCTGGATAAGGTTCTGCATCAGAAAAAACAGCATCCTCTACTAATTCATGAGAACAGGCCTGCCTTCATGTGGGTCAAGTTCAACTTTATTCTTAATACATCAAGAAATCTGACATGAAAAGTTACCAGGGCCTATAACCCCAGTGTATGTCACCAAAAAAAGAAAAAGAAAAAGAAGTGTTTTTCCAGAGGGAACATAATCTTCCTCAAACTTGAAGAGTCCACTAAGAAATGTCCACTGATCATGAGGGCAGTCTGGAAGTACACATTCCACATGGATTATTTTATGAAGTACACAAAGAAGCAATCTACCATGAACAAGAGCCAGCAGATACCAAAATTAGCCCTCTAACCCCTAAGAGTATATACCTAAACTATCAGAATTAAACTGAAAGGTAAACATGTTTAAATGGTAATCACGTAAAAAGTTAACAAGACAAAAAGTCAATGACTTGAGGATTCCATTGGGAAAAAAATAAAATACAATATGTAGAAGGGAAAAACGTGATGACAAAGTAACTAGTGGACTAGACAGAGCTGAAGGGAGAGTTGGCCAACTGGAAAATGAGTCTGAGGATGAAAGATTTGGAGGTACCCATATTACTACACCACAGAAAGGGCATCCACATTGCAGTACAGATAAATAAGAAAACACAAAAAAGTGACTAAGATGAGAATGAGAGGGTGAGATAGTTCAACACAGACACAGTGCGATTCCAGGAGAAGAAAAGCAGTATTCAAAGCTAAGCTTTGAAAACTGAAAAAAGGATGCGAGGTCATGAGCTCTAAGTGCAGTTAAGAGTTTATATCTAAACATCTAGACATGAAAGTACAGAATACACACACACACAGGCACAAACACACAAAGGAAAGATATCAAGCAAAACCATGAGAAAACACAGATTTCTTTTTTTAAAGACAGAATGACAGAATGACAGCAGTCCAATTTTTCTAGCATTTCATCTCATAATTTTCAAACACAAAGTAGAGCTGACAAGACCCAGTCTGACAAATGCCTAAATAGCTACTAGGTCATATCATTAATATTTTACTGGACTTGCTATACCAGAGACCTATCTACCTATCCATATCTGGAATCGTCTATCAACACCTCATGTGTTTTCTTGCTGCTGCTATCTAATGTAAGGGTGGTATATATGTGTACGTTTCAAAGAAAATATTTACACCTCCCCACCTACACTTTATTACTTTCACCATTCCAGTAAACATATATCACTTTTATCTCTCCGATAAGTAATAATGTTGAACACATTTTTTATTAATTTACTGGCCAGCTATGTATCTTAGTGAAACATCTACTCAAATATTTTCACTGACTACACACTTTTGTACGACAACTAAATAAACAGAAAAGAACAGAATAACATTTTAAGCCAGGCCCAGTGACACAAGCCTATAATCCCAGCGCTCTGGAAGACAGAGGCAGAAGGGTCACAAGTTCAAGCCTGACCTGGTCAACTATGCAACTCAGTGAGACTGTGTCTCAAAAATCACAAACCACAAAATAGGCTCAGGATAATGAGATGATGTAGTTAACTGTGAAGGTCCTGGGCTCTTAAAAAACATGTATATCAGTTAAGGGCCAAATCATGCTAGTAATTTAAACAGGGAAATTTTAATATAAAGAATTCTTAACTAGTGTAAGGTTGTTAGGGACAAAAATGGGCTAAGCAAATCCTAGGAGATAGAAATTAAAGAAATTATCACTCGTTGGGCTGAAAGTGAATCAGAAAGGAAATTAAAATCTCAGAGGAAGGGACCCAGCAAAACC
The DNA here is from genome assembly GCA_004027205.1 of Ctenodactylus gundi. Taxonomy (NCBI): domain Eukaryota; kingdom Metazoa; phylum Chordata; class Mammalia; order Rodentia; family Ctenodactylidae; genus Ctenodactylus; species Ctenodactylus gundi. The sequence continues at coordinate 472,599 of PVKB01001173.1, read as the reverse complement.
GAAATTCAGACCTGTGAGGAGGGGGCGTGATCACCAGAGAAGCAAATGTCTGCTGGCGAGGTAACAAAGGAATGGCCATTGCTGAGCCCTGAGAGCTGGGAGCCACCTCCTCATATTAAAACAAGGAAACTGACTGGAAGGAGTCCCAAACGAGCAAGGACCTCAACACCCTGATTGGCTTCCTACTGAAATATTGAACACAAAGCAGAATACCAAAAGGTCACAGTCCCCACGCCCTTTCCTTTATCCAGCCTGGCAGTATCTCTCTAGCGCTCTCTGTTGGCACAGCCTAACATTGAGCAATCTAGCAAAGAAGAAATGTCTTCAAAGTTCAGGTCCAGAATCTCCAAACTATGACAGAGATAGGTGGTTCCAGGGCTGAGGGACAACAAATTAGGAACAGATATGAGTATCTTAAAAGTGCTTCAAAAATACCCTTGAACCTAGAATTCTATACCCAGTTAACCTATCATGTAAGATCAAAGGCAGAATACGATGAAAAGTGCTTCTTCTTTGAAAATATAGAACATTTAGGTAAGTTAGGAAATTTTGAGACAATCAAAAACTGATAATTTATTATCAGTGCCTCTCCAAAAGAATAGTGTTACCCCTCAAGAAGGAGAATCTAGACATGAAAAATAAAGCACAAGGAAAAAAACTGGTAACTAAAGGAACTGGTAGGCAAATGGGTTCATAAAAGGCAGAGAAATTAAATACCTTATAAGTAGATATAAATAAAAAGGACACTATGAATCAATAATGATAAAAATTCATGATTATTCTGAAGTATGAAAGTAAAAAATAATTACACTGCTACACAACCTAATGGAAGATTAGAAGAAATGATCATAGTTAAAATGTTTTAAGTTTCTTGTATTTTTGTTATATATATATAGACCGAGTCCTTATCACTTAAAACCCCGGAGAAAATATAACAAGCACTTCCTGGAAATGTGCAAAATAACCCTAGATGATACTGTCCAGATTGAGCATGCATGCTGTCTTGTTACGTTTACCTCCAAAGAATAGAAATCGAATGGACAGCTTTTAAATCAGTAAAATAAAAGAAAGAAAAGAAAGAAAGTGGGTTCCACCCAAAAAAAGCCAGTAAACAAGAAGAAAAAGGAAAAATGATCGAAAATAACAGTAAGTAGAAAATAAAATCTTTGTGAGAAATAAACTTCAGTTGACAGTAATTCCAATAAATATAAATAAAGTAAACTTTCAAAGAAAAAGACAGGGATATTCTTATTGGATTTTGGAAATTCAGATACGTAATCTAGACAAAAAAAACACAGCTAAAATATAACTCCATAGAAATATTAAAAATAAAATTATGAAAAAGGACATTCTGTTTAAACATCAACTACGAAAATCTGGAATCACTGTACTGATATGAAATGAAATATAATTGTTAAATATAAAAATAGAGAAATTTACAATTATAAAATGAACAAACTCCCTAGGAAAAATAAGACAATTACAAATTGAAAACACAACTATGGAATATATAAACAAAGTTAATAGGTTTTCAAGAAGAAATGGGCAAAGTAAATTCTAGGAGACAGAAAATTCATCTTCACACTGAGCAATGACAATACACTGCTTTCAAAATCATAAATCAAGAAAAAAGAAAAATCAACAAAGACACTGAAGACTCAACAAAATAGGTAACAAACTTTAAAGACATATACAGAACTATTCAGGCAATGTTAAAAACATATTCTTTTCAAGCACACATTATAAAACTTTGACATATCCAGGCTACAAAGCAAGTTTGAATAAACACCAAAAACCTATCTTATACAGACCAAGTGTCTTGACCATTATACAAGTAAGTTAAAAGTTAAATGAAAAAAGTCTTTGAAGAATTGAAAAACATACTCCTGAAGTTAACAAATCCCAAGACACTGCCCAAGAGCTTCAGTAATGCTCGCTTTCCCCATCTCACTGACATTGTCAACCCACGTCCTCACTTCACTAATGGGTAGCATGCCATGGATGGCTGCTCAAAATTAGTGATGAAATCCATGGCCCCACAGCAGAGGAAGGGGACCTGCCCTCTGAGGTATTGGATATGCCACTTTGATGTGGGCATGTATCTTCTGACTTCTAGGAATGAAAAAGTCCTTTCACCTGAAAAATCTGGCTTTTCATATTCTTCCCAGAGCAGACACATCTAAGCAGAAATCTTCCCTCCCACTGTTCCAAAGCACAAAGGAGCACTCCTCAAGCCAATTTTCTCTGTCTACTCTCCAAAATACTTGAGAAAAAAATAGGCTATTCACTGGGACTGGGCTGTGTTCACTAATGAGTGAGGGGATCCTAAGGATAGAACTGTCTCTGTGTGTGTTCAGAGATGACCTCAGACAAGAGGGCACTGATCCTAGAAAAGAGGCAAGACTAGACACTTCAGGTAGACTCAGTAGAGCTACAGGAAAGAAGCAAGCTCTCCATTTCCCCAATCCAGCTACACCAGCATCTCCTCGCTCTGAGCACAAGCTATTCCTGAGGACTCCCCTGGACAAACGGCAGAGTAAGCTACTCCACCTGAAATACAACGGGAGCTTCATTTCTCAGTCTGCACTGGTGAGAATGGTGAAGATGTTGTTGTTGTCCAGGCCACACACTGTCACTGGGAGTAACGCCACCACTAAGGGAGCAAATTTCAGTTGGAGAGGGACACACACACACACACACACACACACAAGCTCTAGGTATTGTGGTGGTATGTGACTTTCCAAAAGTTCTCTGTACAATGGTGTCTTAGCTACTTTCTCATCACTGTGACTTAGTACCTGACATCCACAACTTTAGGAAGGAAGGATTTATTTTCGCTCACAGTTTCAAAAAGTCAGTCCATTCACAGACGGGTGGCTAGAAAATGATGGAATCACCTGGTGGGGTCACAGCAAGAGCCACAGCCAGTGTTCTGGAGGCAGAGATTCTCACAGCATGGCGGAACAGAGACAAGGTCTGGGAGGAAGGGTGGGCCAGCACACATGCCTCTAGGTCAAGCCACAAGCAAATGGATAATATACAATATATCTATGGTGTAAAATTTTCCAGTCAACCTATAACGACTATTTTTGAAACTTTCTACATCTGTGCTACTGTACAATATTTTAAAAATATATTACAGTAAAAGACAACTGCCACTAATCCTTCTCAAAATACTCCTTTTCGCTATGAACACACTTGTCCCAGTGTTCTCGCCACTTTCTGAAGCAGATCTGGAAGTCCTCTTACCTGAGTGTCAGTAATGGTGCTGTTGTGGCTGCTTGATGCCCTGAATTGATTCAAAACATTCACCTTCCATTATCACTTTGACTTTGTGGAAGAGCCAGGAGTCACATGGCACCAGATCCAGTGAATAAGGTGGATGAGGACAATTTGATCTGACAGAAGCTGTTGTACAAGATGCTCAATATATATTATAATTCAAGTTAAAATGTATTATAACACATAACAAAATTTATAAATACTTCAAAATATTTCAAATTCTCCTCCTCACTTAACACACTTATCCCATTCTTCTTGGCAATGTGTCTTTTACTAATATAAGCTTTTTAAAATTTAATCATACACCATATTTTCGATTACTTCTTGTATCATGAGGCTGAGGTGTCATTTGGAGACTCAGGAAAAGTGTGCTTTGAGCCCCCTTGGGGTGCTGGGAGAACTAATTCCTTCTAACTGTACAACCAAGGGTGCCATTTCTTTGCTACCATCAGCAAGGTCCACTCAGCTCAGAAGCCACCTGAGTTCCTGCCCCATGTTCTCCTCCATGCCCATAGTGAAGAGTCCCCTACTGTGGAGTCCCTGCCATGGTTTTCATCTCCCTGACTTTCCTGTCTCTGACCTTTAGACCCAAACTGAAAGGGGCCATGGGATTCAGTCAAATCTACCTGCTTTGTCTCTGTGTTTTAGTATTAACTGACATGAGCTGTCTGTAAAACCCCTTCTCAGCGGAGTCTGCCCGAGTAAGTGGGAAAAGGTGTGGGTATCGGGGATTCACTAGAACAACAGACTTCTGCTCCGGAAGTTTCAGGTGTTTGGAAGGTGACTGGATCCTGGGGTGCTATATTCATCAGCAGATTCACCCACTGATGGGTTCGTGTGCTGTTAGGAGGTGGGGCCTGGTGGGAGGGTTGGGTCACAGGAGGTGTGGCCCAGACAGGTGTACCTTCCTCCTGGCTCCTTCCGTCTGTCTTTGCTTTCTGGCAGCCATCCCCTTCACCCATCGCCACTCCTTTGCCTTGGACCCAGCCAACCACCCATGGCCTGGGACCTCTGAAACTGTGAGCCAAAATCAAACCTCTCCTCCTTCAAGTTGTGGATGTTGGATACTGTGTCCCAGAGACACGGAAGGTGATGAGAAAGGTAACAGGCCATAACAAGAGATTAGGAAAAGTGCTAAGTCAAGCACTAAGTAACTGAGTTCGATTCCCCAGCACTACATAGGCTGGGCGTGGTGGTGCACACCTGTAATCCCAGCACTAGGGAGGCTGAGGCAGGAGGATTGCCCTGGAATCCAAGGCCAGCTTGGACTCCATAGTGAGTTCAGGACCAGTCTCGGCTACAGAGCGAGACCTTGTCTCAAAAAATAAATAAATAAAGTTCTTTATCTTTGGCCCAAGAGACTCATCTCTTCTGCCATTATCCAGGAATAGCTTTTAAGAAGGAAAAAGTCAAACCCCAGAGCCACTGTAAAAACATCTGCTAGATTTGAAAAGGTATATAAAAAATAGGTAAGACATCTCATTAATAATTTTTATATTAATTACATGTTGAAATGATATTTGGGAATCTTGCACTAAGTAAAATGTATTATTAAAATCAATTTCATCTAATTATTTTCACTTTTTTAATGTGGTTGCTAGAAAAATTAAAGTTACATGTAAAAGAGGCCAGCATTAGATGTCCGTCAGATGGTGATGGCCAGTACGCACAGCTAACACTGAAGTCTTGAGTGGAGTTGTCGTCCAACAGCCGAGGAGCCAACTGTGCCCTACAGAAGTTTTGTTTAGTCAGTACAGAGGCCAAGTCTTATTATTTAAATGCCTTTAGGTGAAATATACATCTTACAGATTGCCACAAGCCCCACCCTTCCTGACAGTCTTTCGCCTAGCTCACTTGCACATGTACTTGACCTCACTGCATCTGTATTTGCGGTCCTTGCTGTCACACTTAGTTTCGTGGGGCATGTACAAAGATGCTAATGCAGGAGGGCTGAGGAAGGATGGTTCCCAGTCACATGTTCATCTGTCCTTATTGGACACAGTGACCAAGGAGGAGACCTGCGCAGATGGAGCTCTGTCGCTGATTCAGTGGGGGACTTGAGCAAGTAAGGCATGCTCTACAGGACTGTCCTGGATGGCCAGTGGAGGACAGGACCGAAGGTGTCCAATTCCCTCTGACGGTTCAGTCTGATGAGCTCACTGGCAAAGTCCATCAGAGAGCCACACAGAAGTATGGGACCGGAAGAAGCTTGCTTCTCTGTTTCGTGCACTATAACCTGAGCATTCTTTATATGAAATGTTCGGGACCAGAAGTGTCTCAGATTTCAGAGTTTTTCAGATCTGGAGCTCTACCTAGTAAGATATCTTAGGGATGAGTCCCAAGTCTAAACACAAAATTCACAAGTGTTTCACATCCCTCTCAGACCCACCATCTGGAGGTGATACTACACCATGTTTTAGCATGCTCCTGTGTTTTTCCTGTGACCAGTCCCCTGGGGTCAGCTGTGGAACCTTCCATTTGTGGTCTCACATCGATGTCACATTTGGATTCGAGAGTTTCAGACTAGGGGTGCTCAACCTGTACCTGTCCTGTCCTCTGACCTTACTGTAACTGGCTAAGGATAAAAAGAAAGTGTCAAGGAGGAAGTCCCAAAGTCCTGGCCAAAGAAGGAAGTCCGAGCTTTTGGCTACGCATCGCTTTGCATTCTCAACGGAAACAATGTCATGTTGGTTCAGCCCCGAACCCCAAACTATAGCAGGAGCCGGCAGCGTCGGGCGCCTCCAGCTGTGTCCCGCACCCCTCCACTCTGGAGAATGGAGTTTTGGAGACTCGAGAGGCAGATGCTGCAAGTTAGTGCAGAGTGAATGGAAGCTGGGTTTTGCAGCTGGCAAGTTCCTCCCTCTCTACCCGTGACATCTTTTTCATAACCTGAATTTCTTTAATTAAAAAACACCTGCCAACTCCTGTTATCTGCAAAGATGCTCCATGGCAACTCTTTTCACGGCCCCTTCTGTAGCTGAGGCAAACAGGTGGATGGAAGGCCGCCTGGAACCTCTCAAGTCTGGAGAGGGGATGGGGGGGAGCAGCTCCCTGAGAACCTCCCAGGCATGTGTGAGCACGGGCGCATACACGAGTGTGTGCACAGGTGTGTACATGAATCTGTGTATGTGTGTTATAACACAGAAGATGCAGATGAGCAGATTTCTTTTGTAATTTATCCTTCTACGTATTCTTTCTCTCTCTGTCTCTGTGTGTGTGTGTGTATGTGTGTGCGTGTGTGTGCGTGTGTGTGTGTTATACTGAGGATCAAGCCCAGGTCCTTCACACTGAGCTACATTTCCAGCATCATATTTATTTATTTATTTATTTTGACTTTGAAACAGGTTCTCCTTAAGTCAGTAAGTTGCTCAGGCTGGGCTCCAACTCTCAGTCCTCTTGCCTTGGCCTCCCAAAGTCCTGGGATTTTATAAGTCTACACTACCAGTACTAGGACCTAGGAGCAGTGGCGACCCCGACCTCAGAAAGGAAATAGATTAACCCACCCCACCTAATTAGCCCTGAGCTCTTTGGCTGGCATTGAACCAAAACTGGATACATTCGAGAAGGGCATTCTATGTTGACAGCCAGTCCCACAGCACAGACTTCTCGTGGGTCACGGAGCCACAAAAAAACGTTTGTTAAAAATGTTTGTTGTTTCTCTAACAATAACTGTGTAGGGAGTGGGTGTTTCCCTATGGCGATGACATCTGGCCCATGCCGTTAGCAGTCCTCAGGACAAACCTACAAATCAGCAGCCAAGAAATCCGCTCACCTCTGGGAACGCCAGGCAATGGTCAAACAAAGCTAACTGCTTAAAAACATTTCTTCCTATTATCTATATTCTTCTGAGGATTGAACCCAGAGCCTTTGCACTGAGCTACATTTCTGGTCCTCTTTTTAACTTTTTTTTTTTTTTTTTTTTTGAGTCATAGTCTCTCTAAATTGTTAAATTGCTCAGGGTTGGGCTCAAACTTGAAACCCTCCTGCCTCAGCTTCCCAGAGTGCTGGGATTCCAGTTGTAAACCACCACACCTGGCTACATTCTTAATCTTCACCTTCTGTCAAGTTCCATCCTCCTGTGTGATGGCAGAGGCAAACTGGTCCCCTGCATAGGTCACAGCAGGCTCTGTTCCCGAACTCCCAAGAAATGTATATATCAGCTGATCCACATTGATTAATATTCCTTGTTACATAATAGATAAATTAATTTATTATCTAAATCCGGGCTGGAGGACTATCACAGTGGTTAGAGCACTTGCCTAACAAGGGCAAGGCCCTGAATTTGATCCCCCAGCACCACATAAGCCAGGCCTGTTAGTGCACACCTGTAATCCCAGAACTTGGGAGGCTGAGGCAGGAGGTTACATTGAGTTTGAGACTATCCTGAGCTTATAATGAATTCAAGACCAACGCGGACAACAGAGTGAGACATTGTCTCAAAATAAGAATAATAGTAATAATAATTCATTATGGCTCAATTTCTATTTTTATTAAAAGGTTTAAAAGCAAAAATAAAAACTGATAACTCTCACCCTCTCAAAACTCCACGCCTTTCTTCATGTCCATTCCCCAGCTCCCCTGCAACTATTCAGAGGGCTGGAGAATGCGAAAACCAGATCCAGAATTGGTCTGTTTTTTGAAATCGCACTCAGATTTGGCTTAGGACAAGACAGTTACCAGAAGAAAACACTGGATTATGTATAAGATCCTTCAACCACAAGATTGTCAGCTTCTTCATACAGCATCTGAAATGATGTCACCATGATAAAGACGTTGTAGAGTGCCGGGTGTCAGCTCTGACATGCAACTGAGACATGGGGGCTCCCAGGCCCTGGCCATAATGGTGAAGAAACCCCACAAACAATCTCCCCATGCCTCCCAAGGTAATGGGGCTCAGGAAGGCAAACCCAGGAAGTTGGGTCAAGAAAAACAAGTCATGGCACCATAGAAAGAAATCACTGGCTTCTAATTGGACAGAGTTGAGAGGAATGAATTTATATAAAGCCCCAAATAGCATCTCCTAAAAAACCTTATATATACTTAGAAGTCACCACACTGCTCAGTACCCAGCACAGCCGTACAACTTACTGAAAGAAGAAAGAAGCCAGCTGTGGTGGTTCTTGCCATGATTTAAGTACTCTGAAGGGCTGAGGCAGAAGGATCGCAACTTAGTGAGATTATGTCTCAAAATTATTATTATTATTTTACAAAATTAAGGATGTAGCTCAGTGTGAAGGCCCTGGGTTCAATCCCCAGAACTGGGGAGATTTGGGGAAGTCAGCAATAGAAGCTCTAAATGGGAAAAAACATTAAAATTTACTGTGTCTTCATGAATCACCTCATGGGCCATTTGTGGATAAAAAGATAAACCCTAGAGTATGTTCTAGAAGGAGAGATCACGCAAAGGAACAAGGGAAAGATGAATATCTACCTCTGTGTCAGGAGGCAAGGGCAGTGGGTTTTATTTTACCTCCAACCTAAAAGAAAATGTAGACAGATGGTGTGTGACTAGAGATCCTTCAGTCAGGTAGGAAAGTCAGGGGCAAAAAGCACCTAGGAAAAGGCAATGCACATCTGGGAAGAAGAGGGGGCTCCTGGGAAATCCAAGAGCTGGGCATGGCTGGGAAACAAAGATGGTGGCATCCGATGTGACTTCTTAAATTGCTACGTGAAGCTGTTCTGTCACCTGTGTCCCAGGCCCCAGCCCTTCGGTAGATCAGAGAAGCTTGGAGGGAGGAGGAAGAGGAGGAAGGCTTGTGCAGAGCAAAGGAGCTTCCGGGAAGCGAGGGCTCCATCTTAGGAGTGCCTCTGCTGTGCTCTGTGCAGAGATACAAAAAAAAAGTTACTGGATGCAAAAACTCTTAGCTACATCTGACTCAGACAGATACCGCAGAACCCGAAGTGGGCTTTGTATGAATAAGAAATGAAAAGGCATGCAGTGTGTGGCTCTGAGGCGCAGAGCTGTGTGCTAGCAGTGCCACCCGGGTCCATCTGACTGCCACCCCAGCCCCTAGCTCAAGCTCGAGTCCACTGAAGCCTGCCCTCTGCAGCCAACCAGAGCTCTCCCACTTCCCAGAAAAGTCAGGACAACCGAGTGGGAGCCGTTTACGTGGATAACAGGACAGCAGTGTGGTTCAGTTTGGACAGTTTACTTCAAACTTAAGTTGGGCTCCTGCATCTGTTTGCTTCCCCAGCTGCCTGGGAAAGTATTTTGAGGGGGGAGCAGAGATGGTGGTCATCCATTACGTCAGGGCCTTGTGAGACACGCAGAGGTAAGACGCCCAGACAAAGGACACGCGTATTAACAAATCTAGCTGTCCAAAAGTCATAGCTAATGTTACCCACAATGAACACCACAGCGATTCCATCAAGATGTCCTGTTATTTATTTAACTTTTCCATTTTCATTTTTTTATTTGGGTAAGATAATTGCTTGTGATAAGCCTCGGGTGTGGAGATCCAGAGCATACAGAGCAGCGGGCCAAGCCGAGTCCAGCGTCTCAGCATCGCCCGGAAAGGGATCCGTGTATTCACATATGGAAATGAGCTCAATTAATGTCCTTTAGGCCTTTTCTTCAAAAAAAGGAGGACTTCTCCACAGTGAGTGGACCCCTCCCACCACCAGGAAAGACAGCCTGGTAGGAAGACGACTATTTAGCTGCTTGAGGGGGAAAAAAAATCTCTCATAAGGAGGTTTCATAAGAAGTAAAAATACACATGCATGCGCATACACACACACACACACACACACGTGTGTGTGTGTATGTGTATATATGTGTGTATATATATATATATATATATATATGTATGTATATATGGTGTTTGGTCCTGCTTCTTATATTGAAATGTTAGCCTATATTTCGCTTCATGGCATTTATACTTGTACCCCCAATTTCTTCTTGGTGGGACATTAGAGTCTCGGTGCCTTAAGCCCTACTGTGAATCTTCAGTAAATCTGACCTTTGTAGTTGAGCAATGGCTTTAGCACACAATCACGATCACTTCCGAGGAAAGCAACCTACAACTTAAGGCTCCTGTGTACCTCTGTCCCTCCATGGTACCTTACACCCCGACACCCTGCTCCCCTCCACCCTCTCTGCTCTGTTCTGAATGCTCCAGAAGCTGGAGTAGAAGCACGCTTGGGCTTCTGGGAAGCTGGTGATGACTTTGAGGCATTTTGGAGGGTTTTGTTGGGTAATGGTGAAGCTCGTGGGGTTAGGTGACCCTGGTGACGAGCCTCAGAAGCACCATCCCTCTAGTGCTCATCCTCCTTCTCTGCCTCTCCTGCTTGCTTTTCCTGGCACTAGACATGGAACACAGGACCTTCACACTGAGCTATGTCCCCAGCCTTCTCTTTTTGAAATAGATCATGCTGCAATACTCAGTTGCCCCAGCTGGGCTTGCACTCACAATCTTCCTGCCTCAGCCTCCCAGTATGCGGGAGTTATAGGTATACATCACTGTACCCATCTCTCTTCCTCTTCGGATGAGGGAACTGGGAACTGAGACTGGGAGAGTGCCTGACCAGCCCCGAGTCTCACCGGCAGTCGCCCCTGAAACCAACAAGAGGATGGTAGTGGGGGGTTGTGACAGGCGTCACTCTGACCCTGACAATTTCTACCTCCTGACAGAATCAAGTAAAATACCTGCCTCTGAGAACTTGGGTGACTTGAAAAGTTCAAGAGGATAAGTTCATTTGCTGTTTCTCAAGACCTCTTGAAGATAATTATTACTTCAGGAAAGAATGTGACCCTAGAGAGAAATAAACACCATCAAAAAGGATTCTGAAGCAGGTCCTAGGAGCTCAGACCTGTAACCCCCACACTCCCAGGAGGCTGAGGCAGGAGGAGCCCAAGTTTGAGCCAGGCTTGAGAAATCAGCAGCTTAATAAGACCCTGTCTCAAAATCAAGAATCAAAACAGATGGGCAGGATGTAGCTTATTATGAAGGTCCTCAGTTCAACCCCCAGGACCACAAAAAAGGAAACGGATTTTGACTCTTAAAGTCAATCCCTTATTCACAAGCTCTCCCAGCCTGCCTGGGTATCTCTCTGCCCTCCCAGGCTGCCCTCCCGCTGAAGCCTCCTGAGTGGTCTCTACCCCCCCACCCCCGCCCTCCTTGGCTGCTGCCTCAGTAACGCCATCAGGCCTGTCCTCTGGCCACGGCACCTGTGCAGCTCATCGCTGTCCTCGGAGCTAAGTCCAGCCTCTTCCAAAAGGCTTACAGAATCTTTTAGGAGAACCTCCAGGCCACTTCGAGGCTTCGAACTACTTACAGTTCCTGGATGCATCCTCCTCTCTGGCTTTGTGCCCTTCTCCTGGCCCCTCCTCCCCTGCCTGTCCCTGCCAAGCAAGGATGCCCCATGCCTCCTGCCCACTGCAAGGTAGAGACCGGCTTCTTGGCCCTCTCCTTCGCCTCCTCTCTGGAAGACCCAAGCTACAGCTCGCCATTGAATGCTTGGGGACTCTACTGCTTGCTCACGCTGACAGGTCATCACATACTGCCTAGGAAACAACACTCAGAAAAATAGCTACGCTGTGTTACATGGTACTAAGGAAGCTGCGTGTTAGCATACACCCTTAAAACAGGGCCATGTTTAACCGTGCTATGAACGTCTGTTCTATTATTTCAGATACAGTATGAAACTCTTAAGACTGAAAACCACAACAGGTGGGTGCGGTGGGTGCAGACCTGTAATGCCAGCACGGCGGAAGGCTGAGGCAAGTCTGAGCTCAACTTGGGCAACTTAGTGAGATTCTGTCAAGGAAGGAAGGAAGGAAGGAAGGAAGGAAGGGAGGGAAAGGAAAGGAAAGGAAGGAGAGAAAAGAAAGAAAAGAGAGTTCAAACCCTGGTACAAAAAAAAAAAAAAAACGATGACCATGAGTCAACATTTCTCCTCTCTTGTCTTCCCTACAGCTCATATGTGTCTGCTCCAGGGAACATGAAGAGGCCTTAACTTCAGAAACTTGAGGAACAGGGATAGAAATGACACACCAAGACTGGAGGCAAGAAATTTCTGTATCTGGGGACCCCACCTCTGCTGCACCTCCACCCCCAGTCTCATCTATCTGAAGGTGGGGACCCTGCTCTCTACTTTCTTGGTAACCTGACTGGGAGGGGGACTGTGCTGCCACAAGACCCGTGGGACCCATGAGGTCAAAGAAGAGGGTCTGGACTAGGCACAGTGAATAGTGTCCCCCTCACCTGCTGACTTCATTCAGTAGAACTCAACAGGAAACTCTCTGAGCAACGCGTCATGTACGTTCCACAGTGGCTCCCAAGGACACACCGTGGAGGTAGTAGCCTTTGTGTCAGACACTTGCTGGCCTGGAGGTATTTTGTGTGTGTGTGTGTGTATGTGTGTGTGTGTGTGTGTGTGTGTGTGTGTGTGTGTGTGTGTGGTACTGGGGATCTAACCTAAGGTCTTCACCTGAGCTGTATTCCCAGCCCATTTTATTTTTAGTTTAAATTTGAGACACATCTCTCTAAGTTGCTAAGTTGCATAGGCTGAACTTAAACTTGCAATCCTCCTGCCTCAGCCTACCAGGGTGCTATTTTATGGACCTGCTCCACTAGGCCCAGCCACCTGACCTGAAGATTTGTATGTGGCTAAATCATTCCTCCTGATTCTTCAGCATCTTGACAGGAATAACATTAAGTAAATCTCTACATCCAAAATAAGACCAAGTGGAGGGCTGAGCAAGAATTCTACCTGCCCGAGGCTCGGGAGCACTTGCATGAAGCCTCACACTCGATCTTGAGCCCCTGCTCCACCTGGTGACGCGCTTGGCCTCCAGGATGTGCTCGGGGGTGAGCTTTACAGGGAAATCAGCCCTGGGCTCCTCAGTGAAAGCCACCCCTCATGGAGCACTGGGCTGTGTGGTCTGTGTGGTTGCACACCCTCTGTGCAATTGGGCACACACCATTTGTAGTGTCTACACAGCCGTATCTCCCTGGGGACCCAGCCCTCTGTGAGCACTGACTACTGTCTGAGATCGCAGGGCTTGCCTCAGGGTGCTGTCAAACTGCGAACTTCCCAAAAGGACAATCTCCAAGCACCAGTGCTTTTTTATTCAGTTATCTTCATGAACAGTTTCTTAGTGAGTACAACTAAATTCTACTCTTCGCTTCTGAGCTTGACTGTTTTTGCCCTATGGACAATGGATCCAATGGGTCCAAGCCAGTGGGTCCAATCCTTCAGGATGGCGGCACTGCCACCCTCTCCTGGCGTCCTTCATGGCAGATGGCTGGTGTTATTATGTGAAACCAATACTTTATTTTTGCTATATATCTGCTTGATCACCTGCTCCAAACATCGCAACAGCAACCTGTTCCTGGAACGCATCTGCTTCCTACCTCACTCTGTGGGACACCACAGGCAAGACTGACAGCCCAGTCTGGAACAGGCCCCATAGAAAGGAGAGCCCCCGGATTCTGCTTCCTCTCCAACTGGATTGGCTCGGGAAAAGAGAAGCCACTGTGCTCTGGGTCAGGCAAGTGAGGTAGGCTGCAGCACCAACCACAGAGAGAGATGTTAATTTGTCTAATTGATGGGGAGCACGCAGCATTTCAGAATATGCTTTTTTTTCTGCAAGAAAACTAGGCCAATTTACTCAACTGTTTACAACGTCCCTGTGCATCTGTGCAATGGAAGTTTCCTCTGGGCTCACGATGACAAAACGCTGGTCTCTGACTGCTGGTGGGTGGCCTGTCACTGGGGAGCTGGGCAGAAATCTAGGACTGAGATAACAGTTCCAAAGCCAGCAGTCCCCTCAAAGAAGGGACAGAGAGAAATGAGGCTGGTCCTGCAGACTGTGGGACTGAAGAGGAGGCCGATGAAGAGTCAGACTTCTGTCCCATGTCCCCAGTTACCCAGCACTGTACGGGATCTCCCGAAAGTTTGTTCATGGTTTCTACGTGTGGCGACTTTCAGGACACCTTGCACCTGAACTGAGTTCAGTGCTTCGATCATTTTTCTCATGGCATTAATTCTACCTCAAATATGACAAATAAATCCCAAACAAAGGAATTTGTATGACCTTATATTTGATATTTTCATGTGGACAGAGATTTTTGGAGCCCCTATAGTGCATATGGAGTGCACATGGGAACGCCCCGAGAGTTGTGTCCCTTTGGTTAAGCAACTCAACTTTCAGAGCCACTTCATCTTTAAAGTGGGGACAATAATAGCTGCTCTGCCTCCATTACAGATCTGTGGTGTGGACAAAATAGTTGGTAAGAGAATTAGCCAAGCCTGGTCATCCCAGCACTCAAGCAGGAGGATTGCCATGTGTTTGAGGCCAGCCTGGGCTACATAGGGAGCTCAGGACCAGAGTGAACTATAAACCAAGACTCTGTCTCAAAAAAGAAGAAGAAGAAGAAGTAAATAAGAGAATGCACTGGAAGCTATAACCTCCCTAGCCTGCATCACAGCATTCTGCTTCTGACCCCTGGCCCCACTCCTGATGAGCACTGCCATCTTCCTGCTGCCTCCGTCAGACCTACTATCTCCTTCCTCCACTCTCAGCCCACACAGGGCCTTTGCTTCTGACATGCCTGCCTCAGCCACACCACAATCCAGACCTTCAGCTTCCTGGAAGGGCCACTTGGAGATCCAATGTTTCTGTGAAATTGACTCCGTATTCCTCCCTAAAATCTGTCCTTTGGAGGGCAGTTCTTCCCCACCTCATGAGGCTCAGGTAGCCACAAACACCCACTCACATGTGCGCTTAGTGTGGGGTGCAGGAGGGCTGCCAGTCAATAGTGCCTTTCTGTCCTGAACCCACTATGATGCCCAGCCCAGTTCTGATCCCGGGCCTACTACACAGGAAGACAGATTTCTCATGCAAAGAACCAAAAGAGTCACTAAAAAACAAAAACAATCCTGAAACATCCAGTGTGAAGGAGATGCCAGGCCAGGGACCCGTGCTACATACCTACCAGGGAGCTGTCCTCTCCTTCTCGCTCAGTTATGTCACCCCACAAAAGCTTACTAGACATCCCCCCCTGGAACCCAGAGATCTCCCCAAAGAAAAGAATTTGTTCCTGCAAAGTACGGGTGGGGAGCCGACCTTCCCTGCTCATGCTCCTGTGATGTCAGCTGGGAAAGTCTCAGGGGTCAAACCCTCCTCTGTACATACGGCCACACTCTCCACTGCTTTGGACACCTCTGCTCCAGGTACATCTGCCCTGTCATACAGCAGGGACTTAGCATCTCTCAGACAGGCAGGTGACCTAGGTGTTTTTCATACCTAATCTCCCCATAAGAAGGACAACCAAGGAATCGCCAAGTTTGTGAGAGCTCATCTACTCCCACAAAGCAGCTGGACCCTCACAGTCAACAATGGGAACATCTCAAGCAACAGGACTTCCTTAATCACAAAAGCTGTGAGACACTCCAAGAAGTAACTGGACTTAAGAGCTGCCACCACTGTGCACAGGCCCTTAAGCCCACGATACCTGTAGGCTTAGAATTCTGCATAACTGATCCTGGACCATGGTGGTTTCTCCAGCATTAAAGGAATCAGGCTGAGCTAAAGCACAGTTGCATTCATCGGTAAGTAAACTGAGGCACAGGGGACTTGTCCAAGGCACAGAGCTCATGTGCAACAATTAAAGTTGCAGCTAGAATTCCAACTTTCAAATCTAATTCCCTCCCAATCACATAACTCAGCCCACTGGGGGACGGAAAAGGCAGCCTATGGTAAGGAGGAAGGAAGGGCCAGCTCCCAAAGTAAATACGATGGCGGCTCCACCATCGTAACCTTGCAATGACCTTCTGCACAGCAAATGGCCACTGCGGGCCAGGATGGCCCCATCACACCTGGGCTGGGCCCTTCATCGAGGCCAAAGAGGCTGCTCGGCCTTTCTTGTCTCGCTCAACGTTTATTCATCAACTCATTCGGTCCTTGCTGATGGGTTACTGTGTCCCAGGCATCGTCCAAGAGCTGAAGACCATGCGACACAAGCCACAGGCCTTCACCTCAGGGTGCAGCCTATGCCATCATTGTTAGATGTCATTTTTCTCATTTGTTTGGCTGCTGATTGGCTGTTCCCTATCCTGCCCCCCACCACCCACCACTGGACACATAAATTCCTTCCTAGAAGGAAATGTATCTTTCCACAACTGTCAGTCCAGTGCTTAGGACAACTGTGAGCATCCAGAATGACTCTGTGTGTGTGTGTGTGTGTGTGTGTGTGTGTGTGTGTGTGCGCGCGCGCGCGCTTGTGTGTGTGTGTGTGTGTGTGTGTGTGTGTGCGCGCTTGTGTGTGTGTGCATGAGGGTGTGTGGTACTGGGACTGAACCCAGTTTTCACACTGAGCTACACCCTCAGTGCTTTTTTACTTTCTTTACTCTCTTAGAGAGACAGGGTCTCTCTAAGTCACTAAATTGCCCAAGGGGGGCTCGAACTTGCCATCTCCCTGCCTCGGCCTTCCAGAGTGCCTGGATGGCAGGCCTCTGCTACCAGCTGCAGCCCAGAAAGTATTCCTAACATGCCTTCAAAGTGTGAATTGATCATTTGTAGGCTTTGCCTCTTGAAAGGCTCTGCTCCCTCCCCCTCGGCTCACTTGCTCGGTTTCATAGAGTACAAACAGACTTGAAGTGTAGACACAGCCTGTGTCGTTTTTGATAACTCTGAACTTGATAGAAACGTTCTGAACTATCTGCCAGACGCTTTGGCTTCCTCTTACATGTGCCTCTAGCAGCTGCCTCCTAGAGCGCACAGATTGAAAAGAAAATGTCCCTAGGATTTGACAAGTGCGGCCAACACTGCCGATTGCATCTCAGCACCCACTTTCCCTTCGCGTCCATGCTAACAGAACCTCGGCTCTGTTCCTGGATCACCTGCCCCAGGCAGCCAGATGCCCCAGCTGCCCCCAGATCCAGAGACATGTCCATGCCCATTCCCAGTGGCTCAGGACCAGCTTGCAATCTGCAGCCCAGCCAATGGCACAAGACAGAGAGCTTCATGCCTAAGAGAGAGCCACAGGAAGAGACGGTCCCTGGACCATGGGCAGGCATGGCCCCGAGTGGCCACCTGGGATTGTCACAGCCCTTTGGTGACCAAGTCAGGAGGAAGCCAGCTCTGAGAAGGGCTCAGCAAAAAGACAGAAAGAGCTTGGCCTTAAGACACTGCTGTCCCACAAATCAGGAGCCTTGCGGTGTGTACACTGAGGGTTACCAGTTCCTCTAGAGGAAAACTTCCGGACACTTAAGATCTGAGCGAGGTAATCAGAAACAACACTGTACATGGGGAAATTACACTGAGGGCTCACGGGGACCCAGCCAGGGGTGGTACATGTGTCACTCTTGACTTGGGTGAGGTGGGAGGCCCTCCCTGCAAGGCTTTCAGGCTTTTTTCTTTCCAAGAATGCCAACTGTTGGCCTCTGCTTGCATTCTGGCCAAGTAGAGGCCCCACCCCCATGGCCACCTCGCAACCATCGTTATCAACATCAGCTTCCTCTTTTTGCTTCAGTCAAGATCTCCTATTCGATTCCATCCTGCTAGCCATACTGCACATGGCTACTTTACTCACAGATTCTTCCTGAGACGAGGTATAAACAAATGAACGGATCACACAGCCACGGGGCCAGTGTCTAAAGAGGAATTAATAAAATGAACCTCCAGATGGAGACTGCTGACCTAAGCCGATCGGCTTTCTCAAAGCAAAATGCACAAATCCCCACAAGGTCAAGCGCTAGGCAGTTTTCAGGGTCATAAGGAGGTGGTGTAATGCTTAGAAATCGACACGGTATCACTATGGTGTGTCCTCAGGGTGACCTTGATTGTGAATATGTCACAACTAGGGGCTGTGGTGCTGGGAACATTACCAGCTGGCCCAGGAGCCAGGGGCACAGACGGTCCTGAAACTGAGGTCATTGCATCCATGCAAAGATGTATGGGGAGGTGGGACTTCAGGGGCCTTCCCTCTTTCTTTTCTTTTCTTTCTTTCTTTCTTTCTTCCTTCCTTCTTTCTTCCTTCCTTCCTTCTTCCTTCCTTCCTTCCTTCCTTCCACAGGGTCTCACTCTGTAGTCCAGGCTGGTCCTGAACTCACTATGTAGCCCAAGCCGGCCTCGAACTCACTGCAGGCTTTCTGTCCTCTTGTCTCAGCCTCCTGAGTGCTACGGTTACATGTATGCACCATCACACCTGGCTTATATGGTGCTGGGCTATTGAACTCAGGGCCTTGTGCTTGCTAGGCAAGAGCTCTGACCGTTGAGCTAATTCCGAGCCTTCCCTCTTCTGACACACCAGATTCCTGTGGGTCGTGAGCAGCACTGGTTTACTTCTGGCCCTCCAACTTCTAGCCCAGAGGCTGGCATACCCTAAGTTACTCTACAAATTGTTTATCTTGACACTGGTCTTCGTTTCCTTCCAGTTTTAAAACAGAAAACTATGAACATTAGGAAGCACGTGTGGCTCATGATTCCATGAGAGGAAAGGATTCTAGGCTTGTGGAATATATATATGTAGCCCAGGCTGGTCCCGAACTCACTATGCAGCCTAAGCTGGCCTGGTACTCATAGCAATCCTCCTGCCTCAGCCTCCTAAGAGCTGCAATTACAGGCACGCACCACCACACCTAGCTCACATGGTGCTGGGGAATCGAACTTGAGTACTTAGCTCTTGCCTAGCAATAAGCACTTTAACCACCGAGCTATTCCTCTATTCTCTTGTGGAAAAGATTCTAGCCTGGACTCTGAGCCCACCACAAAGATCCCTGTGACCTGCACAGCAGACTAGCAAGGGTAATGGATGTCAGCTGTCATGCCCTGGGATCTGAGCACTGGCCTCTCCTCCTGCTGCCCTGTAGGTGGCCTTTGACCTCTGAAGGGTAAAAGAGGTCCACTGCTTCCTTATATGTGAAATAGGTGTAAGAAACGTGCAGGCTGTTGTGAGGGTTAAATGAGTTACACATACATGGTGTGATTAAAAAAATAAGCGACAGTGAAGGTTTAAACAGAAAACTTTAAAAGGATTACAGTAAAAGACGCAAGGCCATGAATCCTCCTCTAAAGCCTCCAGTTCGCTCCAAGCATACTTATCCCATGGTTCCTGCTACTTGATGAAATGGTTCCGGAAGTTTTCTTTCCTGAGTATCTGATTGCCTGCCTCAATAATCTCAAACTGACATAAAATAATCACAGCAGTTTCTGTCCAATGAAAGCATGACAGTGTGTCCTCATTCGCCAGAACTGGCACTGTGACCTCCGGCCACTCCCCAAAGTGAAAATGACTGGGAAAGTTCATGGAGACATGGAGATGGACAGCCTTGACTGTGGGGTGATATCTAAGATGGCGCCTGCCAGAAATCCTGGGGGCAGCCACCTAGGGTGTTTACCAAGGTAGATGATTGGGCCAAGCCATTTCTGCCTTGGTGGACTGCACATGATCCCAATACTACTGCTACCAGTACCCAGCGCCTGCCTGCTTGGTCATCCGCTAATTGGCTTGACGCCTGCTTACGTAGACACCACGTCCAATCTCCTGCTCTCCCCTCCTTGCCACGTTCTCCCTCTACCCTACATAAGCTTCCGTACTTCCTGAATAAAGTGAGTTCCTGCTTCAACAGATTCCCAGCTGGGTCCGGTACTCTTAGGACGAGGGGGCCCATCCTTGCGCTCACCTTTCCTCTCCCCCGGCCCTTGTGTGGTGGTAAGACCCCCACACTTGACAGCGTAAGCAGCTTAGGAAAGAGGACTTCCAGAACTGCTTCAGAGACTGGCAGAAAGACGGGACAAGCATGTTCAAAGTGGGCTGGGGTATTTCGAGGTTTTTTTTTTTCCATGACAATGTGCCTTTTGTTTTAATATTTTTAATTCCAACATCCATTGTGGTTTTGATCATATCTCATAAGAAGTGTTTAAAATACATCCAAGCACATGTTAAACATCCATGCTAACCTGTGTTATCTTGAAAAAGCCAGTATGTTTTTCTAGGCCTTGCTGTTGGTATTGATAGACTAGGTTTGTGTTGGAGGAGAGAAATCAGCTATGCAATATCCATGTCTACATTCACCTTCTCCAACCAAGACAGACATCACTAATGGATCACAGCACTCCTTCCCACTGTATCCAGTCACAGCCTTAAAATCTGTTCCAGGACAATACTCCAGGCAGCTTCTGCCAGATTTTCTGAGTTAGCACAAGAAATGAAACCTATTTGGTCTCCTGGGAAGATGATTTTAAAGATACTGTGATTGTCAAAGGAGCAATCTAAGAAGGGTGAGGAGATCTTTGGGGAGGGAAGGAGTCCGCCTACTGGAGAACTTCAGAGCCACTCCAGGCCCATCCTTGGTGGATGGTCAGCTCTCCCACGTGGCTGTGTGAGTTCAGTCTTCCTGAGACTGGCTGGCCTGTTTTCTCCCTACGCCAAAGAACTGCAGTGGTGAAATGGCATATGGTTAACTGCCAGGCAGGGCACAGACAGAGGAGCCCCACTTGTAATAGTAGGCTTGAGGATACTGCAAATTACTCAATACATCAATCCAAAGATGACAACACTGTGTGGAAGTGGAAGGTACATTTCAAGGAAACAAGAGTCTGGCTGTTGAGAGACAGCATGGCCAAAGGACCTTGTACAGTGGGCTCAGGCCTAGAGAGGTCTCTTGTAGAGGCTGGAGCGGCTCGAGAGCCTGAGAGGTCTCTGTGTTCTCACTTGTAGAAACCAGTTTCTGGTGGGGAAAGTAAAGTCCTCCAGAAAGTCCTAGTCGTCCATATTCTGGAGGAAAAGGAATATTCTAGGTTGTATGAGTCCACAAATTGTGCAAATCACCATGCACCAAATTGGTCAAATGATCAGCAGAAAGGCTCCCACCCTGCTGCCCCTCCACTCTTGGTTCTCCCAGTTATCAAGTCTCCTTCTGCTCCCCCTTCTCACCTGGCCAGGTCTCATGCCCTTGTCGACAGAGAAGGACATCCACCCTCTACATCTCCTTTCCCCTAGTCACAGCTCTCCTTCAGGCATCAACCATCTTGGCAGCCCCAGAAACCGGCTCCTCACCTCTAGGCCTTTCTCTGATTTCCCCAGGAGCCCTCTGATCAGAACACGCCTGCATTCTGGGCCTGTTCATCAAGTGCTTCCTGGCTGGCATTCAGGGTTATGTAGCACACAGCTCCTCTGACGTTCTATTCCTCCCACCACTTGCCCTCTCCTCCGCCCACATGGCCTGTGAACAATTCCTGGGACATGTCCTCCACTCTCGAGCCCCACTTCGACAGCTATGTCCACAGATGTGTTTAGTGGCGCTGAGTGGTTCTTTCAAAATTTTTGTACGTACTTGTGATTCATTCTTGAACTCCAAAGTCCTTGACACAGGTATCTGAACAATGGACACACCATAGATTGTCTTGCTGGCCTACAAGGAACCAGCTCTGTCTCCCCTGGTTGTGCTGTCATCCATTCCTGGGACAGACAGCTCTTCCAGCCATATCCCAGACCCCAGTGAGCCTGGCGTGGTGGCAGTGGGGTTTCTAAGAGTCTGCTGTGAGGACAGATGGGGGTTGGTAGAGAAGTTGGCAGAGATATTGTAGGTGAATCCTCTCTGGTGCTTCTTTATCTCCTGCTATCATCCATAACATTCGCTGCCTCCACAAATGCCCTTTAAGAATATTAACAAAGCCACAAGATTCTGATGGGTTCCAAGAGACTTATTCCTCCAAAGAACTAAACCTTGGAGCTCAGCGTAATGTGGTTCATTCCAGT
The DNA here is from genome assembly GCA_004027205.1 of Ctenodactylus gundi. Classification (NCBI taxonomy): domain Eukaryota; kingdom Metazoa; phylum Chordata; class Mammalia; order Rodentia; family Ctenodactylidae; genus Ctenodactylus; species Ctenodactylus gundi. The sequence continues at coordinate 450,610 of PVKB01001173.1, read as the reverse complement.
AGTTAGGGAGCGTGAGGGAGGAGGATTGTAAGTTTGAATCAAGCCTGGACAGCTTAGTGACTCAGTGTGACCCTGTCTCAAAATTAAATAAATAAATAATTAAAAGAGCTGAATACGTAGCTCAGTGTAAATGTCTTGGACTCAGTTCCCAGTGCTGCAAAAATAAAATAAAATAAAAGCAAACCTCAGCTAGCTGGGCACAGGTTAACTGGAAGATCCCCTCCCCTTACACTTCTGTCCTAAAAATCCAAGGTGAAGAGAGTTTTCCTAACACATCCCCAGTTGGAAATCAAACCTTCACCACCTCCCCTTCATGCACCTCCAGGAAGGGGCCGCTTTGGCCGCTCCCCACCCCTTCTTCCCATCTGCTGGGATGGCATGGTGCCCGCTCACAAGTTGGTTGGAGCCTATGGAGGTGCCAGGCACAATGTGTTTTGATGGGCAGCCTACAGAAGGTGGCAATTGCCATCTCCTGTGAGTGAAGGCCGTAGCGGTGCCAGCCCTGGCACGCCAGGTCTCTGTATACTTGTTCACACCTGTTGACGCTCTGGTGCCAAGAACAGCACACTAGAGTGGGGGACCAGGGTGCACGGAGAAGACGCGCGTAGAGCTCCAGCCTCCGGGGTTTCTTTGGAGGGATGAAGAACCCAGAGCAACTTGGTCAGCCAGACACGAGACCACACCTGTGTCTCACGCTGGAGTTGCGCCCCAGCTTTTTGCCCTCAACACTAGTGTGCATGGGCTCATGCAGGGAAAGGAGGCCAGCCTGGAGACAACGGCATGGGTACAATTCAGCAGAAACAACCTTTCTCCAAGCCAGACAAGAGAGGTGCTGAACTCTGGTGACATGCGTCTGTGATACCAGAGGCTCCTGTGTCTTCTTGTTTCTAGCTGGCCTGAAGGACTCTTGCTTTCTAGACAGGACAGGAGACCAGCTCCAGAGCCAGACAGGTCTGGCTCTGAATCTCAGCCTCACTTGCTCACCAGCTGTCCTTGGGTGAGTTGCTGACCTCACCTGAGCCACGGACTGCTCAGCTCTGAAGCAGGGATGACCAGACCTATGTCCTCAGGTTGGTTCAGGAATGAAATGAGACAAGGGAAGTGTGCCTGGCAGCCCTCATCGCACCATTCTTCATTCCCAATACCCTATACAGGGCAGGCTACACTGCAGGCACAGGCAAAGAGCCCTGGGCAACAGAACTGCTGTCTCTGCCTTCCTCATGTGGCCAGTGTGCACAAGCTGATTCCATCCACCCACCCAGCCTCTGGCCACGTGGTCCTGGAAAACAGGAACTGCGTGCCTTCCAGCAAGGGGACATGTTGGGGGACACATTGATCGACCCTAACAGGCTTGTTAGTCTCAGAAAGCATGACAGACCATGAGCAGCTTATCTGGGTAGCACTGTGACCCTGGTGGCTTTGTGGGATAACTTTATTGATGGCCCACTAGCTCTATGTGTCCTGTGACATACCTAGGACAGACCTGAAAGCTAGAATGTCCTATGTAAGGATAGGATCCTAAGTCCATAGCTGCTGACAGCCTGAGACTGCTCAGAGACGCCCAAAGGGTATCCTCAAGGCACTACCCCAGGTCCTAGAAAGGCAGGCAGAGAGGGAAGGAAAGGGCAGAGAACTATTGGAAAAACACACACGGGTAGAACTCAGCCTGATTCTTCACGTGGGGAGCTGGGGAGAGAGGAGATTTGGGTAGGCCAGGATATAACTATGGAAGAGGTGAGTTCCTGTTTAAGCTGTTGCTGATACGCAGGGCTTGGAGTGGCATTCGGGCTCCCAAAGCTCTGTGGAGTTCAAAAAGGATATTAAAATGGAGTAAGTGGGACAGAACTCCCAAATTCAAGGAGAATCAAGCTTTCAAAGCCACCAGAGGCCTAGAGCAATGTGACCTACCAGAAACCAATCAATCCAGGAAGCAATATCACTGCTATGTGTCCAAGGCCAGGGATCCAGGGTGCTGGCCCTACTCTCCACGGGGCTGAGAGTGAGCCCTGAAGTCAAGATGCCGTGGTCAGAGCCCAGCAGCTCCACTGAGGAGCTGCATGAACCGGCACGTGGTGTCTAAGCTCAGTCTCCCCATCTGTGCAGAACTCGGAACACAGGCTACGGCGGCCATCGCTGTCTCACCAGGAGTCCTATTTTGTGTTGTTAGCTTCTAGGTCTGGTGGAAGGATAGAGGTCAAATATGGGCACTTGAAATGTAACTTGAAGCTGCAGTAAGTGGTAAGATCAGAGCAGCGGGAAGGAAAAGGGACTTAGGATGTTTTGAGCGTGAAAACCTGATGGCCTGACCTGAGGGTTGGGGGGTTCAGGAGGTGATCCCTGGGGACAGGCCTCGGAGCTAAGGACCAAGGGGCCATACGGGCGTTACCCGGGCAATGGGGTGGGGAGAGTTAGACAGGTGCTTGGGCCAGAGACGATGTCCGGTGAGAAGTGCATCGTCAGAGCTGGAAGCTGTTGCTCAAAGTGTTGTTGTGGACTCGCAAAGCGCCTAACAGGAAGCCCCAGAGGGCAAGAAAGAATCACACCAGGGAAAGCAGCTTCCCACCCCTCAGCAGGCCAAGGGCCTTGGGAGACGCCCCATTGGCAGCTGGCAGAGGGCTGCCAGAGACGCCCCACATAGTTCTACCATGATCTAGATCTTGTAAGCTGCCCAAGTGCCAGCAGAGCCCAGGCATGTCGCCAGACCTGAGAAAAAATAGAACCGCACGCCTCCCTCTCCGCCACCTTCCATCTCTCGGGAGGCACAGTCCCCCACCTGCTCGGCCAGGCAGTCCCACAATGACTCCTCTTCTGTCTCACGGGTCATGGGGAGCTCATCTGCCAGGCCTCCCTCCCTGTCCCCACAGGAGGAGCCAACTGGAGCCCCACCTAGCCCGAGCCCAAAAGCAAGATCACTGTTCAACTTGGCAGAGCCACAAACCTCCCAGCAGAGGCAGAGCAGTGGCCTGAGAAACAACACTTGGGGTTCTCTCCCTGGGTCCCCCAAGGCTCTGGGTCCTGCCTCACACCCTGGGTGGCCTTAGCCTTACATACCAGGCAGGCAGATGTACAAGGTGTGAACAAAACATACACAGAATAGTTAATTTTTAAAAATTTTATACTAAAAGACACGTTGCCATTAATTCCCCCTAAAGCCCTCCCCTTCGCTTCAAATACAAGTATCCCACCATCCCTGCCACCTTCTGCAGCAGCTCCGGAAGTCCTCTGTCCTGAGTGTCTTCAGTTGCACTGTCGTGGTGGCCTCGATGTCCCGAATCAATACAAAATGTTGACCTTTCACGGTCATTTTGACTTTGTGGAAGAGCCAGAATTTGCACGGTACAATGTCTCGTGAATATGGTAAGGAAGGACACACTGTCTCGCTTTTAGAAGCCTGCCTTTTCCCTTGCATGGCACTTGGCAGCGGCAGTCAGGTGTTTTTGTTTTTTTATCACATCTCATAAAGATTTCACAGAACAGGACTTCCGGAGCTGCTTCAGAAAGTGCAAGAACTATTGGTAAGTGAGTTCAAAGCAAGAGCGAGCATTCTGAGGGGGATGCTGACAGCGTGTCTTTTACTGTGATAAATGGATTTGCTTCAATAGTCACAGAATATTCTGATCACCCCTCATGTGTAAAGTCAGCACTCCAAGGAGGTACCAGCTGGGGACTTGGTGCATTTAAAACCAGAAGACTTCAATGAGATCATCAGAGGCCAAAACGGATAAAGAGAAAAGATTCCAGGACTGGAACCGTAAGACCCTGCGTACTGAAAGGTCAGAAAATGCTAAGAAGCCCACGAGGAAAAGCAGAAGGGAACAGCATGGGTAAAGGGGGACAGACAGTAGACGCCTCAAGTCACAGCATAGCAAGGAGAGCCACACTCAACTGTGACAGCCTGGAGGCTGAGGCCGAGTGAGGTAGCAGAGTGTGCCAACCCACCTGGTCTGGTCGAGGGGGCACCCAAGCGGGGTCAGTGGGACTCAGAGCAAAGCAAAGCGCAGGCCAGGCAGGCGATGCTTCTCCCCGGGGATCTCTTGTCCGGGCAAAGCCCTGGTGAAGAAGAGAGCTGGACGGACCAGCTGGGGCTCTGCCAGGAACAGCAGGGAGAGAGATGGGGGAGGGACAGGAAGGTGTGTTGTGCACTGGAAGAGCCAGATCTGTTGACAATTATCCTGACTCAGCAATCCCACGTCTAGGCTGCAGGCATGGTTCTATCACCCGACACTGTGCTCCCCAGGCCCCCAGCTCCTCATCCGAGAAATGGGATCATGCTTTCCCTCCCGGGACACTCCTGAGTGCGTGAAGGGCATGAAGGATGTGGAGGTCATATGGGAACCAAGGCCAAAGCTCTCCCTGGAGATACTTTAGCAGTCCGACTGGAGCCAGAAGATAGGCTTTCCAACCCACCCTCGGGCTTGTCTGATCTTCTCTTGGGTGTGGGGGGCAAGGAACTCGTACCTGGGAATGAGACAGAGTCAAGTTGGCTGAAAAGAAGGAAGAAACCAAAGAAGGGAATTAAGGACAGAGAAGATAAAGAAAATTTTTTCCTTTTTTCCCTCCTCTTTTGTCGCTTGTTTGTTTTTGCAATACTGTCAGTTAGTGGGATTAGGGCTTTCCCACTGAGCTACATCCCAGCTAGTTTATAATAATATTATTTGCTCTTACTAAGTTGCCAAGTGGCCTCGTCTGTGCTTCAGCTTAGGATCTTCCTGCCTCAGCTTCCCAGAGTGATGAGGGCACAGGTATGCATTACCACGGCCAGCTAGGAAGACCTCCAAGTCCCCTTCTTCCTGAACGATGTCCTTGCAAGAGTCCCTCAGGGGGAGCCAACAGGAGAAAGAGCAGCCTGCCCGAGGCCTGGGGGTCTGTTCACTCCCCTGACCGGCAGAATACTGGGAACCCCAACCCCAATCCTACCCCTAGTTGGCCACCAGCTTTTGATTCAGATCTTTCACATACTTCAGTTCCGGATGGAGACTGAACCTTCATTCTGCCGCTACAGGGCAACCATGTTGTGCCCTGGCACCGTCTCGGCCTCCTCCTCCATGTTGGGGGGAAATGTCCTACACAGGATTTGGTGAGATCCCACAGAAATAAAGTATTGTCCCCCACCTAATTGATATTATTATTGTCACTAGGACTACAGAGCCAGGGCGCATGGGGGCTGCTGGCGCAGAACACGGTCATACTGGTATCCAGGGGTTACCGGGCAGCTTGCTCTTTAAATTGGCTAAAAAATGGTGACAGTGGAATTCATCTCAGCCTCATTCACAGATTTTTAAATAACTGACTGTATGCAGGGGAGAGGATTTGGCTGTGGGGAGGGGTGGTCGCTGGTCCCACGCAGCTGCTATGGCTGCGAAAATTTAACCTCAAGCAGCCTAAACATTCATTTTACAATGTACACTGCTGATTACTTAATTATGTCTAAAATATAAGTCAGACACACTACAAACCCCAGGGAGTAAATTACACAGATCCATGAAGCCACATCTATGCAGCCATTCTGGTCTCACATTTCTGAATTATCGCTTTCCCCCCAGTGAATTTGCAAAAAAAAAAAAAAAATCCCTCTCCCTTTTCTGCTAAACATATGACTTCTACAAACAAATGATCGTTCCGCTCAGTGTTAAAAGCTGGGCGTAGGCGAGCCCATCTTCAACCCACCAGTGCTGACTCTTACCGACAGGTTCTTATCTTCGTGTGTGTTTGAACTAGGAGATCTACATATGCTTGGTCTCAGCATGAACCTCCGTATGACCTGATTTTGTTACCATGGTCACCAATTAGACGAGTCCTGTTGACTGCAGAACAACAGTCAAAGGATTTCTACGAAGTTCCAGGGTGGAAAAAACAGTCCGATTTTGTGAACACATTTTATAGGCCATTTCTCCCGTCAGTGTGCCCCAGGGTCTCCCACCCCCCATCCTCCCTCTCTGCTGAGGATGCAGCTGTTATATAAAATTCAGGGCAAATCCTTCTTGGAGCCAGTGATTTAATTTGCTTATTACATGGAAGGATCAGCTGGGGTGGGTCCTCCCCCTCCAAAGTCCCCCAAGGACACCGGTGTGTGGGTGGCCCTCTGAAGCTACCTGCAGCAGTCCTTCTCCAAGCTGCCTCACCCACCCATGGCCTCACAAGTGAAAATCCACTGTGTGAAACATCTTCCACATAGATAACAAGTCTACTCCATGTTCTTATCGTTCATGAGACCACTAGAGCAGCACTTCCAACTTCCTTTAAGAACTTTCTCTGTGCTCATGTCAGGGATCCAACTCTTTGGCAGGGGAGGTCCTGTATTTGGCCCACCCGACTGGTGCCTGGATCTCACTCATTGCTAGCTCTGGACTTACAGGACAGGTGAGTGGCAGAACGTGCAGAGGCACTTTCAGGGTTTCTTACTGGTCCAATTTCAATATTATGTCTCAGAGGGAAAAGGAAAATGAGGATAGAGGGGGAGTGACCAGTCAGTGGTTGTCAACACATAGCACATTTAATGATTAAACTATTTTCTTGCATGAGGGGGGTTCATGATGCTGTAAAACATCCACAATGGTGACATCAGAGATCACAAATGGGCTGGTCCTGGTAACACACACCTATCACGCCAGCATTTGGGGAGACCAAACAAGAAAATTACAAATTTGAGCCCATCTTGGGCAATTCAGACACTTAGTGAGACACTGTCTCAAAAAATAAATAAATAAAACATAAAAAGGGGGCTGGGTATGTAGCTCAGTGGAAAAGCTGAGAGTTCAATTATAGTACCTAAAAATGTTCTCATGTAAAGTAAAATAAAATCATAGATTACCATAGCAGAAACAGTACTAATGGAATTTTTTAAATGCTGTGATAATTACTGAAACATCACACAGAACACAGTAAGCACATGGCAGTTTAGTTTCTGTAACTTACATGGACAAAAATACTATTCAACTGATTGTCATGGTCACAAAACAAAACAACAACAACAACAAAAATACCTCCGTCCCATGGGAAATGAAATACAGGTGCGCCTCCTTAAGAAATCTGTTCTTTCTTAGTTAATTTATTCAGCCAAGGAATCACAGAATCCAAGTCAGCCATCTCTAATCCCACCAGAGCTCCAGCTCCGAAGATCCTCTGAAGGGCTAAAGCAGTCACTAATGTGCTAATAAGCCAGCCATTAGCATCTCCTTAAATAGTTGCTGGGGGGACTTTGTGGCTCTAGTTATGCCCCTGAGATCTAGCTGAGTCTTCTCAGTTCATAAAGATCTTAAATGAGGCAAGAAAGCTTTCCCCTCAGGGCTGATTTATTGGACTCCATCTGTGGAGGAGCAACTGCTGAAGTTACCCAAGGGTTTTCTCCCTTTATGAAGATATTCACTGTGAAGTTCTCTGCCAGGTTCTTCCTTGGGGCACTGAAATGTTGGTTTATAAACTGTAACTTGTTTCCAGAGAGACAAGAAACAGAGAGAAGTGTCGAATGGGAGTCTTAAGACATCCTCTTTAAAAATCCAACAGAAACGAAGATGGGGCCTCAGGACAGTATCCCCACACTCAACCATCTCAGAATGGAAATGGAGACGCCACAGTGACACTAAAACCTAACTATCCCTACCACTCTTTGTGGAGCTATCACACTCATTCCAAAAAGACTTAATTTAATTCCATAAAGATTCATTCCTTACAGGGTGAGGCTCTAGCCTGGAGCCCACTAGAAAGCACATGGGAGAAACTCCCTGTCAGTGAGGAGTGGATATGAGCTCAGAGACTCAAATGAAGTAGAAGCAAGTGAAGCATCTAATATATTAGAAGATACGCAGAGGGGGGGAAAGTACTCAGAAAAAGATAAAAGGATAGTGAGTCAGAAAAGCTGGGATAGCACGGTGGTAGTGATGAACACTTCCTGAAGAAGGTGACAACAGAGCAAAGGTCTGAAGAAGATGAGATTGTGAGCTGAAAGAAAATCCAGGCAAGGGCAGTAGTTAGTGCAAAGGACCTGAGGCAAGACAGCATTGATCTCGCCTGAGGAAAAGGAAGGAGGTCCACAGAGCTAAAAAAAGGGAGAACGAGTGTGAAGACACAGAGGTCACAGAGGCCTGGGACCTCCTTGTAGGCAGACTGGCCTTTTTCCCAGAGGAATGGAATTGCTGGAAGATTCTGAGCACAGCTGTGAAGGAATTTCATCTCTAACAAAAGACACCCCCACCTCCAACTGCACCACTGAAGCCAAAGTGATGCCTAAATGTAGGTTTGTTCTCCCATGATGCTCTCCTCATCAGAGAACCTTTCCCAGTCTCTTCACATAGCTTCATAGTGGCTTCGGAAGGCCAGTCCCGGGTCACCAAAGGAGGACCATACGGGCATGGTCTCCTCTGTCCTTAGAGAGCCCAGGCTCAAAGCCATGCCTCGAGGGCTGGGCTGGGGGTAGCCAGGGAGTTGGGGGGGGGGGGGAAGTCCGTGCCTCTTTCCTACTTTGGAAGCTCTTCTGAAAGAAAGAAATAGATTCTCTTTCCTTAATACTGAACATCAAATTTTGGACACAATTACCATACTCAATATTGGCCGAGCAAGTATTTGTTAATTCCCAGCACTCATAGACCAGGGTTTGGCACCAAATTAATGATAGGAAAAAAAAAAAGGCACCTGCAATCTCCAAACACAAAAGAATTTATAGTATGTTTGATAGGTAAACAAATCAGGAAGACAGCATCAAGCAAAGGTAGAATATTGTTGAGAGTCACACATTATAAACTCTGGCTCCTATGGATTCAGGAAGGAAATGGATAGGGTCAAACAAGGGAATGGTTTCTACATCAGGCTTCCCTAGGGGGGGGGAAAGGAACAGAAAATACACATAATTGTGGAAGGGGACTTAGTAGGAGGACTTATAAAATCAGAGGTGGAAAAGTCCAAATGGCCACCGAGTAGATCAGGAAAGGGAGAATCCAAAATGGCCATCTGCACATGGAGAGTCCAGTAGCTGCTCAGATGAAAAAATGGAAGCTGCAGGACAAGGGATCCAACAACAACAACCCAACAACAACCCAAGATGGAGGCCCCAGATCCAGCAGATCAAGGCTGCCACGCTAGTCCAAGGTCAAAGCTCTGAAAGCTCTCCATGGAATAGCTGATGTGAGTCTGCACTGGAGATCCACATCCAGGGGTGACAGCAAAGATCCAAATTCTTCCAAAAGAAGCTAATACCTTTTCGTTCCTTCCTTTTTCCTTCTGTTCAGACTATAAATCCATTGGTTGGTGCCACCCACTTCCAAGGTGGGGTCTCCTTCCCTCAATTTGATGTCCCACATGTCCATCACCCACAGACACACCCAAACCTACACCTTACTGATCTGCTCGGCATTTCTTAATTCATTCAAGTGGAAAAAGCATGATTAAGGGTCATAGTTTCTTTAAAAAAAAAAAAAAAACAAGATTTGAAATGAAGACGTTGAAGGATGAACAGGTATAGAACCATAACACTCCATAAAAAATGAAGATGCAGACTATTGATGGCTACCAAATTATTCAGTAACTGCAAAATTGTGTTAGCTTTCCAACACCACGAAAAAACACCTGTCAGAATCAAATGACTAAGAGAAGTGTGTCTGTTGTCTCACAGTTTCTGAGGTTTCAGTCCATGGTTAGTTGGTCCACTGATTCAGGCCCACAGTGAGGCCATATGTCGAGGTGGGAGCTTGCAGCAAAGGAACCTGTGTACCTCACGGCAGCCAGAAAGGAAAGAGATAAAGGAAGGTGCTGGGTCTCCAACACTCCCTCAAGAGCAGCCCTTCCTCCCTGCGCCTTGACTCAACTTCCTCCAACGAGGCCTCATCTCAAAGGTTCTACGTTCTCCAGTTAGTGTCACAGGCTGCTGAGGTAGGCTTAAAACAGACCATCCAAAGCAAAGCAAAGCAAACAAACTAGCCTGCTGAAGTCTATAAATTGGCCAAGAAGCCCAGTTGGAGTTCCACCAAGTCCAGAAATACAGAGCAGAAGCTACCGATGTTTTACCAATGGCAGCGAAACAGCACACAGCATTTCCTTCCATTGAATGCACTTCAGTGATAAAGAGAAAGTGGGTCTTACTTTGGGATAAAAGAAGTCAGACGTTGAGGACATCGGAGGGTAGGTTGTAAGTGTTCGGGACCTGGTGACTGGTGCTAGAATGTACAGGTACTTCACAGAGAGAAACTTGCTTGGAGACAGGTGCAGCTGGTGTGTGGGGCTGAGGAGCCAGCGGGGCATGTCCTCGAAGGGGAACTCCCTTGGCTGCTGGACTTGACACCACAGAGCTCTAGAATGCTGCTGCCTCTGCAGTCAGCCCCCAGCAAATGTGTTAGCACCCTACTCTAAGTAGAATCTCAGGGTGTTAAGAAACAATCCAAGACACAGGAGATAGGAGAAGCAGTCTGCCCAGAAGGGAAAGACACCAGATGTCCTGGCGGGATTCACTTGTTTGTTTCTTACTTTAGCTGTTGTGCTTATTTTGGGTTTTTTGTTTATTTGTTTGTTTGTGTGTTTGTATTAGGATTAAATCCAGCACCTTTGCATTGAGCTCTCTTTTAAAAGTTTTATTTGGAGATCTCCCCAGCTCTGTTTTACGGGGTCTCATTATTAATTTGTCCAGGCTAAGCTTAAACTTACCTTTCTCCTGCCTCAGTCTCCCAGACATGCTGTCTAATAAATGCATAAAACAAGAAACTTGTCAACAACTAATTTCCATCAATAAAATAAATTTCAGCACGCACACTTCATGCCTCAATGGACATAATAAATGAGCTTAAAATAGCTTCAGGAAGCATGAGATGACAGTACAAGATCTGATTAAGAGGGAAAAATGAGTTTCACACACTAGTATTAAAACTGGTAGAGAATGTGTGGCACATGATGCAGGAATAGAACACTACGTAACTTACTAATCAAACTACTACTTACTTTCCAATACCTAAGACGTGCTTTTCTGACCCCATACGTGTAGCGGTCTAGTGTCATGTGACTCTCTCGACTGCTAAAAGACTAAAGGTGAAACGTGATGCCACACGTTCCTGCTGGCAAGGCTTGAATGAATTATACTGCTCACGCAAACAGGTTGCTGTCTGGGGAGCTGGTAAGTCTCTTCACTATGAAATAAATATTCTGAAAAGTAAACCATCCACTAATTTAATATGTAAAAATGGATTTTCACTTAGTGTGTCTTATAAAAATAAAATTTCCTTTGCTTTGTGGGTCCTAATTTTTCACAAAAAGAAACATTGGTCAACTGTTTTCTTTAAAGATAAAACAACAACAAGCCTCAAAAAGCAAATGTACAGAAAGATCCCCAGTTCGCTGTTTTTCTGTCTCGTTTCGCTGCTTTAAGTCTTAGCTGGATTTGGCCTTAAGCCCTACGACTTCAGGAAGAACCTGGGCCGTGGTTTTCCCAGGACAGTGCCAGGGTACACCTGGTGTCCTGCACAATTATTAAACACACCACACTCAAAATGTCCCAAGTTGCATGGTACATTACAGTGACCTTGAGTATAAGAGATTCTGAAGAACTAGGAAAGTATTGTATTTTTCCAAGCGATTAGAAGGTGGTAGGTCCTATCACTGGGCAGGTCCTACTGACTCTGTCCCTCCTCCTTCAGGATCCTGGGGACCAGGTTCCCAGGACCTCTGCAGGTTCCAAAAGTCCAGGAATGCTCAAGTCCTTCCCTCACAGTATGCTACTATTTACACAGAAGCCAACCACACCTCCACTCACCCTCCCTATACTTTAAAATCATCATTAGATCATGTACAATGCCCAGGACAAGGTAAATGGTACAGTGTGTCATTCGAGACATTGTGCGGAGAAAAAGATCTCTATAGGTTCAGTACAAACACAGATCTTTAAAAATATTTTCCATCTGTAATTGAACCCCCATATGTGGGTGACAAACTCAAGCCACCACAGGTGAATCTGCATCAGAATCTGAGTCCAACTGCTTCCACCCCCTCCTCTCTCTAACACCAGCCTCTTGTGCCTACCAGGTGGTGGGCACAAACATGGACATGACAGACATTATGTGCAGGTTTTAGCAACTGGGATCAAACAACACCAATGTTTTGCGCTCCTAAACTATCCCACAGGGGATAGAAAATCCTTCGGGTATCAATTATTTGATCGGGTCACAGTTCCTCCCCATTTGCTACATCCTTTTCCATGAAAACTGTGCCCTCTTAGCTTATGTGTGGAAACTGAGGTTTATGGAAAGAGAAAAGGCTCATTGGGAACGTAGTCTAGGAGCAAACCCGAACTATGCCCAAAAACCACTGCTTAGAAAGACCCGTCCCAGAATACACACGAGCACACACACATGCACGCACACACCCACACCTTCCTGTCGATGACAGAGAACCTTCAATAGAAAAAGAAACACAAACTCACTCCATGAATGTCCTATTTGCTGGCTCACCGCCTTCCCCACCCCGTGCTGAGCCGGTAACCGACCTGATACAGGTTCAATGTTGCTCTTTCTGGGGGCCAATTTTTTCCTGTTTCCCTTCATGTCATGCTTCCTATTCAGAAAATAATTTTCTCTGCATTGTTTTCGCAAAAGCCTTCTAACACCCCCAAATAATGCAGAGACACTGGCTTTGATTCTGAACAGCCTCTTTCAGTGCACACAGTATCTCTCAGCATATCTATTATATTAATCCAAGCCTTAATGATACAATGGGTAAAAAACAGTGTACGGATGTGTATAAATGAAAAATTTAATAGATTTCCCTCTTAATGTAATAGAATTGGCATGAGGCACTGGGAACAGGAGTGAAAGTAGTCACTCAAGCATTGTGTTTACACGGTATTTAAATACAAGTGGCTAGGGTGTAAGTACTGCTAAGTACACCTGAAAGGCATGGTGCTTCCTAATCATTGTTTCGGCAATTGACAGTTGTTTACACAACAGCAGCACATTTGCTGCTGATTTGAATAATAAACATGCTTAAATACCAGCTGGATAATAGAAGGATAATTGAAACATAGTTTAAAGCTCTGATTTACAGGCATTGTCGCAACACTTCTATTTGCTGTACAATGCCACACTTCTGTGCAGTCTCTGAAAAAAAATTTAAGGCATTGTTTCAAACATTGGGGTCTATTAAACTTGATTAATACATGCAGCGTATGTATCCATAGCTCAAGCCATGCCTGGGTGTACTTGAGACTGCTATTGAGCGGTGGGTTTTATTAAAACACTTGAAAGATATAATAGGACCATTCAGGAGGCCCACAATGGACAGTGTCCACCAGGGGTGGACGGGGCCACAGGTACTGGAGAGAGAATCAGAGGCCATCTCTAGGCAGCACGATTCACAGAGGAAGGGTCGCCCAGACCGTCTGGGAAGGAGGAGTTGCATAGAGGCGTGACTCTAAGCTCAATTAAATCTGGCCCAGTTTCTTTGCAGTGTGGGCTTGGCCTTCTTTCCAGGCTCACCGCTTCCATCTTAGTTCCAGTCATTTTTACCTCTTCCCTGGCCGACTGTAGGAGGCGTAGCCCACCCATGTTGCTAAAACAAAGCTCCCTTTTCAGAGAGGAGCCCAGAGGAAGGCAGGGGCAGCTCACCTTGGCCCTTGTGGGTGGGTGGCCGCGTCCTTCCTCAAATCCTCAAGCCTGAGGATCCTAAGGTGCAGTTGAACCCACTCAGTCAGCATGGGTCAGACTTGGAGAAGTTGGTCATGGGAACAAATCAGTGGGAGTTTAATTTACCAACCCAAAGGCTGATCTGTCAACTGATGTATCAATATGCCAGTGGAGATGTATCTTACAGGATAACTCATGTGGGCCGTCCACAGCACTATCTCTTGGCACAACTGCCTCGGCGGAGCAAATTACATGTCAGAAAGTTGCTTAATGAACATAGAGTAAGAGCAAAAGGAACAGATGAATTGTCACCTCTCACTCCTGGGAAAGTAATAGCACTCAGGCACCAGGCCAGACATCTATTATCTCTAATTCTTTTAAAATCCCCCAGGAATTACTATTTCATTTTAAATATAAGGGATTGATCGAAGGCCACAGGGTTCTTGAGTTATAGCATCAAAACCTCACTACTTGCTACCTAATTATGAATCATCATATTATCAACAATAATTACCAGACACACATGGATATTCAGACCTCCCCACATTGGGTTGAATAAAAATAGACAGATGAATATTTCCAGATTCCCTTTCCAGTGAATCACCACTTCCCAGGTTCCCTTAGCTCTGCTGGGGGCTCTTTAGATGTGGGATGAGTCTCTAAGTAAAAGGTTAAATGAATCTTAAATGAGTATTACATACAGTCAGACATATCTCTGAGAACTCAGCCCGGTGCATGGAATGAGAGTTTGGGCACCCATCACCACTCCAATCTATCGGGAAACAGTGTGGCGTCTGCTGACAGCTACTCTCGTGTGGTCCAACTGGCTCACTAAAACTCCATTTTCATCACAATGGCATCCGGGACTTCTGAAGACGCACCTCCAGCAACACTCCAGGCAGGAAATCTATTTCTCTCATCTTGTTTCTTACTTACTTCAAACCAAGTGTGAGACTAGGAGACCCGTTCTCAGAAGTACAAACAGCAAGGTCAAGAGTCTCCACTGCAGCGTATTACGGCAACTCTCAGTCGTGGCGCCATCTTGTCCTCAAGGCCCTCTCTCTAAGAACTTGCCCTGGTCACAATCATCTTTGAAGTAGGAACTCTACTGTCCTCTGCCTCTGGTGAGTAGAAAAGTGAACCCCTGCCCCAAGGACAACAGATACACAGGTAAGATATGTCTGAATGAAAGAGGGGCCAGGGCAATTTCTCTTTCTCTCTCTCTCTCTCTCTCTCTCTCTCTCTCTCTCTCTCTCTCTCTCTCTCTCTCAAAATCAGGCAGCTGATTGTGAAGCCAGAGGCATAAAATGTGCATAAAGACAGAAGCAATCAGGTAGAATCAGGACCATGCAGGCTCAAAGTAAGTTATGGTTCCACAGATGTCACAGACGTAGGAACCATGGGGCAGAGTTTCCAAACAAGGTCAAGGGTGTGAACACAGGCACCACACAGCCTGGCTTTAAGTTCTAGTCACATGGTCAGTGTGATTATCCTGTATGCAGTAGCACAGGTGTGACTGTTGAGCACAGGTAATGTGCTGGCCAGGTTCCCAGTCTGCACATGTATTAAATCTCCATTACATTCCTCATAATGGTCCACTCAAATACTGTTGGTGTCCCATTGCCAAGACCAGAAGCCTGAGGCACAGAAAAGTAAAATACCTGCTCCATACAGCTGGCCCATGACAAGGCTGGAATTTGAACTCAGATAACCTGGCTCCAAAGCAGCATAGCCACCGAGGATGCTGGGTTTTTGTCACTAGACTCCAGGGATCCAGACCTGGAACCACTAGAGGGCAGCTTCTAGGGCACTTGGTGGCCATAACCATCCATCTTCTATTATTACATGAAATAGCTGGAGAAAAGTAAGCCCCTTATAATTAAAGACCCTATTGAAAAATGGACAAAAGAAATGACTACGCAGTTCTCAGATGAAGAAGTTCAAATGGCCAGTAAATACATGAAAAGATATTCAACATTCCTAGCCATAAGAGAAATCCAAATCAAAACATCACTAAGATACCATCTAACTCCAGAGAGACTGGCCTATATCAAGAACACAAACAGCAATCAGTGTTGGCGAGGCTCTGGGGAGAAAGGAACCCTCCTGCACTGCTGGCGGGAATGTAAACTGGTAAAGCCACTATGGAAAGCAATATGGAAGTCTCTCAAAATACTGGAAACAAATATTCCCTTCGATCCAGTGACACCTCTTTTGGGAATTTCTTTTTCCCAAAACAGTTAAAAGCATCACATAACAGAGCCATGTTCATAGCAGCACAACTAACAATAGCTAAAATGTGGAAGACACCAAATACCCATCAACAGACCAGTGGATACACAAATTGTGGTATTTATACACAATGGAATACTATGCATCTATAAAGACAGATAGGTTGGAGGCTTTTGCAGGTAAATGGAGCCAACTTGAGACCATCGTGCTTAGTGAAGTGAGTCAGAAGCAGAAGATGAAATATCGAATGGTTTCTCTGATGTGAGAAACCCAGATCACAATTATTTCATAGAACTGAATGTGGAGAATAATGGGAACTGGAGGGAAGGGAGAGGGTTAAGAAGAAAGAAGGAAAGGATTTGTAACTTTGTTACGATATGCTTGTGCACAAAATATTCAAGATCAATGTCAACTTCATGTTTTGCACTTATTCGTGTCAATAAAATGTGGAAAGTGAAATAGGGCCTAGAGTTATCTTGCTGCACAATAGAGCACATGGTAACAAATAATAACATGCCATAAATCATCAGCAATGTAGAACATGGGGAGAAAACACCAAAGAAAAATAAAACCCAGAATTGTGCACAAGCCCAAGTGTGAGCTCTGCTCTTTTCTGGAAACAGAAAGCAAATTTGAGGTGACTGAGGAAGCAAGGCCTGAAATTTAAAGTACATATAAAGGAACTCAGGTCCCAAGCAGCAGCGAGTCTGGCGACTGGAATGGGCTGAGAATAAGGCCAAGCATTGGAAAAGAAGGAATCTGTTGAAATTCCATATAGTAATTAACGGATCGCAGTGTCTCCTTATCAATTCAGGTTTTTTACCCCAGGTTAAGAACAATCAAGAATTTTTTTTTTTTTTTTGCTAAAATAGCCAAATGCCCCCACCTCCACCCATCCCAACCAGCCTTTCCACTGCCTCATTCCAGAAGTAAATGGATGACCAGGGACTGCTGAGCACTTGACCACAGACAGCAAAATGGAATAGTTCAAGATAATCAAAGAACACCTATGGAGGAAACAGGTGACTGTGTGATGAATAAAAGGCTAAAGCAAAGCAGTCAGAAAACCAACCTTACTAATACATCAAAGGTATTTATAACGATCTATAAAACAAGGAAGGCTGGCTATTTTAAAAAGACAGAAAGAGAATATAAGAATGAATGGAAATTAAACATATAATATGATCAATGAAATAGAAAAGTCAAAACAAGTTTGAAAGATAAAATTGATGATAGCACCAAAAGTAATTTAATAAGAAAAAGACACAAAACATCAGGAAAGAGGGTGGAAGAAATATAAATCAATGATCAAATCTAAATAGGAGTTTCACAGAGATTAGAATGTGTCCCTGCACCAAAGAGCATAGTTTTTGATAACTACAATGAACAAAAAATAGACTATAGACATGAAATTTTAGATGTCCAAAGATTAATGTAATAATCTAGAAGTTTCTGGATGTCAGAGGGACGGAGACTGAGAAATGAGTTGAAGTGTCATCAAATTGCCCAAAAAGCAATACTGCACAATAGAAAAGAATTGGGAAAATATACCTTTCACAATTCTGAGGAAAACTGTTTTTAATAACCAGTTAAATTGTCAATCAAGTGTATTATGTTCAGGCATGTGAAACTTTGAAAGTTTATCTCATACACCTTGTGTTAGAAAATTACTTGAGGATGTCCTCCAGAGAAACAGAAGGGTAGAAGAAGAAAGTGAAAGCCTGAAGTAAAACATTGCCTCCAGGCCAGAAGAGACTGCTTAGCTAGCAATAAGTCTAGGTGCAACAGTAAGACGAAAACCATCAGAAGGGAGTAATCACAATATTTGACGGATTCCATAAATTTGATTTTTATTTGACAAGTCAGAAAAATTATAAATATTGGGGCATAAATCTTAGGGGGGAAATGCAGTAACAAATTTAAAGAAATACAAGATGTACCTAAAAGAAAAATCATAATCACAGAAAACTAGCTGGCCATGATAGAATTCTATCTTCAGGAAATTTTAATAATGCATTTTCCTTTATATTTTTTCATATATTTTATAAAAACATAATTAAAAAAATATTTTACCAGATATATTTTTGTACTTTTTTTTGCACAGTATTAATTGAACACTTTTCTAGACGTAAGTATAACTCTAACTTACTATGTTTAGCAAGTTCCTAACAGTTCACATAGGTCATGATATGTTCATACATTTCCACTTGTATGAACATTCATATGATTTCCAGATTTTTGTCATTACACGTAACACTACATGAATATCCTTATACCTATTTGCAAGCTCAAATACATTTTTTACAGACTGTATCTAAGTGATTAGAGTGTTTTTAAATGCTTCTATAGTTTTAAGATGTTCCAGATTATTTTCTGGAAGATTTGAACAGCCAACAGTTACTCCATCGGTATTCAAGATTGACATTTTCCATATATTCACACTAGTGTTGGATGCTATCAACTTTTATTTGCTTTTCAATAACTTGCAAGAAGATAGTGTCTAATTATTGTTTTAATTTTTGTGGGCAGATTTTGAAATGTCACAAAATCTCTAGATGCAGACACAAAATGAGGATTTCTGGGTCTTTTATGTGATCATTAAATGTTGACAGGCAGGAAAACCTTTTGCAGAACAAGAATGTGAAAAAAGTGTAGTGTGAGAGCAGACTAGAGATGAAGTGTACCATGTGTGCTACTCACAGTGATGGCGGTGACTGCTACAGCACCACTTCAGAGGCCCTGTAGAAGGGGACAGCCATGACACCCAACTTTGTGCTGCATGGTCACCCCTGCCCATCTCAAGTCTGTTAATTAAACCAGTTCAGGGAACCCAGGCCAGGGCCAACAAATCTACAAGTTATCATGTATCTCTGACATGGCCAGGTAACAAGACTGGATGGACTAACCAGATTTTCCAGGAAAAAGAAAAGTGTGTCTCACTGTGCTGAATGAAAGCACATGGCCAAGAGGTAAAGGGAAGGATTGTGGCACGCCAACGTCATTAAAACTCAACTGCGATGATAAGGTGCAGGACACAGAACAGATTTAGGAGAAAAAGTTTTTAAAAATCGAAAGAAGACAAAGAACAAAATAAACAGCTTGTTAAGAAGAGACAAAGGGAGCACCGGCAAATGGAGAGCAGAAACCCTGACACAAAGGCTGCCCCTCTGTGAGGACACAGAGGAACCAGCCACTCCTCAGCCTTAATTCCATGCTCCCATGCTTCCCTGTCTCGGTCCCAATTTATCATGATTTTTATGATGGCAATTTGGTGGGTATTTTTATTGCAAAAGGAATTCACACCTACTGTAGAATATTTAGCAAATGAAAATGAGTAGAATGGAAGAGCATAAAGGTCTACTTGTAATTCAATCACGAGAGGACGGTGACGAGCATCCTCTGTCGCATCTTCTACTAGTTTTTAACAGAGTCCTGTGGTGTATGGTTATTTTGTAAAATAGTTTTTAAACTAACTGACAACCTGGAGATATCAACAATGTATTGTAAATATATCTGTATGGGAAATAGATTTTTTAATGACTATATGATAAACATTTATAGATGAACCATAATTTAACCAATTCTCTCGTCCTGGACCTACAACACTGATTTTATTGTCACTAGAAGAATAAGTATCCTTGTGTGACACCGTTTTCTAGAGTCTGTATAAATCTGATACACAAAAAAAGTTTTGATTAGTATTTAGTCAATTAACAGGGAGGCTAAATATTTAATCCTTCATTTCCCATTTTTTTAAATTTCTTTTTGAGACAGTCTCACTCTATACTCCAGACTGGTCTTAAACTCACTCTGTACCCCAGGCTAGCCTTGAACATGTGACAATCTTCCTGCTCCAGCTTCTCAAATGCTGGGATTAGAGGCATGCACCATGGTATCCAGCTTATGTGGTGCTGGGGAATCAAACCCAGGGCCTTGTGTTTGCTAGGCAAGTGCTTTAATTACTAAACTATACCTCTACCCTTCATTTGACATCTTATAACTTCTTTGATTAACATAATATTTATGTAATTTTTACTGAGTTTGTTTTCAATGATTCCCAAAGGTTTTTATTTGGAAAGGGGATGTTAACCAATGTCTTATACAGTAAGAATATTTGACTCAACTTATTTGTGTTTCCATTTTGATTATTTGATACTAAACATCCAAAACCCTTTACAGTCTTCCTTTATGACAGGAGCCAAAAGAAACATTTTCCCAGACTCCCTTGCAGCTAAAGTGGCCAGGTGATCCACTCTGGCCGGTAAGGTATTAATGCGAGATGTTAGGTGAGAATGTAGGACCTTTGTTTAATAAAGAGCAGACTGCTGGCCTGTTTCTTAGATATTTTGTGTCTCTCTCTGTCTGGAAAGTGATCATGTGCCTAGAGGCATAGCATAAATCATGCAGCCACATGGCAGTGGCTTGAAGGGCAAAGCTCAACACTCTTAAGTGCCGGAAATCGGAGCGGGATGGTTGACCAAATCTCCTGAGTCACGCCATCCGCTGCATCATCAACTCCTGGATTGCTTATTGTTTGAGGTAAATAAATAAATCATTATCTATTTTAAGCTTTGTTGGATTTTCTGTTCCTATCAGCCATGGATATTTCTAATCAGCAAATACATGATAGCTTTGTAAACATAATTTTAATGTAATAAAGCCTAGCCATTTTTTCTTTTATAAGCCTATAAGGTACAAACAAATACCAAAAAAATGATTTATGACTTTAAAACTGTGAAAAAATAGTTTCCTCATCTTAGAGATTTTGTCAACATTTATGAAAATGAACTTTCAATACTTGCATATATTTTTTTAAGCCATTAGTCTGAGAATTTGTTTATGGAATGAATTGAGAGAATCTAAACTTTTCTCTAAATGCCAACCTAACTTTTAAAACAATTTAGTGGATAATCTTTTGTTTTTCTCAAAGTGACTTACCATGTCACCTTACCACTTTAAATATTAAAACCTTACAATATTTATACCTTGTAAACTTAGTCATAATCTTTCCACCCAAAATTCTGAACTATATCTCATATTTAACAATTGAGATAATTTATAATTATTTGCAATCTCATTATATATGGAATTTAAATTGAAACTGAACTAAAAATATCAATGATTCTTTTCACTCATTAGCTTCAATTTTCTCAAGTCTTTTAGTAGCACTTTATAGTTTCTTTATGTTTATTCCTAGATATTTAAAGATTTTGTTAATAGTGTTGATGGGACTTTTTAATTTTATGATAGATTTTGTGTAAGTGTGACAGCCAATGTTTTACTTGTTTGCTGGCTTTATCTACAGGCACCCTAATTCAGTCTAAATATTTTTGCTTATCTGTAATTTTAGATTTTTACAGATATCTTGGGAAAGACATGGTAGTGCTGTCACATCCACTCCACCTCTATACCCTTCATCTTGTTTTCTGCTTTTTTCATGGTGGAGACAATTACAAAGTAACACGTATCCCATCTTCAATGAGCCCCAGCAAATGGGCAACACTGCAGCCCTGGAAGTCGATAAGAAACGGGATATCTTCACCATGGACAGGAAACACAGGTACCAACTTCCAGGACTGTACTGTCACCCACTTTCAGATGAGACGCATGCTGCTGCCCATCAAGATAAATTTCTCCCTCTGAATATCGTGATTTATTATACTAACAGATTTGTTAATATGGGAAAAAACTTGTATAAATTGAAAGAAAATTCTTGGCCATAGCATATTCTTTATCTTACTGCTACATTTTATTTGCCAATTTGTCCTTTACATTTCCTTTACAATATACTCATCACATATGTTCAAAATAGGCAAATCCTCAAAGAAGTTGGTGCTAATTTCAGTTACTGTTTTCTTTGTTAGATTATGGAATAGGATAACGCTCACTGAGGAAATGAAATTAACATGTTCCAAATGTTTTCATGGCCCAAAGTAAAAAACAACACCAAAATAATCTTTTTTACAGACTAAACTATTTTATATATTATAAAAAGAACCTGAGTCTTTTCTTCTTAAGGTAACTTGTTAGGAAACTTTTCCAAAAAGTTTGGGCATTATTTAGCTCTATCTTGTCATGGTTTTCACAATTATCAGTATAGAGTTTGGGCTAGTAATTTCTTAAATTAAAAAAAAATTCTCCATTGTTATATCCCATTCTTATTGCTACATTATGAAATTTTTTCTTTATTATTTTTTAAGTTTTAGTAATTATTTGGTCTTCCCAAAATCCTAGATCTTACACCTGTTTAGTAAATGCACTATTTTTAACTGTTAGTGGTTTATTGATTTCTGCTTTTAATTTATGAATTCCCTCAATCTACAGCCTTTGGGATCATTGTGTTAACTCTATTTCCAATTTATTGAGCTGAAAAACAATTTACGTAAATTTACTGCCTTTTTTTTAAAAGTGGCACCGAAGACTGAAGCCAGGGTGCCCATTGCTTGCTAAGCAAGTCGTCTGTTACTGCACTGTATCCCAGCCCCATTCTCACTAATTCTTAATATTAAAATAATTTACAACAATGAATTGTAATTTTGTTACTGTTTTGGCTGCATCCAGTAAGTTCTGACCTGTGGTTCTCTTGTTTTCTAAATTGTAAGTAACTAAAATGTTAATATGTTTGTATTATTTAAAAATTACTAGGAGAAACTGAACAGCTGTTGTCCTAACTTGTGATTTGTTTGATATTCAAATGTTGTTTATTTGTTTGGGACAAGTTTCCAACTGATTAAGTTTTCCTGAAGGTGACATTTCATTATTAGTTTCTAGAGTATTGTTTTTTGGGCAGAGAAGATGAACTGACCTACGTAGGTTTGGGGAATTTTGTTGAGATTTTAGGTTGTGGTGCGAGGTTGCACAGATGCTGGAAAAGAATTACCATATACTGTATCATACATTGTTCAACAAATTATCCTAATTTGTTGCTGTTTTTCAGTATCAGGGACTGAACCCAAAGCCTCGACCTGCTCGTGAAGTGCTCAGCCACTGAGCTACATCCCCAACCCTCAACTTAATTCTTGGTGAAAGTCAAATCCTTTGTTGATGACTCATTTAGTCAAAAGAGAGACCACTGAAATCACAATACTATACTTTGTTGATTTCTTTATGCATTTCTCACCATTTTACTTTATATTAATATCTTCCAATGCAGCATTCATAATGTAGGAAAATACAAAATAGATAGCTCTCATGCAAATCTTACCCTTTACTAAGATAAAGTCACACGAGGTACACTGGTAAATAGGTTCTGAGAACTTTTTTTAACCTTTTATTAGTTCCATTTGCAGACTTTCTGGCAGAAATGTTCTCATTGTTGCAATTATGAGTTACTGATAAGATGCCATTAAGTTGGACTGGGGCAAGATGGACAGATTTTCAGATGAGATCAGGTGTGTTCAGGGTGGTATAGCTGAAGATGACATGGGCTTTCAGAAGCCAGCAAGTGCCAGCTCCACCACACCACTGAAAGAGATTGTTGTAATTATAAACTTTGCCTTTGACACTGTTTTAATATTAAGGACTGTTTTATTATTTTTGTTGTTTGCATTTATCTAACATACCTTTATCCATTCATTTAGTTTTAGCCATCCTGTGTAACTCTTGGGAATGATCAAGTGTGAACTTTAAGAGCCATTCTGAGATCCTTTTATAGAAAAATTTACTGCATTTACATTTATTGGTTTTGTTCATACATTTGATCTTCCTTTTTGTTTTATCCTTTAGTTGTTTTTAAAATCTAATTTCTGGACTCAATATTATGAAGGGATCTTTTGCACGCTCCAGTTTTAAGAACAGAAATTAAGAACCCAATGAATAGTTGTGATTTACTAAAGAGTGAGAGTATTTAAAACTAATGCTTGTATTTAATTATTTAAGTTTATAGCCTTATATCATTATCATTGCTTTACATTATTTTTACATTTTATATCCTTCTCAAGAATAAGACGTCTATGTTCATTTATCTAATCACACTTAAAAATAATTTATGCCTCTCTGAAGTTTAATTTTAGCATTTTTATCAGCCTTTTATAGCAGGAAGATAATAGAGCATAACAATTTTTAAATATTTTTATAACATTTATATTTTGGATTTTACACATTTCCATTTATTCTGTACCTTTCTTCAGAGGTATCGATTAATGGTTCTCTCTTCTCTGTTCTCTCCATCTGTCATTTTCTCTCTCATATATTTTTATCATTTTTACCTCCTCTGCATTCTCATACAGACTTTAGCACCAGTACTCTGAAGCAATCTGACATTCGGATGGATCATTTATTCTCTAGTGCTTCTTCGTGTTTCCGAGTCTCACTCTTAAAATTATAGGCTTTTCTACCCACAGCTCCCCATTTTTCTATCACATCCTATAGTCCTCTTCTCTTTTGATATTTATTTAGTTTCCTCTGGAAAAGGTCAAAGAATTTCTGAAATTTAAACCTGGATCCTAATGTTGCTTATTCTTAGCAGTATATTCTCTTCTTTTAAAAAATTCACATTAGTTTACTAGGACTTTCTTATCCTTTAACAAAGTGAGTCCTAGAGTTTGTCAGAAGGCATGGTGAATTGATTGCTTTGGCCCCATTCTACACGTGCATGGCAACCTAGTCCCAATCATTTCTGTAGCTGGGGCAGCCTGAAAGTCAGGCCCTTCATACTGAATGCCTAAACTCAGTAACCTCGTCTCTACTAGCGCATCCTTGCTCTCTGAGATCGTGTCATCATTATAACCGTGATTCTCAACCATTGGTGTGCTTTGGAAACAACTGGACCCACAGGTCAATGACCTCCTTCCAAATTTCTGGTTATGACTTTCAGGAATGCTCTGCAGTGATTCAAGAACCACTGATTTACAACATTTATGTCTTGTTCTTGGATCCTCTGAATGTGTATTGGACACATGATCCACTGGCTTCCAGAACACATCTTTCTCTCTGCAGTGACTAACTTGTAGATAGAAGGTGCTTTCTCAGACCAAGGTGAAGGACCAAGGTCTTACCTGGGAAGATGCTAGCTCCAGGTAAGACTCAGAACTGGTGGAAGAAATGGCTGCGTGTGTGTGGAGGACAACAAACAGAGCCCAGAAAAAACTTCATGTGCCCCTGAGTGTTGCCAAGATCCCTCCCAGGTGACCAAAGCCTGGGTTTCTGGTTGTGTACTCTGCATCATTTGAGACCAAAACCATTCTTGGGCAACTTCACCAAAATATACAGTTCAAGGATACTGACTTCTGAATTTTACTTTCATCCCACTCCTGACTTTATAGCATCACCAACTCAACACATGGTGTAACCTCTCCCAGCGTCCCTTGAGTAGGAGCAACGGCCACAAACCTCCTTCATGAAGCTCCCTAAATATAATGCCTATGCCAAAGGGAGTGAGGTGCTGCCAGGAAACGGAGCTTTCCCACTACCTGAAATGCTACGGTGATTGCCTTTGTCTTCCCTTGTCTTAGACTTGGTATCACTACAACCACTGTCACCACAACCTGTACCACCATTCCTATCCCCTAACTCTTCTAGAATCTGACCCACTCACCCAACCACACCACAACCCACCGAAGTCTGGCTGGGGTCTGCTGCAAAGACTAGACACAAAATGGTTCCTCAGTGCAGAACCGTTCCCACACATCATTCCAAGGACACGTTTGTCTTAGAGAAGAAAATTATTCACAACCAGTTTATGAAGAGGGAGGGAAAGCGCATGAGCAGAAGAGATCCTAACCACAGGAGCATTCAGAAACACGGAAAAGGACATTTCTCTATCGGTGACAATACCTATTATATGACATTCAAACACCACAAGTGCTATTCAGCTGCTTGTAAGTCACGATAGGTGAGCAAAAACACTTATTCCCTTTGTAGAAAGGGAAAAAGAGATGGAGAATCCTTCACACAAAGATCCACTTTGACTTCAAATACAGGGTAAGCAGTACTAGCAATGTGTGTGCACAAAGCCCACCTATTAAGATTCCAAACAAACAGGGAGCCTCCAGGATACAAAGCTCCACTGTGAATGTGTGGTTAGTTATGTCAAGGATACTAAACAAAGCAGCTTTTCATGTGTCAGTTCGAGCGCTCCCCATTGATAACCACGAAGACTCCTGGGTCACGACCCCCAAACGGGCCACCATTGTGCAAGGGGAGACAACAGATGGCCCAAGGCAGAGAACACAACCAGAAACCCGGGCTTTGGCCACCTTGGAGGGGTCTTGGCAACACTCAGGGGCACATGAAGTTTTTTCTGGGGTCTGTTTGTTGTCCTCCACCCACACACAGCCATTTGTTCCACCAGTTCTGAGTCTTACCTGGAGCCAGCGTCTTCCCAGGTAAGACCTTGGTCCTGTCCCAGGCGCCTCGTGAAAGGCATCCCTCTGGGCTGGTCTCCACCGGCTTGGTCACCTGCTTGGTTCGGGGGCTGTGCATAGTTAAGTTTGTCTCCTCACGGGAAAACAGATGCACCCATTCCACTTGAAAGTAGCATTTCCACAGCTTCAGTGCCTCAACTGCACTGGATGGGGATGAAAACAGTGGTGGGTGAGGAGGGACAGCTCACCTCCTCCTAAATGATGGCAGCAGCCTCAGACCACGCCCGGTGAGGAGGACCAATCCTGCCTCCACTCCCATCACATTGCACTGAGCGGAGCAGAGTTCCCAGGGTCCTTTGCTTCCTTGTGATTAGCAAGTACAGCTGAGGCTTGGAAAAGGAAGACAAGGCGAGGCCCCGCCCACACCAGCCATCATGGGGATTGCTCGCAGCCCCACCTTCCTAGAGAACTCTCTCACCCACCTGGAAGGTATGGCACCTGTGCTGCCACTTCTTAGCATTGTATTTAAAGTACGCTCCTTCTCAGAGACCCTTGAGAGCCATTAATGCTGTGTGCCCTGCTGCAGCACTCTCCAGCCTGCCATCTTGAACCACCGTCCTCGCCCCAGAGTCCACGAGCCAAAGACCTTGCATCTTGCTTTCCTCTGATGACTACTCAGTGCTCCAGGACTCCTTGGAAACAAGACCAACTGTCAACACCTGAGACAGTGAGGCTGTGCGTGAAAGGAAGTCCAGGCAGGGGAAGCGAAGGCCCACCTACCCTCAAATGGAGTCAAGAGGGAAGCAAGAGAAGACTGGCCTCTGAGATCCATCCCCCAAGAGTCAAGCGTGCACCCCACACAATGCTGGGCTCTTCAGCCAGTAACGCTAAGAGCCCACATCAGCTGTCCTTTCCCACCTGGCAGATTCACTGAACGTGTTGCCACGTAACGCTGCTTTTAACTCCTGTAGAGGAAATGGGGCGAGGGCTGAGGGAGAGGGACCTTGATTTTCATTCAATAGGACTAATGGAAACAGGAGCATAAGAGCATCCTCAGGAAAGAGTAGCAACCAGTCAGGCCTTCAGAAATAACCCCTCCTCTTTTCCCACTGCCTCAGCTCATTCTGAGCCCATTGTCCCTCTCCTGACAGAACTGGCACAAAACCCTTCTTACCTACTGTGGTCCCTGTTCTGAACTCATTGTCACCCCACCCCATCCGTCATAGCCTTTCAGGGGCTCTCATCCTGGAAGGAAATGTGCCTGTGTTGCATCCTTCTTGTGACCTCCTGTCATCTCTGCAGAACAAAGATCAAAGGTCTCAATCTGGTTCTCAAACTCCTTCTCCAACATCATGTCCAGGCAATTTTTATTTTTCCCTGAAAACCATAGCTGCCCTGAATGTATTAAGTTCATTGATCACACTGATACTTGATTCAGTCAGAATTTTTAGCCCCCAGGATACGTTTCTTTTTGTCCTAACATCCCCATAAGCCTGCAGTGCATCTGCATCTCTATCACACCCTACCTCCTCTGTGAAGTCCCCTCAGAGTCCCTGCTGCCCTGGGCCATCACTACACACCTCCACTCTAGTCTACAGGACAATGTAGTGCAATATTTTGTCCCTGTTTCTTTCCCAGCCAACCCAAGCACCTCAGAAACGAGGGTGGTGTCTTAGGAGGTGGTGTAGAGTCCGCAACCAAAGAGATGTTTAGCAAGTGTCTATTGGATGAAAGGTCCTGGGGAAAACAAGTTTCCTTCGTTCATAGATCTCCAACATCACCCACTCACCAAGCTGGTGGTATTTCAGTACAATGTGTGACCAAAACATACAGCAAGTGTTTAAATTAAAAAAAAAAAAAACTTTTAATACAGTAGAACATGCATTGCTGTGAATACCCCTCAAAGTCCTCCCGTTTGCTTCAAACACTCTTATCCCATAGTTCTTGCCACTTCCTGAAGCAGTTCAGGGAGTCATATTTCATGGGTGTCTTTAGTTGCACCATCATGGCCACCATCATGTCCTGAGTTGATACAAAATATTGACCTTTCATGGTCATTGTCACCTTGGGAAAGAGCCTGAAGTCGCATGGTTCCAGATCTGGTGAGTGAGTTGGATGAGGACATATCACCATGTTTTTATTTGAAAAAAATTACGGTGAATATTTGATCAACCAAGCAAAATCAAAATATACACTAGTGTTTCGATTTAAAAATGTATTACAGTATGAGACACACTGTCTTTAATCCTCACCCACCCACAAAACACTCCCCCTGGCTTTGAACATACTTACCCCACGGTTCTTCACTTTGTGTTTGTTTCACTGTAGTAAGTTTTTCTTTAAATATAAACATTCACTGTATATTTTGATCCTCCCATGAACAAAAGCCTTCCTGTGCTATGGAAAAGAACCCATTGGTGCCAGCTCTCTCTCCTCTACTGCTGGGCTTTCTGCCGTTCCCCTCCTACCTGGGCTCCCCTTCTCCATGCCTGTTAAACCAACTCTTCATACTTAAGATAATGACAGAAACCCACCTTCTTCCCAGTGGTCTTCCTGAGGAGCAGCACCCCAGTCTGAGCACCTGTCCTGCTGTGTCCTGCTAGATGAAGGGACGTTTCCCAGTATGGTCTTCTACCCTTAGAGTTTCTGAGGTACTGTTTTTCTTATTATTCCTGTCAGTGTGCAAGCTTCAACTCCCTGATTGGGGCTTAGGATGCCCACAAACTTCTGAATCCTCCCAAACCTTATATCCCATGCACAGAAGCAAGTGGGACCACAGGAAGAAGAAGGAGAACACATAAGCATCTGCTCCCTAGTCCAGATTCCATTTGGGGGAATTATCTGAACCACTCAAGGCTACACTGCTGTTTTTCACTTTTCTAGAGAAGTTAAGTTTTTCAGCAACAGGCAAGACAGAGAGCTCTAAGGCAACTAAAGTATTGGAGGCTCCCCCCTCCCAACTCCCAAACATCCCAAAGGAACGTGAGAATCTTTGAAAAGATCATATGTTAATGTGATCAAACAAAATTCTCTATTTCGGAATTAGTTTTAAGTACAGTTACGCAGAAAATGAAATGATCTTAGAGCTCAGGCACCCGCCACCACATCCAAGATGTTTATGCTATTTTTTTCACATTTTTATCAGCATACATTGATTACACAGATGAAGAGGTTTCACTTAGGCAGATTTGTGCATGCACGTACATTCTTTCACCACCCTTTTGTCCCTCCCTCCCTGCTGGTTTCATATGGGCGTGTCAATGGGATTAATGTGCTTTGATTGTATCTGCACCCGTGCTGCCCACTCTTACACCCCTGCCCTGCCATCCTTTCCTCTTCTCTAGGAATAGTCCCCTTCTACTTTTTCATCATCTTTTTGTAGACGTGGCATTCTAGGCCAAACACGCCATATTTATCTTTCCGATTACGGCTATTTTGCTCAATGCATGCTCTCTCTCCGAATCCATCACCCATTTTTCTGCAAATGACAAAATTTCATTCTTGTTATAGATGAATAATATTTCATTGTATGTCTACACCGCATGTTCTTTATCCATTCATCTGTTTATGGCCACCTAGGCTGGCTCCATATCTTGGCTATCAGGGTCTTCACAGAATGAGAGAAAACAACCCTAAAATTCATATGGAAACACAAAAGACCCAGAACAGCCAAAGCAATTTGAAGCAACCAGAGAAAGTGTGGAGGCATCACAACACCTAATTGCAAATTGTATTTCTTCAATTATCTATTTTCTGCCTTAGTTCCCTATGATAGGGTCTATCTTCTCCAGAGAAAATTTGAGTCCCTCATTTTCTTAGGAAAATTTATGTTTTAAGAGGTGGCCAGAATCTCCTAAGCAGGAAGAACAGACACCACAACAGACCTTCTACCAGCATCACCAAATCTGACCTCTGCTTCACCTCCTGCCACTTGGATGCCAACTCAAGGAGCCACGTGTTTCTCAGTAACTCTGAGTAGGACCCTTTTTGCTCATCTGGACACAGCTGGACTTGGAGGAGGCAGATACCTGTGCTCCTGTGAGAGGTTACAATCATCCTGTCATGGCATGTCATATGGTATTAGAGGTCATCTACACTACATCATCTTGCTAATGCAGCCACCACTGCCAGGAACCTGCCAGGCACTGCCAGGCACCATGCATAAGGTAAGGACGGTGAATTATGGTAAACAATGAACGTGTGGCTTCCCTCCCTCAAGGGGTCTGAATCTTTCATGGCATGATGACTGACAGGGAAACCTAAAGTGCTAGGGACAGAGAGAAGAGACAAAGTGGTCCGGGGAGAGATTCAGGAAGGTGACCTAGTGTCTGTGACTCTTCCATTGAGACCTAAGGTTTGCTCAACTGTTGCCAAAGGATGGGGAGGAGAACCAAACAGGGTAACTGCCTTGTCACAAGTGAGAGAAAGGCCATGAAAGCAGTGGAAGAAAGTCAAGGGTATATGGACAGCATCTGAAGGACCATGGTGAAATGGAGGTGGGGAAGGCAGTAACAGCACCAGGTTCGTACCACTTTCCCGGCACAATCCCAGATGCCATTCCTATCTCATCCTGAGGAATCCTAATAGTAACCTAGGTACTTTCACCACCCCTCGCTCACTAAGGAAACTTGAGGCCCAAAGGGCCCGCCTCTCTTGTCCACAGCCCCGCTGCAAGAAGTGGTGGAGTCGGGATTTAAACCCAGCCAGACACAAGGAGGAGACACTAGCCTCTGTGCTCACCCGAGCAGGCACAGTCTTCTAGGATTTCTGTCCAAAAAGTAATGAGAAGCAATTGAAGAGTTGTGAGCTAAGAAATTACATAAGTGTTCTTGAGCCTGAAAAAAAATCTTAGACTGTTTTCTTAAAAACGGCTATGAAAGAAAACAAAACAAAACAAAAATAACTTCAGGAAGACCCCTAAGAAGACTAATTGTAGCTTTTCTAAGAAAACAAGATTGTGGTGATTGTGGCGTGGACCAGGAGTAAGCAATGAGGCAAAGTTGATGGGCTCAAAGGTATTTAGAAGTTCAGGTGGTGGAAATTTCACCAACAGGATGAACAGGAAGACAGAAGTGACCATGAGGGTAGATGTTTTTGTCCACTTTAATCTAATACTGCCAACGACTCTGTGTCATTATCTAACTTCAAGGTCAGAGAGATATGAATGGTGACTACAGGCTTGAGCTGCAGGCTTCAGCTGCAGGCTAATCTTTCTCACTTTATGAAAGCTAGTCCCCTAAATTAGTCATTTGGTATTCTCAGCTCTGTGGGTCCATGACCAGCACATGGCAGGAGCTTTATAAACAGTTAAGTTAGTAAGCAAGAGGAAGAGGCCCATGGCCTCCACCTTTCCCCTGACATCATCATCCAAGAGCAGGTTCCACTGGTCCCACTAATGCTGTCAGTGTCTTTCAGGTATAGTGAACACAGAGGTTCACCAAAAGGGACTTCCACATCACCCTTGTTTGCCCACCTGTTAGGCCCTAGTGGGGGTGATACCTGCCTGCTGTCCCTCTCTTGCATGGAGCCTTAGAGTCCTCCATCTGTGCTCCATCATCCCATTGGTCCCTTGGCTTAAAAAAAAAAAAAAACCCTAAACTAAACTAAGCTGGGCAGCTCAGATATTTAAGTTCTTCCAAAGTCTTAATAAATTTCACAAATATTTAACAAGCAAATTAATTTATGTAAAGATCTGTACATATTTGATAAACTTGAACCAATTTAATAAATCCCATCCTGTTTTAATAAATGCTGGATTAGGGTTAGACTTCCTACAAACAGTAAATACATAAGGAAAATATTTGTTATGTGTGCGTATATATCGTACCTGACTTTTTCAAAGATCAAGAAAAGATTATCTTTGCTACAAACACTTGAAATCATGGTGCTGTGTGCGTATTTTCTGGGAAAGAGGAAGGGAAGTGGGCTTCCACGGATTTAGATTATCAAGCTGATGACAACTTCCTGGACAGGATGGAGGACCGGGGAGACCACCCGAGGCTCAGGCCGCAGTCAACCTGCAGAAAGAGTAAGCAGGGGGTGGGAACAAGCAGGCTCCCAGTACCTCCATGTTCCTCCTGCGGTGTCGAGCACCTCGCCTCTCACACTTTCTCTTTCTGTGCTACTTCGTACAATATCTAACCCATAAAATCCTCTCTATCCTTCTTCAAGCTCGAGCTCAGACATCTACTCTTGCCTGAAGGCTTTCTCAGCCTCTTCTCCACCTCCAGGCAGGGTCTTACCTCTGACAGCACTCCCTGATTCTCTACAAGACGGTACTGCTCCTATGGTCTCATACCCAGTAGGGGAAAGTCTGTCTCCTGCTCCTGCACTGTAAGGGCATTTGAGAAGTTCTCATCGGCAACCTATATTCTTTCAATAAATACTTGTTTAGCAACAATGTGGATTTGGTGATATACTCGATAACAGTGGTGCCAGCAAGAGAAGATATGGGCATAAGGTTCTTACCTTCATGAAGTTTATCATCTAGCTGGGTACAACAGACACTGTTGTCTGCTGTGTTTGTCAGCTTTCCATTACTCTAACGAAATACCCGAGATAAGTGAGGTGAACAGAGGAGAAGTTTACTCTGGCTCACAATTTTGGAGACTTAGATCCGTGATCAGTTAACCTCGTTGCTTTGGGCTTACAGTTAGGTAGCACATCGTGGCGAGAGGACATCGCAAAGGAAGTCTCCCTCCTCGGCAGCAAGGGAGCTGACAGAGAGGGAAAGAGCAGCTTCCTACAATCTCCACAGACAGCGTACTCTCCCATGACCTTACACTCTGCCACCACCGCCCAACTGTACCGTTCTGAGGACTAAGCCTTTAGCACATGCACTTGGAAGAAATTCAAGATCCGAACTATAGCAAAGTCCTTATGGTATCCTCTTAGCATCTATCTCCATCAAAAAAAAAAAAAGTCAAGATACAGGATTGGGAGTGGAAAGTTACAGTCTCAGCATATGCAGGGCAGGAGGAAGTGACAGAGAATTAATGCCACCACAAGCAGGCTTTAGTCAATGATGGATGGAGACTTGGTAGATAAATGCCACAGCTTCCTCACTGCCTGAGAATACCAGGGCGTGTTCCACACTGTTTCCCAGAGCTCCAGGCAACATAGCTCTATCTGTCCAGAAAACATTTCTTTAATGGGTGTGACAGTTATGCTCTATGGTGTACCCCCGGTTGGCTTGGGGCCATCCAGGCAACTGGTGTAACACCCTTCTGACTATGTCTGGGTAGGTCACAGAGGCATGGCTTTGGGTCTTATATCTGGTCCTTCCCTGCTTTTCTTGGCACTGTTTTGTGTTCCGTTTTCCAGTTGCCACAAGCTAAGCAGCTTCGATCCACCACATCCTTCCACCACGATGGTCCTGCCTTAGAGCCAGCCCACCATGGGCTGAATCCCCTTAAAGCATGAGCCGAGTCAAGCCACTCGCCCTTTAAGCTGACAGTGTCAGGTATTGCACCTCACTAATACAACAAGCTTCCTTACCTTTCCCACTCCACCTCTCTGTTTCCTACCAGTATTTTCTGGAATCATTTCCCCGTGTCAAAAAAATGCTTGCAATTGAATCATTTCTTCAGTATCCGATTCTGAGGAAGCCCATGTCAAGACAGCAGAGGACAATCACAGAAGAGGATATACAACCTCTGCCTGCTGGCATCTATACCCTATGTCACAACTACAAACTACCCAAGATCCCTCTAGAAGAAATGGAATCCATGTATCACATATATACATATCAATAAAATGGGACAGAAAAGAAATGGAATCCTCTTACATTGCTGATAGAAGTATAAAATTTAAAACTACTTTGTAAAATGTAATAGTTCCTTATAAAATGAAATTTATACTTAATGATTATATGATCCAGTTCCAGAATTTTGTATACACAATAACTTGTACATGAATCTTCACAGTGTTTTTTATCATTACTTTCAAAACCGTGGAGAGGGAACGTCCCTACCTGGAGAACATGTAAATGTGTCACATTAGACATTTAAAAGAATATTTCTCAGCTACAGAAAAACAGTAGACTTTTGATGGAGGCAACAAAGTGAATAAATCTCAAAAGCATTATGTTAAATAGAAAATGTCAGGAACCTCAGTATACTGTATAAATAACTCCATTTGTATTAAGTTCTAGAAAAGACAAACTTAAAGTGACAGATAACAAATGAGTGACTGTTAGGAAGTGATTAACTAGAAATTGGTCAAAGGATAATTTGGGAGGCCATGGAAATATTCTACATTATGATTGTGTTCACAATGGCATAGTGGTAGAATTAATTAAAAGATCTAGACTCACTAAAAAAAATGAAGGAATGTGGACAGAAAAACCACTAACCAAAATAAAGCTTATTTTCCATTAGTACCATTAAGTGAAATGGGATTTTAGGTGATAAACATTAAAAGGGCTAGTGAGAAACAGCTACATATTGAAAAGAACAACAATATATCAATTACATTTCACAGTCATGATTCCTCAGGAAAAGAACCAAGCCTCATGAAACTGTTCCTGACCCTCTTCCCCTAGAAATTTGTATTTGAGAATGATACTTCCTGTTGTTAGAATGACACTTCCTGTTGTTAGAATGACACTTCCTGTTGTTATACAGCCTATTTTACATTGCTGTGTCAACCACAATCCCAATGTAAGCATCTCAATACAATTTAACTTACTAGGTTTCCATCTGTGTAGTCCTTTCTTTTCACGGGAACAAGTACAATGAAGTCTGCTATAGATATTGATTTCAGAGAATTGACATCTGACAAACCACCTATACCAAATCTTCAGGAATACGAAAATGTATGTAATATGTTTAATGAAAAATAAAATAATGGCAAGGCCTTCCTATTCACTGTATCATCTGACTAATTTACCCTTAATGAAGTAAACTAATATAGTTTACTAATATACCCTTGATGAAATAAACAAGAATTGACAGAACACTCACAAATGAACAAAAAGATTCCCATAAAATTTAGCAAGTAGAATCCAGCCATACAGAAAAATATGCCATGGTTAAAGAAGAATTTATTTCAGAAATACAAAGATAGTTTAGTATCAGATCCTTCTAACGTAATGCCCATATTTATAGCTTGAAGGAGAAAAATACATTTGATTATCTCTACACATACAAAATATGGCCTTAATAACATTAAGTGCCATTCATGAAAGATGTTTAGCTAGCTAAAAATAGAAATAAATTTCCTTAATGTCATACAAATATTTCTGCCCTAAAAAAGCTGTTTATATAATACGGAGCTGTTTATATAATAGGAGATAGAGTGGAAGGGTCTCTTTTACCCTGACTCTAATGAGAAAGCACCCAAAGTCCTACTATAAAGTTTTACCACTACGTATGATAGGTGTGATAATTTCTGGCCGATGCCCCTCTACTAAATCATAGAAATTACTTCCTTTTCTTCATTTAGAAGAGTGTTTATTCTTACTGTATACTAAACTTTAGCCAAAGTATAAAGAGTGAAACAAAATTATCACTAATTCTTTCAGATAAATTATTAAGACTCACAAGAAATACACTGGCTTCTAGGCACTTGAAAAGCACAGAAAAATCAGCAGTGTTTAAACACAGGTGACAACCAACTGGAAAACATACTAGAAAACAAGATAAAATGTATGATTTAATGCAATCCCAATCAAAATCCCGAGGATATTCCCTGGAAATGTACAAACTATCCCAAAATTTATGCAGGCAAGTCAATGCATACAAATACCCAAGATATTTCAGAAAAAGAACAAGAGAAAATTTTATCTACAAAAAATCAAAATTCTTCATAAAGTTATGATTTAACAAAAATAATATGATATTAACACAGAGATAGACAAATAAATCAATGGAACATAATAGAAACCCCAGAAGTAGATCTACTCCTTAGAGAAGACATCAAAGTTAGCAGAGAAAAAATGAACTATTCATCAGCCACAATGGAAGCGACAGTCTTGCCCTGAAAGCAATCATTCCTGCCTCATGTTATGTACATTTAAAAAATCTAGTTAAATACCTAAATGGAAAAATGCAAGCCACTTATTTTTTTAGAATTAAAAGAATATTTTTCTGAATATAGTTTTCTTCTCCTTGGATATGGCATTTATTTTGATTGGTAATGACTTGATACTTGGTATTTCCTAATTTTTGTTTCAAATGTTTAATATATTTAGCAATAAAAATTTATATTCAAACTCCTATGAATCAATAGAAATAGCACAGCAGAAAGTATGAATAGGTAATTAACAAATGAAAAAATGGCCAAGAAGTAAAAAAGTTCTCTGCTTTCAAAACAACCAAGAAGATGCAACTGAGAAAAACAATTAAAAACAAATAAAGAACATGATCAGATGCTGGTTTGCATCTTCAGACTAACAAAATTGAAAAGTCCGACCCCAATTATTGGTAATATGACAGAACAGAAGAAACCTGTAGCTAAAAACAATCGTACAGGCTACATCTCAGAAATCCCACTTCTACTTTCCCATACTAGAGAATCTTTCACAGAAACACAATGAGAAACTCAACCAAAGAGTTATAAATAATTTAAAAGTCCAACATAAAGGACAGATATAAAGTGTTTAACCTACTCAGGTAATAGGGACTCCACACAGTTACAGAAGTAAAGTCTTGTGTATTAGCATAGATAGATCTCTGAGAACCACAGACTGAGCAAAAACAGAGCCTTAGAGTTTAATGAAATCTTTCAAGCTATTTTAAATGAATAAAAATTATCATGCATTATATACAAATATACGTAGTAACTATGCAAATGTACTCTCTAAATGGACACCAAACTCATGACAATTTCCTCTGAAGAGGAAAAAGGGAATTGGATTATGAAGAGAAATTGAAGCAGTTTAAACATGATTTGAGATGTTTTACTTCTTTAAAAATAAATTTGCCACAGACCAGAAGACAGTCACTGCCGAAGACTTATCTGATAAGGGACTACTTTCCAAAATTAAAAAAAATTCTTAAAACTTAACAATAAAAAAAGCAATTTTACACTAAGCAAAGGATCTCACCAAAGACAACACATAGGAAGCAAATGGGTACATGGAAACATGCTCATCATCATGCATCATTCAAGAAATGCAAATTAAACCCAGGAGATAGCACTACCCATCTATGAAAACAGCCACCATCCAAAACACGTATGTCTTAGTTACTTTTTTAACATTGGTACTTAATACATGGTATGCACAAATTGGGAGGGGAAAAGTTTATTTTAGCTCACAGTTTCAGAAGGTCACAGTCCATTCACAGGTGGGTGGCTAAAAAACAGTGGAATGACCTGGAAGGCCTGGGGCCAGAGCCAGAGCTGGAGACTGAGCTCCTGGCAGGACAGAACAAAACCACGCCTGGGAGGAAGGGCCGAACCAGCACACTCCCCTCCAGGTCAAGCCCAGCACCCGCCCCTTCCAGCCAGGCACCCACCTCCCAACAATGCACAGTGTTCATAGGTTTGTGAGGCCTGTGGGGGACACTCCAGATCCAAACCACGACAACTTACATCATCAAAAGCTGGCAAGAATATGGAATAACAGGACCTCACATTCATTGCTGGCAGAAATGAGAAAGGTCACAGCCACGTCGAGAGTTAGCCTACAGTTCTTACAAAACTAAATCCAGTCATCTATGTGATCTTGTAAGTGTGCTCCTCGGTGTTTACTCAAGTGAATTGAAAGCTGATATCCACACAAAAACCTACACACAAGCATGAATAGCAACTTAAATATAATTGACAAATTTTGGGTGCAATCAAAATGCCCGTCAGTAGGTAAACAGATAAATCGTAATATATCCAGACAATGGAACCTTAGGAAATGAACTATCAAACCATGAAAGGCTCCTGTTTATTTCTAACCCTCAAAACATTTTTAAAGAAAAAGTAGTCAGAAATAGGTATATATTTAATA
Organism: Ctenodactylus gundi; assembly: GCA_004027205.1. Lineage (NCBI taxonomy): Eukaryota > Metazoa > Chordata > Mammalia > Rodentia > Ctenodactylidae > Ctenodactylus > Ctenodactylus gundi. The sequence continues at coordinate 412,541 of PVKB01001173.1, read as the reverse complement.
TTAAAATATGATATACTTATATACAAAAATACATATCAGCAATTATGAACTAGGAAAACAGATGAGTATTCTATAGTGGTCAAAGGTATAGTTCAAAAGAGAAAGTAAATATTATAAATATTTTTACTTCTAAAAACTCAGAAGAATTTATAAAGTAAAATCCATTGGAAACATAAAGAAACACTGAAAAAAAAATCCTTGTGGGAGATTTTAACTTCAAAAAAAATTAAAAATTAAAAACAGAGGAAATAGATTAAAAAATAAAACAGATTTGAAGTTGGCCTATGAAAGCCCAGACTAATAAATAGATTCTGAACTTTGCAACAAAAACAGGATATTTATATCTTTTAAATATTCTGGAACATTTCTAATTATTGATTCTACATTAGGCCACAAATTAAAATAGCTTTGGAATTGCGATATGATCACCTCTGAGCCTTCTCAGTATCTATTAGGGCAAAGCCAGGCGACCAAAGAAGGTGCCCCCTGACCAGTCTCAGCACTGGAAGGTTGCCCGGGGCAGCACTGGGATCTCACCCTAAGGGCCAGGCTCCCCACCGCTCTCATGCCCCCTCCCCCAAGTGCCCCAGGAACTCCTGTCCCTCCTTGGTGACAGCCTTTCCTGACAAGGATATAAAACGGAGGTGAGAAAAGGAAAACAACAATCTAAATCAGTCTTGGCCTAATTTACATAAGTCCTAAACCCTCTGCTCCCTCTACATCTAACCCCTCTCTTTTGGGGTAACAGTGAAGGATTCTCTGTAGGATCGTACTGTAGCCCAGGCTGGTCCTGAATGCCCTGTGTAGCCCAGGCTGGCTGTGGACTCACCACAATCCTCCTGCTTCAGCCTCTGAGTACTGGGATTATAGGTATATACCACCACGCCTGGCTTTATATGGTGCTGGGGAATTGAACTCAGGGCCTTGCATTTGCAAGGCAAGCGCTTTAACCACTGTGCTATTCCTCCAGCCCGTCTCTGTAGAATCTTCACTGCTTCAAATTTCCTTCAAATGGGCCGGGAGAGTGAGAGGCAAAGAGGAGAAGGAACAGAAAAGGCCAGAGCAGAGTGGTAGGTGAGGCACTGGCGAGCCCTGCTGTCTCTGTACTGGGGTGCAGAATCTTCACAAAGCTATATCCCCAGCCCATTTTTATTTTTGATCTTCAGACAGGATCTCACTAAGTCACCCAGTTTCAGCCTGGGTTCAAACTTGCGATCCTCCTGCCTCAGCTTCCCAGAGTGCTGGGATGACAGGTCTGCACCCCCAGCTCGCTCTGATGAGTCTCGAATACTAAAAAGAAGTCCTGTCCCCAAAGCACAGTCCCTGGCTTCTGGGGCTGTTTCCCTCTGGCTGATATGTCATGTGTGAGCTGGCCGGCTCATCTTAAGAGTAGTCCATGCAGGTGTCCACGTGTGAAATGGAAGGATGGAGGCAGGCTCCCCCCTCCCTGTAACTCTGAGTCGGAAATAAATGGGAAGATTTATAAAGGGGAGGCACAATTCTTCAGCTACATTGGTTTAAAGATGGTCAAATAAATGAGTTAAACCATTCGCTCAGGGTGTTTCATGAAGCAGATCTAATGTGCAATTTTGTGACTTTAACTCCTCAGTAAATCAAAAAGCTTAACAAATATTAAGATGGCAAAGATCACCTGTGAGGGACAGATATTATCCTCCACTCACTGTCATTTAGGAAACCCGAGCTCCCCAAGAAAGCAGCCTCGTTGTGGTGTGACCCAGGGGAGGTGTACAGAGTAAGGGGGGGCAAGACCAAGTCACCACCAGAAGCCTCCCCTGAGCACCAATCCTTCCTGGGCTCCAGGAAGTAACCCAGGAGGGGCAGCCAGGGTGGTTCCTGGCAGGGAGGTGCGCCCCTTCCCCAGGCACCTCTGCCAGCTCCTGAAGTGCCCACAATCAGACTACTAGTGACCTTGAGTTGCCCTGAATCAAAAATCCCACCGAAGCCACACATGGTGGTCATGCCTGTAATCACAGCACACTGAGAAGCTGAGGCAAGAGGATTCCAAGTTCCAGCCCATACCGGGCAACTTGGTGACTAAGCAAGATTCTGTCTCCCCCCAAAATCCCCGCCTCACACACACAATACTTACGTGTTCAAAGGTGGAGGTTTTGGGAGGCAAAAGTGAGTGGATTGAGGAATTCACCCCTGAATGTGCTGGTAAGAGGTGGGCTCTGGTTGTCAGTCCCTAGGCACGTCCCGTCTCTCTCTGGCTCTTCCCTACTCTCTTAGCTTCCAGCTGCCATGAGATAAGCACCTTTGCTCGGCCAGTCCCCTACAACAGGCTTTTCCTGCCTTGTAGGAGCCAAAACGTGGACTGACACATCTGAAACTGTGAACCAAAATAAATCCTTCCTGTTTGAGTTGTGTAGGTCAGGTGCTTTGTCTCAGCAACAGGAAATGACTCACAATAGAGACCGTCTTCAGGGAAATGCTGTGGGTGCCCCAAGTCAATTGGGAAGTACTATATGGCAGAAGGTTCCCCTGAGCAGGCATGAGACTGGCTTAGGAAACCCCAAGTTAGCAAAGCTTTGCATCTGAGGGGTGTAAACTGTGAGCAGGGCAAAAGATTCACCTTCATTTTCTTCATGTGCTTCCCAAGCCAACACCTGAGGCCATTGATGGAGACAGAGATAAAGTAGCTGGAACCTCCAACCCCAGGCCTGTAAGACTCATCTAGTCCTGCAGGCTCAAACAGTGGCCTGTGCAACCTGGACCCTCATGGCCTGGTGGATCTCAGGGGCCACCATAGGAATGAAGGAAATGAGTGGGTGAGGGTGTGAGGACCCACCACCGGTTCAAGCACAACGCCCCTACAGACACAATATTTTCTCCATTGAAATTGCGTCTGAGGTTTCCTGAAGAGGAAAGCTGCATTGTGATCTGGATCACAGTGTCCCCTCAAAACTTACATGATCAAAAGTGGGGCTCCCAGAAGGTGACCGAATCATGGGGGAGCTAATGCAACCAAGGGATTAGCCCATTGGTGAGTTCCTAGCACACTCAGCTCTGCGGGGGTTGGGGGGGCGGCCAGGAGAGTTCCCACGAGGACATGTGCTTTCTCCAGCCCTTCCTGCATCTCCCCAGGTCTCCCTTTCTTTTCCCCTGTGCTCTGCTTCCCGGCTGCAATGAGGTGAGCAGCTCTCCTCCGCCATGCCCTCCTTCCATCTGGCTGTCTCTGCCTTGGAGGCACCAAGCAGGGACTAAAACCTCTGAAACAATGAACCAAAATTAACCCTTTCCTCCACTACGCTGGGTATGTCACTTACTGTGTCCCATCTATGGAAACTTGACCAACACACGCTGTCTTGGCCTATCTTACAGAGGACAAAACTGAGGCTCAGTGACGAGAAAATCAGGACACACTACATAAGCCAGTTATAGGAGTCTTAATGTTATCAAAGTTTAAGGAAGGAAATAAAGGTTTCATGGTAAAATGATCGTTAATTTCCCTTTAGTAACTCTCCACTTGGAAAGGGTGATAATTAAGTTCAATTGTCAATCTGATTAGCTTGGGAGAGGCCTGGGGTAATCCAGGGCACACTTCTGGGTGTGCTTGGGCGGGTCATTGAAGTGTGACCTTCCAGTCTTCTTTGGTGATCTGCTTCCTGGCAGCCAGGAACTAAGCAGCTTCTGCCGTGGTGTTTTTTCCCTGAAGCTACCCAACCATAGACTGAATCCTCTGAAACCATGAGCCAACTCGACCTCTCCTCTTGATGTGGTAAGTGTTGGGAAAGCTGACCAACATAGCACAGAGAGGAGGTCACAAATAAAAGCCAAGATTCTAAACCTCCAACCACTGATTTTCAAGATCTATCAGTGACTAAATTTGAAAAATAGCGCTCAGGTTTATTTATTTATCCTTCCCCCCTCCTTTGTAGTATTAGGGTTCAAAGCCAAAACCTTTACAGAGTTATATCCCCAGAACCCTCCTTTTAAAAATTTTTATTCTGAGACAAGGTTCTGCTAAGTCAAGAGTTTTGTGGTCTGCGCTCACACCTGCAATCCTGCTGCCTCAGCCTCCCAGAGTGCTAGAATTATAGTAATACACCCCCACACCCAGCCAGATTGCACCAAAATTTGCAGAGTGAAATGGAAGCCGTGGGAAAAATTCCCCAGGTCAAAGGTGCCAACCGTTTGCCTCACAGACTCGTACAGTTCTATCATCAGTTCATGCAATACGACATGGGCCTCAGCTTCACTCCCACAGCTTGCGCAAATGCTTCCTGGATCTGTGCTCAGAACACCTGCAACTGTGTCCCCAGAGCCTCCAGGGGGCCCTCTGACAGGCAGCTCTCAGCATTCAAGGGGACAAAGCTTAGGGGCCAAGCCTGTTGGTCAGAGCTTATGCAAAAACTCTCTCAGTTCCCAGGGCTTTCTGCCCCGCCTGTGTGCAAGGGAGAAAACAGAAAGGAACAAGTTGTGGAGATGTATACTGAACTTTGACCTGATATCTAACCAAAATGGCTATTTTTAAATTTTTTTTTTGAATTTTTAAAGGTATTAGTCTCCATTATTATTTGTCTGGGAGCCCATAATAGTCTCATTTTATTAGATCCAAATTTCCTATTTAGACAACAGAGCCTGAGAGCCTCTTCAGAACAGGTAAATAATATGCATTTTCCAGAGTAATTTGCAGACACAAACACACACGCGAGCTGCTCAGACTATCAGAAGGACAAAATCACCAAGAAGATGAGGTTGTTTCATAATCTTAAAACTAAATATTTTTGCACCCAAGCAGAAACACCTACTATGTCCAGGAAAGGTCCCGTGTGCACCTGCTTGATAATTTGCCCCTCAATTTTCCCCTCCACCTGCCGTTCCTGATGGCTTGGAGAGGCGGGGGGTAGGGGCGGACTTCTTCCTCAAACCCGCGAGCAGGACATTCAAGAACACATCTCCCTGGTCCTTTCTTGCTCCTGCAATCAGCCACATGAAACAGTCTTGTGTCCGCTCAGAGGCACTTCGGGGGGGACTAGAGAACCAGTTCACGGCTAGATGTAGGTCCCTTCTGCTGCTGTCTCCGGTTCAGCTCTGTCTGACGCCTGGGGTTGGGGCCAGCAGAGCCCAGCTAACACCCCACAGGTGACCAGCAGGTCAGCCATCTTCATCCCCCCGAGCCCAGCAGCAGTTGGGCTGAAAGGAGTCAGAGGCCCGAGACAGATGAGGCAGAAGCAAACACGGGGCAGGGGAGGGAATGGGACGAACAGGCTGGGAGACCGACTTTGGAGGAGCAAACAGAGCCAGGCGTGTAACCCCAGAACTCTGGGAGGCTGAGGCAGGAGGATCGCAAATTCAAGCCCAGCCTGGGCAACTTACTGAGTTAATGAGATCCTGTGTCAAAATAAAAAATAAAAAGGGGGGGCATACTATGGATTTGGCTGAGTGGGAAGGCCCTGGGCTCCATCATAGCATTGCACTGAAAGGAGGAGGAAGAGGAGGAAGCGCTAGGGGTGGGGGAATCTCCTAATTCCTGCTCAAAGAGGAGAGGGAAGCATTGGGTTCGCCGCAGAAACTGGGTAGTGCAGGGGGGGCGGCTGCCTCGGAGCCTCGGGACACACCTGGGGTCTGTGGCTTCACTGCTCACACAGGCTGGGCCAGGTCTTTGCCTCCCCTGAAGGAGCCCTACACCCAACTTTCTCAAGCATTCCTAGGTAATGGGGTGGGGGGCAGAAAGCCCTTCCCAAGTCTTCCTGCTAGACCCTCACCACCTGATCTTCAAACCTCGCCCAGTCCACCTTCTCTAGGGAAACTTTCCTCAATTAATCCTGATGCACCGGGAAATTGAGGGGTTTTCACTGTCGCCTGGAATGGTCACACAGACTCTGGAAGGATGAAACGAGGAGTCAGTGTGCGCAGAAACCCCCCAAGATTGAGTGCACATGCCCCAAGGCCACCAGGCCTATGGGTGGGAGGACATGTCTTTTAGGACTGGAAGATGGCCTTTTTTTTTTCTCCTATAAATCACTTAGGTTTAGTTTTCCTCCTGGGAATCTGCTCAAAGAAAAATAGTAATCCTATCTACATATTCCTCACGAGAAGTTTAATTCTTAGTCAGGTCCAGTAGTGTAAGCCTGTCATCCTAGAACTCTAGGAGGCTGAGACAGGAGGATCTCAGGTTTAAACACATTCTAGATAACTTAGCAACTCAGTAAGACTGCCTCAAAATAAATTTTTTTTAAAAAGTGACTGAGAATGTGCAGAGGTCCTGGGCTGAGCTCCCACTACCACAAGAAAAAAATTAGAAAAAAGAAAAGCAAATAGGAGTGTGACCTGTTGGGACCTGAGTCACAGCTGTGCCCCCATCCCAGCGCCCTTACACAGCAGAGGAAGCAAAGCCACGCACTCGCTGGGAAATACCACATTGTGCCCTCAGTGATTTACGGGGTCAGTTGTATGGCTGATGCAAAACTCAAAAGACCCTGGCCATTGTCCAGTAGAAGCCTTGCCTGGAGCTCTGGTTTCTGTAGTGGCAAGCAGACAGACAGCCAGGCCAGGAGAAGCAGGCTTGATATTGGCTGCCACCACTGCCAAGCTAACCGGACCAGAGGTGACAGGGAGGCTAGTTTTCACATTTAGTGTGGACATGGCCCAATAGTTCTTTGTCCTCAAGGAGGGCCACTGTCCCTCTTCCAGAGGCATGGCATTGAAAAATGGGAGCTACCAAGCTCTGAGGACTTCTCCAGAACAGAGTGAAGAAGGGTAAGAATCCTCATCACACCAGGGGACACTGCAGAGGGTGTGTAAGAACCTTTGTGAGTTGGCAGGCGCGTGCCATCCACCCTGGGGAACTGGTACATTTACACACATACAGCATCTTAATCACTTTTACTTCCCCTCCCTACTTCTTCTTCACCAAATCCCTTTCCCATCTCCACAAAATCTACCACTACATTTCTTATCTTCTGTCTCTGACTTTAAATTGTTTCTACTTTGGGTTTCCCACATGGAAATCAAGGCAACATTTAACCTTTTGGGATGTAGGAATTCTGAGACCTTGTCCATGAAGATAATCACAACTTCAGAGCCACACCTTATTCTGAGCCCATAAAACTACTTCTAGTTAAATGTACATCGATTTCTCAGGAATGAGTGTGTCCTTTATACCTTCTTGTAAAGCTGTTCTATTTTCTCCATGAGTGCTTCTTTAGAAAAGGATTCTGGGTGAGTTCTTCCATAGCCACTTCCCTGAATGCCTGCTGTTGGGTAAAGGACCCAATAAATGGGCACCCAAAAAAGCCTGTTGACTTTCAGTGGAGCAGTTCAGCTCTTGAGAGAGGTACATTTCCCATCCCACAAAAACATGCACACACAAAGCCAAATGCCCTAAAATTTGAGTGTAGAAAGGAACCGCCCACTGACAAACAACAGATATACCAATTTCCCAAAGCTCTGTTGGGTCCAGCAGAGGCTGGAGGAGTCACAGTGGTCACTTAACAATGAGACTTTCCCCATGCTTCTGTATTCACATGGCCCAATGTAATGTCAAGCTGGGAAGAATGAAGGTTAATTTATTCTATTAGTCCCAATTGTCATAAGAATTTTACCCAACAATATGGTTCATTAAATGCTAAATCTAACAATTATGTTCATCATAATAGAAATTATTCAGACAGATACGATCTGAATAGTTGTGATTTATTAATTTAGACACAAATTTAATTAGAGATTGATTTCCATTGTGTCTGACTCTGAACAATAGAGGCAAAGCATCATGGGGAAAAATATCAACTAAGACCTATCAGGTGACTACACAAGAAGACAACACTCCATTTCCGCACATACCAGCTGGCTTCAGCTAGGAAAAACAAAAATCATCCCATGCAGCCTCAAGAGGTCTTGTGCTTGGACCTGAGGCACGGCTCTTGACCCCAGAAGTAATGACACCCTGGTGGGGTACAAAGGCATCTCACAGGACAGAGACTCGAGAGCTGCCAGAGCCCCACTTCTTCCAGAAACCCCACCTCAGACCCACAGGCAGAGGTGCCACGGAGGCTCCTGCCTCCTGTTCCCTCGCTCATCACCTCCACAAGTGCCTGGTATTGCATACTTGTACTCAAAGCTTCACTTCCTTTTATGGTATCAAATGAGTGGTACGTATACTACAACAAAACACAGAGAAGGAGAAACAGACAAGAACGCTCTGCTTCTACAAAGGGCAAATGGGATTTTTCCTCTCTGGTCCTTTGATCCACCCCTTAAACCCAACTTTAGCCCCACTTACCCTACAGCTGATAGACCTGAAGCAATATTTTGTTTACAAAAAGGAAACACCTGGCCTCTCTTGATGTTCACAGATTAGAAGACGGAGAAAGAAAGCGTAGAGGAGAGGGAGTGGGTGAAAGGAACAGCTGCAGCAGATGTCTCTCTTCTAGGCTGCTTCTCTCCTCCCGTAACCTCAGCCCTCCCTGGGAGCCCTTGTTCATACTATGCTGTAGACTATGAGAGATCATTAACTGTACTCCGCGTGCAAGGGTGGATCAAAAACTGTGGTATGTGTTTCCACTTTTTAAAAAATGTATCACCGTGAAAGACATAGTACCACGAATCTCCCTCAAGATCCTCCCATCTCTGTGACCACATCCCAGTGCTCTTGTCACTTTTTGAAGCAGTTCTGCCAGTCCTCTTTCGTGAGTGTCTTTATGAGATGTGATTTTTAAAAACGTGTGGTGAGTGCTATTCCAAGTATGAGCCAATGAAAAGGCAGCTCATAAAACATGACAGTGTGTTCTCCTCCTCTCCACTCACCAGCTCCGGCACTGTGTGGCTTGTGGCTCCTCCCCAAAGTCAAAATGACCATGAAAGACAAATATTTTGCGTGAAATTAACGCAGGCTATCAGGCAGCCATGGTGACACAACTGAACACAATCACTGGAACAGGACTTCCAGGATTGCTTGAGAAAGTGACAGGAATGATGGGATACCTGTGTGCAAAGTTTGGGGGCGAATTTTGAAGGGAATTCACAGCAAGGTGTCTTCTGCGGTAATATATTTTTCAATGTAAATACATATTTTATTTTGTGATTCAACCTCATATTCATAATAGAAGTGGATATTTGGGGTTCTGAAATTAAAACCTTTTTATACTGAGATTTTAGTACCTAAATATGATTTTTCAGTAAACGACAGGTGGTTCCTTGGTGACTGGTCAGTTCCAGGGTTGGAGCTGAAACTACAGAAGAAGAGCCTGGAATGGGGGTCATACCAGGCAACCAGGGGAACAGCCAGAGCTGCCGGGAAGGGCACAGGTGCCAACTTACAGGGGCTAGAACTGCAAGGCATTGGAACAACATACGGAAATGCACCAAATCCACCATAAATCCATTGTCTCCTAATGATTCAAAGAAAAATACAATAAGCAATCTACCCCTAATCTCACTGGTCAGATTTGGAGAGTAGAAGAAAACCAACTCACTGTTGTGAAAACTGGCCCATACTGGGGAAGAAGGAAGCATCTGTCTACCTTTCCTAAATGAACTGTACTCCATAGGAGCACAGAGACAATGACTGGCCACTTTCCTTAATGAAACTATCTCAGCTGAAAAAAATAATAAAGATAGAATAGCAAAATTTGAATACTATCATTTAGTTAATGGGATCTAGACAGTGATCTTCAGTGGTAGTTGACATCACAGGATGAGGACCACATAGTATCCACCTCTACGTGGATTATAGAATCCCATCCATGAAGAATCATGTTTAAATACTGAGTCTGGTCAAGTCACCAGACTGATCCCTAGTTTATGTGCCATACTGGAGGCAGACACGGAGACTATGTTTAATGATCTTCCATGCAGCAAAATTAAAAATGTGGGAAATTTTATAGGTCAAATCACGTCTCACATTTAACCCATGAACTGCAAGAAAAAAAGAGGGATGGAGTGACCCATATATTGAAAGAGACTTTGAACCCTGTTGATCAAAGGCTATGAGCTTGTAACCAAGGGTTATGGGCCAAGTGGGTCTATGGGCCTTCAGATAAATCCATCTAAGAAGGTTTTATGAAATAACTGGGGAAGTTGGAACATTTGACTGAACACTTGAGGATGATAAAGAATTCTTATTTTCAAGTATGATAACAATAATGCAGTAATGTGAGGCTTGGGGAGTTGTTCCTGCTTCTCTGTTTTGATTAATGAGCTGTTATCTTACACAGACACAAGCATCATATTCAGGTATTTACTGGAGACATGATAGGACACAGGACTGGGATTGGCTGCTGTGAGACTCCTAGTGCAAACACTAAAGAAGCTGTCATGCTGGTGCTCGTCATGTTAAGCACAATCAGCACCTAGGAACAAAGGTCCCTTCTGTGCACACAGTGAACATCCAGCTTGCCCTACCTTAGTCCTGGCCCTAATGTGACTACATGAATTGGCTTTGAAATAATACACTAGAAGGAACGGATGGATAGATGGGAATATAAGTGGGATAAAATGTGAAATTTTCGATAATAAGAAATATATTTCTTAAAACCTTAGTAATAGTGGTTGACATTTGGGGTTCTGGGTTTTAATTTCATATACAGGCAGCAGCTAGACCATTTAGTCTCTTCATAGGATGATTATACGCCTGTTTCATGTCTTACACTCACTATAAGAACCAGAATGTCTGATGCACAATCACCTGGATGTATTGATGTGGATTAGCTTGTCTGTTTGGCCAGTTGCTCTGCTGGAACCTCAGGCACAGCCTCTTTATGGATTAATTCTTAAATTTGTGTTAACCACAGTTCTGTTATTTATCAAGTCTACTTCTTTCTGGAAACCTATTGGAACGGGCCTAGTTAACTCCTCCCGTGCTTCTTCCCGGGATTGGCAGGGAATTACACGGGAGGCTGTACATCCCTCATGCTTCTCCCCAGCTTGAAGTGAGACACAAAGTGGAATTAATGGGGTTGGCAGGACTCGGAATTGGATGCAGCCCCCAGCTGCAGTGGCACAAAGTCTTCTCAGTTTGCCTTCCAGATTTGGTTTGAAAAAAAATTCTGGAACGTCAGACGTTCTCCGATTCAAAGGTAAATGTGTATGTACATGCCAACACCAAACACAAATATCTTTTGGATTATCTGCCATCTTTAACATTATTCATGATATAGCTCCCTCTCCTTGTCCAACGCATATGATCACAAATTAACATGGTACCTTCCACGAAAATGAATGGGAAAGAAAGAAGAAGGAGAAAGCACGGGCTCACCTCCTTCCCAACATAGTCTGAGACGGCCACTTGCCTACATCTGATTTGTTTTGCAAAAGAAATTTCACCCAATAGAAGACGAATGTAAGCCACTTTGAAATCTGAAAAGACAGGAGCACACGCAGGGTTCTCTCTCTTCGTAGTTGTTTACATTGCGCGGAATGACACGGGTCTGCAGCCAATCCGAACTCAAGGCAACTTAGCGAAAACGTGTGCAAAAGGGCATCAATGTGCCAATGCTAGGCACCAATGAAAATGAATGCAAAAGAAGGCACTACAGGCCTCAATTTAGCAACCACATGGAGCTGAGCTCCAGATAAAATCTGGGCTATGCCATCCCTCAGGCTGTGGATGTAGGGAATTTTGGGTAGACAAAGATGGGATCTCTGACCTGAGGTTGCCACTGCAGGGAGCAGATCCCCAACACTGGAGATATGCATCCCTTTTTCCCAATTCCAATCTACGTCTTCATTTATAAAACTGAAATAAAATTCTTCCTTAGCTCATCTGATTAACCCAGCCCACACTGTTCATTCCTCTTAGTTTCTCCTTATGCCCAGAACTCTTGCACATGTTGATGCATGGCTTTGAAGAACATCATTTGCCATCACATTGTTCCAGATCATTTCATCTGAGTATTTCTGTGTTCATTTGAGAATTCAGGTGCCTGGAACTTGTCCCTTTCATTTGGGAATTCAGGTATAAAGTCAATTTTCTATAATTATTGGTGGCAGCACTCCCAGAAGGGAAACTATTGGATGACATTTGCATCCGAGATGAAAACTGACCAGCCATTTTGTTTAAACATGGCTGGGTCACTGGAATTCCGATTCAGTTGGTATTGTTTGTATTGATTCTTCCCTTATGTTCTTTAATCAATTCCTAGTACCTCTAATTCCTACTCCTGCCCTTTCATCAGCAGAATCTGGGAACAGACATCTGCCCAAGGGTGGTCAATTCTGCTGCCAACAAGGAGTTTCACACCCACACACAAAATTTAAAGACAAAACAAAGTCTAGTAGAGAACAAAAGATAGATTTGCACCCATTCCCTTAAGGCTCTTAGATTTTCTCTCAAACCCATAAATAGGACACTTGGTGTTAGACAGGTCATTTATTTTCTCAGCTGACTGGGCATCTTTGCCCATGAAACCTATGTCATATCCTGGTCAGAGTGAACCAGACATCTCCTTATTTCTACCCTGACATATTAAGAGGAAGGAGTCTAAGACTGAACCAGAAAAACAACATTGCTGATGATAGAGACATATTAAGCAGGACAGTAGGAGCAGATTCCAAAGGATTCTGAGCATCTTATAAGGTTGAGTTTGGCTTCTTTTCTTTTTCAAAGACAGGATCCCACCAAGCTGCCAAGCTGCCACAGCTGGGCTCCCACTTACTATCCATCCTCTCGCCTCAGTCCAGCTTCCATCCAATTTATTGCATGAGGCATTAAACACATACAATTAGAAGCAGAATAGAGAGTACAGGCTCATCTCCTCTTCTCTTTGATATTCTTCTGGTGCCACCTCAAACTCCACTCCTAACTCAAGCACTCTTTTGGCAATGCCAGCACTGGCAATCCTTCCTTCCTGGCCATACCTGGAACATCTCTCTAGATCAAGCCCTGGTGTTGGCTTTTGTCCATTTGAGTGTGTGCATCAGACTGTGTCCTCTGAGGGAAGAGCCAGAATCCCATTCGGCTCATATCCCCATGTCACCAAAATAGTTTCTGTAAAATTGTATAAGGGTGGTCCATCTAAAACTTCAAAGTTTCAGGTCCAGTTCTTTTCTTTCTTACTTTGCATGGCACTGTATTAAGGTTTGGATCTAGAATGCCCCACCCAAAGCCTCACATATTTGGATGTGGTGGGTCATCTATGGATTTCATGTGCTGTTCAAAGGTGGGACCTGGTCAGGAAGGGTGAATCACTGATGGAGTCACCTGGGAGGATGTACTCTTGCCCAAGCTTCTCCCCAAATGTTGACCTTTTCTCTCGAGATGAGCAGATGTTCTCCACTAGACCCTTTCTGCCAATACCAGATGCCTGTGAATGGAGCAAGACCTCCTGAAACTGTGAGCTAAAATAAACCTTCCTTAAGTTGTGGGCATCAGATCTCGTGTTCCAGCAACAAAAAAAGTGACTAAGACACATTGTTAGGCAGGTAGTTAGGTGTTAGCTGGCCTGAGGGACAAAGAGGAGGGGTGTCCAGAATCACATGCTCAAGTAAAGGAACCAACACCTCAATGCACAGTGTATTTATAATCCTTCGTTAGGTCTCGGACTCATCACCATCCCACAGGACACAATGACACACTGTGCACACGCCTGCCAATAACTGGTTACCTGGCTGTCTATATCCTGAAGAAGGCATCCAGCATTTCCTACTGCCAGAACAAGACACACACACACACACAGGCTTCCATTTCCAGAATATGGCACAAAGAAACCTGATTGGCAGAGCCTTCAGCCCATCCTTAAAAACCTCTCTGCCTTAAGCAGGGACCTGGTTTAATTTAAGAACTTACCTATCTTAAGTTCCTTTCCAAGTTATACATACATACATACATACATACATACATACATACATACAGATAGACAGACAGACAGACAGACAGACAGACAGACAGATAGATAGATGGCCCTTGAGGGGACCCTGGGCATTTGGAAAGGACAGAAAGACACTCTGCAATTCTAAAGTGATTTCTAAGTAAAGTGTCCATCAGCATCAAAATTACTCCCACTTCCTGAACCCCACAAGTAACTCTCATGTGCACACAAACACATCCAGCTCCCATTTGGTGCAAATGACTTAGTGGCACTGCCCGCCTACTTTCAGGAAGGTGTAACTCTCTGTATCTACTTTACAATGAACTCTACCTCTACGTTGCAGGGCCATTTCTGTGCCAAGCCGATTTCTTTCATCCTGGGCACAAAAACCAATGAAAGCATGAGACTAGTTCTTCTCTGCCACCTCAACCTGGCTTCCCAGTGACGGTGTCTCAAACAAGACAGAACTGAATAAAAAGTACTAAGAACTGATGCCCTCGGTGGACCAGTAAGAAGGAAGTCAGGTAGAGAGGCTGGGTAGGGTTAGGGGAACAGTACCAATGAGAAGGATGGAAGGAAGGAAGGAAGGGAGGAAGGAAGGAAGGAAGGAAGGGAGGAAGGAAGGAAGGGAGGAAGGAAGGAAGGGAGGAAGGAAGGAAGGGAGGAAGGAAGGAAGGGAGGAAGGAAGGAAGGGAGGAAGGAAGGAAGGGAGGGAGGGAGGGAGGGAGGGAGGAAGGAAGGAAGGAAGGAATCCATTTCAGCTTTTTCCTCTGCACTACTGGGGTTTCTCTCATTCTAAGCCTGCCCCTCTGCGCCCATCATCATAAGATTTCTTTCCCACAGAAGAAGAAAGAGGAGAGGCCCAGAGGGGAGACTTCCACACAGCAGTGGTTGGTGTGTAGGGGTGGCAGGAGGGCAGGGAGGGGTGGGCGGCACCTAGAGTCTCTACTTCCTTATTTACCGGCTAAGGCAAGTGAGGTTCACAGAGCATGTACCTGAGTCCAGGCTGTACAGCTCATCCTGGGTTCGCGTTTCTTGACCCCTGGTCCTACATTCTGTACTAGCTAAGACAATTAGCTCTATTTTTTTTCTCTGACAAAAATACCATGAATAGTGGAAATGAACACCCAGAATTAACCTATGAAGGATGGAGATTCGCTGAGACTACAATCTCACTATAAATTGTTTATATGCTATACCTGGGGTAACATGGGCAGCTCTGACAAAGGGAGTAATCAAGCTTGTTGGGCACCATCATTTCAGGGAACCAGTGAGCAGGATCAGGTAAAGTCAAGTCAGATGCACATTCCCTTTTACCCAGTAACTCCACTTCTAGGAGAAGGAACTCTCTTTCATGAGCAAGATTAACAACACTTAACGGAGGTAAATGACATGAGAAACAACATCCCAAAGCTGGCCTTGTCCAAGGTCGGGTTCTCTTTCTCCAGGAAACACATGCACATACAGAGGAGGGGGTGGGGGAGGATGGGAAAAGCTGAACCACAGCAGTGACAGAGGGCTCAGCTGGTCCTGCAGTGTGGAACTGTGGATCCAGATCCGGGACTACACTTCCGCTGTCCCAAGGGGAGGCATGTAGGTCAGGCCTTTGTCACTAGCTACGGTGCCAGCTGCCCCAAGAAGGCGTGGGGCCTCAACAAAGAAAGCCTTGTTCCCACAGAGAGGACAGGGTGGCACCCCCAGCATCCTCCACAGCACTCCTCTCTCCCCAGAATATGCAACTAGACACATAAACATACTTCTGAAAAACAATAAGATGAATAAAGAAATATATGTACAAATAACTAAAATTTTAAAAGAAATGGAATATGAGATATCAAAATCAATGGCATATCCTCTAAAAGAATGTGAAAAAGAAATTATGGCCCTAAAAATAATTCACCAAATACGAAACTGTCAGCAGTTGAACTAATTAAGGATCAAGAAAAAGAAACTAAATAAAGCAGAACAAGTGCATCCAATCCCAGAAACTAACGAAAGACAATGCTCTTTTAGAAAAGCCTTGATCAATAAAACTAAGTTAAGTCGCTGAAAAGTCTGACAAATAAGCAGTCAAGTCTGATCAACAACAGAAGGAAAGCTGTGCATTCCCTGAAATAGATACCTAATTACGGCTATGTTAAAAGAGAATTTTGTGTACACTGTCAGGCTGATAAATTTGAAGTCTAAATTTAAAATGATGATTTTTATAGCAAAGTATAAATACCAATGTCAATGAGAAATACAAACAATAATGAACCGACAACCTTTGGAAAAATTCTACCAAATATTCAAAGGACAGATAATACCCAGCTTATGGCAAATGCTGCACAGCAAAGAAAAAAGCAAAAAGCTACTGAATTTATATTACAGAACTGGCATGTTCTAGTACTAAACTTGGAAACATACACAGAAGAAAATCAAATTAAGCCAGGCCTGGTGGTGCAGGCCCATACTCCCAGCACCCTGAGAGGCTGAGGCTGGGGGAACTCAAGTCCAAGACCAGGGTGGGCGACTTGGCAACTTAACAAGAGCCTTGTCTCAAAATAAAAAACAAAACCAGGCTGGGGATGTCAGTGGCAAGGACCCAGGCTGGATTCTCAGTACCACAAAAATAGAAGAAAATCAAACCATCAGTCATTGTCATATGTGAACAGACATGTAAAAGTCCTGATTAAAGTGAGAGTAAATTATCTGCATTTTTAAAATAATTATGGATCAAGATAATCTCATCCTGTAAATAGTAAGTGTGATTAAAAATTACTGTGGATATTAAAAAATTACAGTGGATGTTATGTTAAAAAATCTTACACTAAAAGATGCATTTCCATAACTGCCTCAAAATCCTTCCCCTCCCTTTGAACACGTCATTCTTGCCACTTTCTGATGCAGTTCTGAAAGTCCTCCTTTTTAAAATGTATTTTATTTTATTTTATTTATTTATTTATTTAGAGGCAGGGCCTAGCCCTACAGTCCAGGCTGATTCTGAACTCACTAGGTAGCCCAGGCTGGCGGAGATGAAATTTTTTATATGGTTTACTTTGTAGTACTGGATTCAAGCCCCGAGCCTCCCCTTTCATAATTATGACTAGGAAATCTCTCTGTGCCACAAGGTCACTCCTGAGCTCTAGCTCATCTTCTGCTAGGGATACTTTGAAATGTTTTCTAATCCCTAGAAAGAATGACACCTGTTTATAGAGTTGATTATTTGTGGTATCAGTGTTGTCAGTGGTGTACAGTGGCTTTAGTGTTTCACAAGGCCCAAGACAATGTAGCCTTAATTTCTGTTTCTGATGTTACTGGAAAAGGAAACAAAACAATAATCGTTGTCCCAATGATTGAAATCTCAGGGACAGAATCTTAAAGAAGCCTGTAGAACACACAGAAGAGTCGCCTCAAGAGCTGGCCAACACCAAGTCCACCAAAGCATGACAAACTTCTTGGGCTAGAAGGAGATTTATACTGACTTTAAGAAATTATGTGCAAAATTCTATTCTTATAAAACTACACTGCTATGCGACACAAGGTAAAAGACACACTGCCATTCATTTCCCCTCAAAATCCTCCCCTCACTTTACACACACTTATCCCATCGCTATTACGACTTTCTGAAGCACTTCTGGAAGTTCTCTTTCCCGAATGTCTTTACAAGATACAGTCAGAAATACAGTGATTTCTTATGCCAACGTGACTGTGTGTCCTCATCCACCCTGTTTTCCAGTCACCCCTCATATATACAGGACAAACATCAGGATCAAAAGCTTTGGAGACATGGTGAACCATCGTGAGCCCTGGGAGATAACTCCAGAATGAGGTAGGACACTGCTAGAGGCACGAGGCAGGGTCGAGGCTCCACCCTAGATACGGTCTCAGGACCCCAGACCATAGGAGATTGAGGCAAGAAGATGTGCTGAGGGGAGGCCATTCTCTATGGCAAGTCCTGAACTCAAAACTCATCCCGCAATCCCTGGACTGGTGGGAACGAGGCACTTGGTCCTCACTGGTTGGGGATTTCTGATGGATGACACCTGGGAGAACTGAGGCTGAGAACCAGCTACGAGGGTGGAGGTGTCAAAAAGAAAGCACAAAGAAATTATGAGAAATGCATTTCGGAGGGAAGGTGAGGAGAGTGACAGGGAGGAAGAGAAGAGGGAAGGAGGGAAGGGAGGAGGAGGAGGGAGGGAGGGAGGGAAGCAAGGTGAACAGAGAGCCTTCAGCTGTGCTCAAGCTACAGGCTCTCCTGGGCACTTGTCATATTATTCTAATCTGCACCTTCTGATTGTCAAAAATATTTTATGGTACAGATACACTAATAAGTAAGCTACCATTAAGATTCTAACTGTCGGTGTCTCCGGGGTCCTTGGCTGCTGTTGACCACCGGTAATCAAGAATCAGCAAAGTCTCGGGGAGCAGGGTCCTGAGCGGGCCGTGAGAATGACGGAATGGCATCCAGGAGACTGAGTCAGTGTCACAGCTCATTTGTCCCCGGCGCCAGGCTTATAAGCAGCTGAAGGGAGAAGTGTCAGCAGGGTAACAGGCCAAGGTTCATTCACCAACTGGAGGAAGTTTGGGGTCTGAAAGTCACCTAATTTGCCTAGTGGATCTTTTGAAACCTGATCATGTGATTTCTGGTAAGGGGCGGGGTGGGGGAATGGGGATTTGAGCAGAATGAAACCTCAGCTGTGGGTCATCCTAGGAAGGGGCTCCATTCCTGCTGGTAGTCTCAAGATAAGAGTATCAGGGTCTGAGTGACCTCCTACCTTCCATTATCCCGGGCCTAGTCAGGGCCCCGCATTTAACAAACATAATGAAGCAGAGATTCATTATTACTTCTTAGAAGGATCCATTTTCCTTATCTCTTTTGTCCATTCTGCAGCTCTTGTTCCTGAGTTTGTACCCTATGAATCAGTTTTTCTCCAAGTTCTGACCTGGGCCCCTCTCTCCACTGTATCTGCACTCTCTGCAGGATCTTCCTGCATCCGATGTAGTTGAGCAACACCTGTACTAGTCACTTTGCCAAAACACTCGACACTCACAATATAAAGGAGGTTTAATTGAGCTCACAGCTAAGGGGGGTTCCGTCTAGGCTCGGCTGTCTCTAGACAGAGGCATCTGAAACATACAGCAGGGCAAAGCTGTTCAGTTCTGGCAAAGGGGAACCAGGGTAGAGGAATGGTACCAGGGAGAGAGTGAGGAGGGACCATGCATAGCACCTAAGATCACATATCTGAGGCCCCCACACACCCACCTCGCAGCATGCCCCACTGATCAGTTTTCTTAATCCAATGAAATGGCTAGATCAGAATTAATGATCACACCTCTTTGGGGCTCCTGGACTGGACCCCTAGCCACTCAACTACATATTTGGCAGCTCAATGGGGACAGACACCAAGTACCCAGAATTCCATAAGTCCAGGCAGAACCATGTAAAAGCCAAGAGAAAAAGTAAAAAAAAAAATTTAAATTATTTTAACAAGATTGGATAGCCACATGGTGTGAGTTCCACTTGTGGGTGACCAACATCTTTCAGGTACATAAATCTAGACCAAAAAAAATAAAGCCTATATTTCATATATGTTTTAGAGTGTTACACTGCGTCAGGGGAGATTAACTCCATTATTTTAAATACAAAGATAGCAATGTATGATTTTTTGAATAGAAAATCAGTTTCTCATTCTCCTCTAAAAATAAATATTAAACAGTGTTTTAACAGTACCTGGATGATTATTTGATGTGTAGGAAGAGTATGCCGTCTACAGCCATACCATCCTGAAAGCACTCAATCTTGTCTGTTAACAGCATTCCTCTGAATCAATGTGTTGTGTATCTGAACTCTTTTGCTGTTCCTGTTCAGAAAGCACATCCTTTGCATGGATGTGCAGAGTGACATGGCAGAGTGACACAGTGGCAGACTGGCAAATGAGGTGGGTGAGGACGTGCCAGGATGCTTTTATGAGCTGGCCTTCGCATCGGATGGCACTCAGCGGCAGCACTCACTGTAAGTCTGATCCCACCTTGTAAGGACAGGAAAGGGGACATCCGGGCCTACTTCAGGAAGTGGCAGGAACAATGGGGTGTGTTTGAAGAGAGGGGGGAGCATTTTGGAGGAGGGACTCGTGGCAATGTGTCTGACTGAAATATTTGAATTAGCTCAGCTTCATTGCCATCTGGCTTGGTGTCCTTCTATGGCCTCTTGCCCTCTTCAATTCTTAATTTCTTGACCCGTAAAACAAGAAGGACCGAATTGTCCCGTGACGTTCAAAGGGCTCACCATTTGGACATGTCCCTTGACAGGCTCCCCAAAGTGCTCGCCTCCAGCCTTTCCGACCTTTGGCTCTGGGCTCCACTGCCCAACCCCCAAATCCTCCACTCACCTTGCTGCTGCCGCCACCCACCCTGCACAGAGCAGACACCTCTCCTCTCCTCAACAGCTCTACCTGCTCCTTTCCAACGCCTTTCCTGATGCCCAGGAGGTCCCCACTGGGTGTCCCTGATGGTGTGCCTGCTCCTCTCCCGCTGCACCCCCACTGTACTCATCTGTAGGCCCCCTGAACACGACTGTTCTTTTTATGGGCCCAAAGCTCCACAAGCTCCACGCTGCCTTCAGAGCTACGTCCCCAGCCCCCGGCACAGAGCGCCGCCCATGGGAAGCCCTGAGGAAGTGTTTCTTGAGTCAGTGAGCCCCTTGGTGGATGGTCTGTCCTTGCCATCCGGACAGAAACGACTCACGACCTCGCAGAGACCCACATGCTCTGAATGGATAGCAGTAACAAGCCAGGGGAGGCTGCCCGCCCTGTGAGTGACACCGCTGGCGGGTTGCCTCTGCCAGATGCTGATGCCCAAATGGATTTCTCTTCCGCACCAGCCTGTTCCCGGGTGCAATCCGTGGACACGGTGGGGATGCTGACCCTACTCACCGAGCAGGCGGAAGGGGCCAGGGGAGCATGCCCTGCGCAAATGCCCCGGGCTCGGAGCCAAGTGCACGCCAATACCTGCGCCCAAGCAGGTAACTGAGAGTTAGGCCAGTTCGGGATTTGTTTGCTCGTGTACTTTTAAGTCCTGGCCGTGGGATCTTGCCATCCTGGAGGGTCAGTGCGGCCGCAGCCTGCGCTGAGGCGTGCAGACCTGGGGGACGGGGGACGGGAAGAGCGCACAGCCATTTCACCTTCAAGCAGCCAGCCTCACACCCCAAGAAGCAGCAAGAATTTGAATAGCAGGCGCACTGTCCTCAGACAGAGGAGGCGAAAGGGGGAGGAAGACCTAACGCGCCCACCTGTGCATGCCAGGTCGCAAAATTTAATTAGGAAGATAAGAATTGGGATGCGAGATGGGGTTGATGCTCCTGTGAGCTCGGGCGGAGGGAGGGGGGGGGGGAAGGATGAAGAGAAATAATTTAAGCACGGAATTAACATCTTCTAATAATCTTAGACAAAACCCGAGTCTGTTTTGCTTTGGTTTGTAAATTAGCTCATGATTAAAGTGTCTCTTCAGCCCGCGCTATTGTCTCCGACGCCCATGCGCCTACGCCGCCCCGACCCCAACGCCCTTGTAGCTCAAGTGCGGGATTCGAGAGTGCGAGGGGACAATTACTATAAAGTGAAGTACTTGCAGTTTTGCTGCAAAATCAATGAACTTTTCGAGTGATTTTTATCATATTTTGCAGCTGCTGTGTTACCTCGAGTGGTTCTCACGCCGGCGCACCGCCCCTTCCCGGAGCCGCCCCGGCTGGAGGGCCAACCTGCAGAGGGGGCCCAGAAGGGTCCCTGAGCCCAGGAGGTGCTGCCTTCGGGGTCCCCTGGCTGTGACTGCTAGGATCTGGGGCCAGCTCTGGGCCTGGCTTCCTGTCCCAGCTCAGGTCCCTCACTCGCTTGCTTGAGTGACTCCGGAGGGCTGATTTTACATCCTTAAACATCACAAACCTATAGGGACCCCAGTAAAACAACAGCAGGGAGAAATGTGGGTTCTCGGGCTCAACAAGACGAATCCGAGGCCCAGCTCTGGCCCAGCTCAGATATCATTTGGTGGTATCTGGTAATTTTTACTAAATCTCAACATTAAAATGGAGTGGAAAATACCTCTTTGTATCAGCAGCTGAGATTCTCCAAAGAAACAGAACCAGTAAGGTACACACGTAGCACATCATACACAAGGTGCAATCAACATATAAGGTGAATGCTTAAAAATTTTAAATGTATTACAAGACTCACTGCTTACCTTCGCTTTTAAGCTGTTTTGCCCGTCGCTCACGCCCTGTTCTGCAGCAGCCCCGGAAGTCCTTGTCCATGACTGTCTTCGTGAGCTGTGACCAAAAACAGGGAAGGCCACTCTGTGGAGTGCCACCCAAAGGAAGTCAGGCTCTTAAACCAGGATGGCGTATCCTCACCTGTCTCAGTCACCAGATCTGTCACTGTGCAACGATAGACTTTTCCCCGAAGTCAAAATAAGCATGACTGGCAAATGCCATGAATGTCCAGTCAGGGCATCAGGTCAGCCACGACAGCACACCAGTGCCGTTTCCTGGGGCAGACTTCCAGAGCTGCTGCAGGAAGCGGCACGGCCAGCAGGAGGGGTGTGCCCCCAGCAAGGGGGATACTGGGAGAGGGGCTTGGCACTGTGTCGTTTACAGCAACACTTTTTTTTACTTACATACATAGTGTCATTTGCTAGCATACTTTACACATACACAACAGTCAGTGTCATCCGTAGGAAACTGAGGTTCATGGAGATGGGAGGATGTGACCTCCATGAGCCCCGAGTACTAGAAAAGCGGGGCCTGAAGGTTACAGTTGGCACTGCCTGCGCCAATCCGTGCAAACTCCCAGGCCCACTGTGCCGGAGCCTGGGAAGGAGCCGGGCAGCTGCAGCCAGCTGCGGCTGGGAGTGGAGAAGGCAAAGGAACACAGCAGTTCTGTGCCACCTTCTGCCTGGAAGGAGTTGAGCTTGAGGATGGGAGGGAGGTAAAACCCCCATCAGCAATCTTGACTTCAGCCCCATCTGGTTCATTTTCTTGTATTCACTGAAAATCCAGGTAACCCACATAAAATACTGACTCTTCAATGTACAAGTTTACTTAAAATGACTCTAAAATGGGCCAATTTCATAACATTAAATAACACTATATTTAGTTCTGGTACTGAATTAGTGAGAAAATGAAAATGCACCCACTCTTCGCCTCCCCTCCGATATGGTTCTGAGCTCAGTGGACTCCCACTCACCCCCGGAAGAATAATCAGAACAGGGAATTAGGTTGGACCATGAGTGAGTGCTCTTATGAATATGGGCTCTTTTCTCCAGGTAAACTTGCCTCGATGGTGGTCAACAACAACCAATTAATTAAGAAAAATTTCTCAAGCAACTATGACATACTCATCACAGAGATAAAAATAAAAAATGTAGTTTTTTACTGTAGGAGACAACTGTTAAGAACCCACTCCACGGCACCTACTGTAAGACAGGCATTGATTGGTCTCCTGGAAAGGGTCACATGTAGATAGGGGAAAGGGTCATGTGTCCCAGGCATAAGCACTAGAAAAGGTGGGGTACAGGGAGAGCATGGCATCCACTTGGGTTATTTCAAGGTCCTACCTGAGTTAGATAAAGTTGGAGGTATACAGAGATAGGCTTTCAATTCTACCTATGGCACTAATTTAGGGGTGAATCAGAAAGAGAATGTGGTGTGGTCATTTTTCCCCTTCATACCCTCCCCCCAAGAAAGCATCTACAAACTCAGTTACTGCTGCTGGTTTTTATTTCATCTTCTTGTTTTGAGAAAATATATTTGGACACCAGAAAACCCTTATCAGGTTTGGCTGTTTGACAAAAGGTTGACCACAGCTATAACGACACACACTGAGTCTTTCATACACACCAGGTGCTAGCCTCGGTACTTAACCTCCCCTACGTAGGTTATCATTTTATCATCACCATCAACCCATGAAGCAGGTCTGGTTTTTGGCTCCATTTTTTCAGAAGAGACAGCTGAGCTGGGAAAATGAGCATTAAGGGCAAAAAAAAAAAAAAATCAGATTTTGCATAAATTCAAGTAACATTTCTAAGAGTAGGGAGCACAAAGCAGCCACAGATAGGAGCCCCCGCTGCTCACTAAACACATTCCCGATGCCACTAACAAAAGGTGATCCATCTTGAAAGGCAGATGACCCCCAAGGAGGGGCAGGCTGGGAAGCAAAAGCTGATAACCGAGGAGGAAGACACAGCAGTCAAACCCCAGAATCCCAGGGCACGTGAGGTCCACAAGGAGAAGCCAACTTAGGAGTCAGTGTGGATTAAATTATATCGCCCCAAATTTACCTGTTGAAATCTTAGCCTTCAATGAGTATATGTGAAGAACCTTCAATGAGTGTATCTGAAGATAGGTGCTTGAAGAGGTTCAGAAGAAGTGAGGTCACATGATGGGGAAGGAGGGACGAGGAAGGAGACCAGCATGCACACAGGCACACAGAGACAAGGCCACCCAGGGGCACGCCAGGGAGAGAGGCCTCAGGATGAACCAAGCCTGCCGGCACCTTGACCTTAAACTTGCATCCTCCAGAATTGTGGGAAAATAAGCATCAGTGGGTCAAGCCACCCAGGCAGTAGCATTTCATGACGGCTGCCTCAGCAGATTAATAGGCAGATTAATACAGCAGTAGACCAAGACATTGTGAGAAGAGGTGAATCTCTCAAAGTGGGTCTTGGGCTGCTGGAGCGGGCGACAGGACCTGTCCCAACTCCACAGGAAGCAGCGGCAGAGCAGAGGGAAAGGCTTGTGCTTCCTTGCAGAGATTCTGGCCTGAGGGCTGATTTAAAAGTTTCAAGCCACATAGGGAAGATCCTGGGAGGAAAGCCTCACAGAGAGAGAAGATGACACATTACAAAGGACATCTGTGATGATTTATATAAGGAAACTGCTTCCAATATTGTCCAATCACCAAGACTTCCCGAGTTGAGGCCACTGGGATTTCTATAGGAAGCCTTAGCCCAAAACACAGCAGCAATGAACCCTGGGGGTCACGGACAAAAAAATCAATACACGCACTGCCTTTGAAAGCTCAAGATGTTCCATAAAAGCTTTGAGCAAGGACAAGAAAAAATAGAGTTCCTTTGGCTCTGGAGATTTCTTTCTTTCTCTCTCTCTCTTTTTAAAAACAGACTGCATGTCTGCTCCAAGGGATGGAGACTGAAAAGTCTTATTCTCTGTGTGTGAAGGATCAGAGGAAACCTTGAAATTCCAGGATCCTAGAGCTCTCACAAAAGGGTCTCAAGAAGAAGTGGGACCATGTGGGACTCACGCTCTGGCTTGCGTGGATGTCAGGGTGGCACCAGGCTCCCCACCAGCCCTGGGCTGGTGTCTTTGAAATAAGGAGAGATGCCCTTGTTAAGAAGAGCCACCCGGGCCTGTGGCTCTGTCTCTGGACACGTCCATGTGAGGGGAGTACAATCAAATAAAATATAAAAATAAAACAAGGTCTATAGTTCTTGGAGTTCTGGCCTAATTTCACGGAGTTCAAGCTCAATGTGCTGGACACTTGCCGGGAGGCTGTTGAGAGCACCACAGATGCCCCATGCACACACCCAAGAACCCACCCTCAAGAGTCTCAGCAGTTAAGAGCAGTACTTCCCAAACTAGTCTCAAAGGCTAGTTTTTTTAAAAAAATTTACTTCTATTCCATTACAAGTGGAAAGCTTTTAAAAGCAAATTATAAATGAATTTATCAAAAAATGAAAATAAGTCTCACTTACTAATTTCTCATTTTTTACATTATTTGATTCAGGGTAGGTGTACACTCACTCTGTCCATCAAGGCCAGGATTCCTGAATGCTACTTCCAATGTTGCAGCTTTGGGGCCAGGCCTCCACGCGAATCACGTTCAGAGTCTGTCCTAGAGTGGTTCGTCTTTCCTGCACACGCTGTACACCCAGCCCTACCCCAGCATGTAGGACATGGTTGCCCAGGGCTGAACTTGCAGAGACACCTACCTGAGCCTGTGGTATCCTGTATAGGAGGCACCAGACACCTGTGGCTACTGAGCTCTTGAACGTAGCCAGTCCACATGGCACAGTGTCATGAGTATAGCACACATGTGCGAGATTTCCAAGCCTAGGGTGAAACAAAGAAAGGAAAACATCCGACTTGTAATTTTTTTGTTGATCACATGTCGAAACAATAATTTTTTAAATTTTTTCTGGTACTTTGCATACACATGCTAGACAAGCACTCTACTACTAAGCTATATCCTCAACTCTGTTCTAAATTTTGAGACAGGGCCTCACTCTGTCACCCCAGCTGGCCTCCAACTTGAACTCCTGCCTCAGCCTCCTGAGTAGCTATAGGTTTATGCCACCACACCCAGCTCTACCTCCTTTTTCAATATGGCTACTAGAAAGTTTTAAATTATATAAAGTGTGCATTGTATATGGAGTAGGCCACACAACCTGCACCATAATTAAAAGAGCTTTATCTTCGTTCATTTCAGTGTTTATACTGAGCTATGGGCAGACTGCATGCACCTGCCAGGAGCTTCCTCCCTGTTGCTGCAACTCATACGGCAAGGGTCACCCTATAGGCGATGGCCTGAGTAGCAAATCCCTAGGAAAGAGGCACAAAGTACGTATTGAACCAATGGCTGACCAAAACCAAGCCAAAAATAAAAATGGTAGCAGGAGTAAAACCACTGATTTCCATGAATAAACATTTACCACGTGCCGAGTTCCATACCTAGCATAGTGCTTCAGTTTACCTGATGATTCCTGGGAAAGAGTGCAAGGGCCAGGTTTGTGTGCAGTGCCGGAGGACACACAGAGTCAATCAGACACCCACCCGTCTAGGCATTGCTGGGAAAGTATTTTGTAGCTGTAGTTAACAGTAAGTAAAAGTTACTCCCAAGCTGCTGCACTCAGTGGCTGCAAATCTATAAGCATATGAAGTACGGTCTAAAAATATAGCAAATACTTACAGATAAAAATTAGTGCAGGAAAAGACACCTTGCCCTGATGTCCCCCTCACCTCGAGCACCCTTATTCAGGCGCTCTTGTTGCTTTCTGAGGTGGTTCTGGAAGTCCTCTTTTGTGAGTGTCTTCAGTGGCACTGTCATGGCTGCCTCCATGTCCCAAATCCATTCAAAATATTGACCTTTCATGGACATTTTGAGTTTAGGAAAGAGCCAGAAGTCACATCGTGCAGGACCCCATGAACAGCGCAGATACAAGCAATGCCGACACGTTCTTATTCAACAGAAGTTGCCATAAACATCTTGAATTAGTTCAGGACATTGAAGCAGCCACAAAAAGACACTCAGAGGAAGAGGACTTCCAGGAAGCTTCAGAAAATGGCAAGGAGGATGGGATAAGTATTCAGCGAGGAGGAGGACGGTGGGGGATCCCTGGAAATGTGGCTTCTACTGTAATAAACTATTTTCAATTTAAGCATTCATTTCATTTTTCAATCACATCTCACCACTGGCAGGACTTTATTCTTTCGGGTGAACACGATACTTGGCCCAGAGTAGGAGGTCAAGGAACCTACGTCCAAGGATGGGTCAAGGCGTGGATGGATGGCTGAGTGAAGCAGCTGTACAGATGGTTATTATCCTGCATAAAATGTGGAAGCACGACAAAAAAATCAACCAGCTCTGTGTTCAGGATCTTTCTACTTTTATTTAAACAACTCTGGGCAGAAAAAGGAGTAAGAACAAAAGAGAAATCCAGAGGTGGACAAGCAAGTCAGGCACTGGTCACTTGGTTCCCATGGTGGCAGAGGGGACTCACTGGGGAAGACAGGAGGACCGCTGGTGGCTGGGAGCCCACGTGGGCACAGAGCAGGCCCTCGAAGCGCTCGGAAGTCTGGGCTGCTGCTCTTTCCAACAGTATGATCCTCTTCCAGGAGACTCCAAGAGGCAGCAGGGTCCGGGAGATAAAGCTCAGGTTTGGAAGCAGAAGGCCTGGACAGCGTTTGTGGCACCGCTGTGCCGCCCTCTGCCCGCCAAGGGTGGGAGGGAACTTGGGGCGGGAGGCCCAGTGAGCTCGGCGCACGGGGCTCCTCGGTCTGGAAGATGGAGATAACGCCTCCCACTAGGACAGGCCCGGGCAGCTTTGTGCACCATGAATGGGAAGGGTGACCGGGCACTTGGAGCCAGAGCGGCCCCTTCCCAGTCAGCCGGCTGCAGGGGCTGCCTGCTGCCGCTTTCCAGGCCCCCTCCCAGGAGAAAGTGCCAGCCTCAGTGAGGCAGGTGTGGCCTCTGGAAAACTTCAGGTTCCTGCTTTGTTCTCTTTTGTTTCTCTGGTAAGGCACCGGACAGCCTGTCCCTTCTGCCTGGAGTCTGTCCTTCCTGAGTGGCAGCCAGCAAGGCCCCACAGTCCACACTGCCTGGGCCGCATGTGCATTCTTCTCTGGCCTGCTTCTCTCAGCCACCAAAATGGTCAATAGCACAAGAATGTCATTTGAGAAGAGAAAACTGGAAACTCCCTCATTCCTTCTCAGGTGGACCATAGCAACCTTCTCCAGCCCTGACATCACAACTTTCCTGGCCCTGGCAGTTGGCCAACTAACGATGATGGCCCTTCCCCCAGCATGGGTCTATCTCCCATGCCCAGAGCCCGCCCGCCTGCGTGCACCCCCAACCTATCAGGCCACTTCGCCATGTCCTCTTCTATCCAGTCTCCGGCCACACACCAGCTAACAGCCCCACCCCCGATCCTCATGCTGGCCCATCTCTCCACACTAAATAAAAGCTTCATTCCTCATAATCAGGGCCTTGGCTTTGCATTTGATACCCAAGTGTAAGGTCACGGGGGCAAGAAACGCCGACTTCAAGTTCTCTTGCTGCCGGTCAGTTTTGGCTTTGCACGGGTCCTTCTCTATCCTAGCAAGACACACTCAAGTGAGGATGACACAGAACCGGAAACAGGCACACGGGAGCCACGTGAGAATTCCTTGCCCATGTCAGCGCCCTTTCTGCAAATGCATGCTTCTCCAAACCAACAGTGCTTGCCTTACCTTCTCCTGCCCCCTGCCTGTGCCCCCCACCCCACCAGAAATAGCCACAAGAGGGCTTTGGCCCAGTCCCACATCACAAACGGTCCTCACCCAAAAAGAACACGATTGTTTGGGCCAAGAACACAGATTACACCGAGCCTCCAAACTTGTGCTGAGCTATCACCGTAGACACGCACGCACCTAGCATTCACAACCAGTAGGATCACTACCATCAGAAAATCAGTTGACAACAAGTGTCGGCAAAGATGTATGCTAGGGCAAAGGAACATCCCAGAAGAACCAAATATAAAACCAGCAGCAAGAAAACGTGGAGTCAAATTCCCTTGTCCCTGTGACCTCACGCCCAGGCAGCAGGGCCAGGTGCAAGGCCCCCATGACCCTGTGCCTGCACAGGTCTTCAGAGGCATGAGAGCCTAATGTGGAATAACAGCTTTTATTTAGTGCAGGCGGATCAGCTAGTATGAGGGGCGAGGACGTGGCTGCTCCACTAGTGTGTGGGCCGAGGATTGAGCCGAAGAGGACAGGTGGAACTGCCTGATAGGGTGGGAGAGCAGGCTTCAGGCTCAGGGGTCAGCGTTGTCATAATCAGCTGGCCAGCTGAGTGGTTATGTCGGGGCCTGGGAAAATTGCTAAAGCCAGAGGATGTTAACGAGGGAGTGGCCACCTGCAGCCACAGTGACCTACTGTTAGCCATGCTGTGTGTGTGGGAAAGAACATTTAGGAACGTCGGCGTGGGAGCCACGGCACGAGAACCCCACAGCATGAGCGGCTGGAGCTCGCATAGACCACATTGCTGCTGCTTGTGTAGTAGGAAAGTTTGGTGTTTCTACGGATTATGTCTCAAATGTTTCCCAAAAGTGTCAAGTTCACAGGTGAGCCCTGGTCAGAGGATGCGTCTCCCGGGGGCATGGCTTGGAAGGGTGGGCTCTTTCCCTGGCTCCTCCCTTTTCTCTCTGCCTCCTGGCTGCCGTGGGCGAGCAGCTCTTCAGCATAGGCCCTGCGTCACGCTCTTTCCACCTGAGAGCCAGCCAACTGGGAACCAAATCTTCTAAAAACTGAAAGTTAAAATAAACCTCTCCTCCTTTAGGCTGTGTAAATTAGGTGGGTGTCCCAGAGATGGGAAATTGGCTCAGACAGGCAGCTCTTTAAAATATTAAAAATAAAGTTAACACTCAACTCAACCATTCTATCTCAGGTACATACTCAAGAGATATGAAAGGCATGTTCCCACCAGCACTTAACATGTTCCTAGAGGCATGAGACACCTTAGCCCAAAAAGTGGAAATAATGGTATCACCCACCAGCTGGTAAGCAGATAATTCAATGTGGTAGATCCATATCATGCCATACAGAGTGTCTCAAAAATCGCCATCATTATTAAAAATGTAAAGCACATAAAATTGTTTGCTCAGGATTAATTTGTCAGAATATCTGAAGTAAAGCTAATGTTATGAGAAAAATTACACGTGCACTAAAGCCAAGATGCAGGGTGTCACAAAAGTCACCGTGCATAGGAAGAGCTAACAAACTTTGGGGACCTCCTATATCAGGCAGCCATAACAAAAATGGAGTTCCAACTCATGCTACAACATGGACAGACCTTGGAAACATGCTAAGCTTGAAAGCAACACACAAAAATCCATGTGTTGTATAATTATGAATCATCCTAAAAGGCAAATATGTAGAAGCGGAGAGATTAGTGGTTGTCTAGGGATAGAGGAAAGGAGACCGGGAGACAGTCAGCCAACTGGCATGGGGTTTCCCTTTGAGGCGATGAAAATATTCTGAAGTTGATCATGGTATTGGATGCATAAGTCAAGGAATAAACCAAAGGTCACTGAACTGCGCTTGTTTTTATGAGTGAGTTTTATGCGATGTGAATCACAGCTCAATAAGGCTCTGTTTAAAAATAGATGTGCATGAGTCCTAGAGGCTACAAATATTGTTTGAAAAAATTGTCTTGACTATTATCAACACGTATTCAGAAAACAAGACCATTAACTGGCCTGCAACACCCTATATCACAAACAAGCACCTCACAGGTGTGTCTCTCTAAAAATGAGTTAGAAGGTTTACCAATTTATTTGTTCACTCATTTGTTTATTCAAGCATGTTTTTAATCCACAAACTTATCAGTGCTTCCTTCACCCCTAATATAAAGTCTCTATGTAATTGGGAATCTTAGCAAAAACTGACAAAAGTCCCACTGAGGCCCAGGAGGCATGAATCCAGTATTCCGGATCATTGTGATCAGTTGTTCAGGTATGGGCACAGTACCAACCTAGAGGGCGGTGTGGACTTCAGAGATTTGTTCACAAACTATAACACTTTCTAGATGATAGTGCTAAATCTCTAAAAAACATAAATTCAAAAGTCTAATTAGAGTCTAAATAGAATCTTGGCACTAAAAGAATGGCTCAGCAGTTAGAGTGCTTGCCTAGCAAGCATAAGGCTCTGAATTCAACTCCCCAGCACCACATAAGCCGAGCACGGCGGCCCATATCTGTCATCTCAGCACTTAGGAGGCTGAAACAGGAGGACTGCCTTGAGTTTGCCGCCAGACTGGACTACATAGTGATTCAGGATCGGGCTGGACTATAGAGCAAGACCCTGCCCCAAGTGAATAAACAGGTAAATAAACAGAATTCTAAATAGAATCTACTGATATAAAAAAGAAAATTATATAACTGAGTCATTTTTTTTCCTCCAAGAATATAATATTGATTGAGAACTTGAACAAGAGTGTAATTTATCACACTGACAAAAAAAAATGAAGATTAAAGCATAAATCATCTCAACTGGTGCAGAAAAAAAAACATTTTCTAACATCCCACATCTGTTCCTCATTTATTAAATACACTTTTCACAAAAAAGAAATTTTAAAACAACTCCATCATACACCACACATAAAGGTGGAAAAATTTACTCTGAGCTTAAAGCTGCCTACTGTCACTGTCACCATCTAATGGCAGACCCCTGGAGGCCCCAGCCAATGCAATAAGGCAAGAAAAAGATAATGAAATCTACATGCACATTAGGATTATACAGGACTGTCATTATTCATTGATAGGTCATTGAGTATATGAAAATTCCAAAAATAGTCTACAGAAAAAATATCCATGATAGTAAATCCATCAAGGCCACTGGTAAAGGTCAATATACAAAATGCTGCATTGCTACATGTTAGAAACAAAGGATCAGAAAATGAAAATTTAAAGTTGTGCCACTTACAAAAACACAACTCAAATACTGAAAAGTGCTTAAGATCTTACCCAGAAAACCACATACTATTATTACTGGGAGAAATTGGGAGACTAAATAATAAATAAATGAATAATAAACAGCAAAGGAATAAATCATCTTCATAAACGGG
Organism: Ctenodactylus gundi; assembly: GCA_004027205.1. Lineage (NCBI taxonomy): Eukaryota > Metazoa > Chordata > Mammalia > Rodentia > Ctenodactylidae > Ctenodactylus > Ctenodactylus gundi. The sequence goes on along the minus strand of PVKB01001173.1, from coordinate 380,410 downwards.
AAAATACAATTTTTAAATATAACATTTCTCTCTAATGGCTATATAGCATCAGTGCACCCCAATTAACATCTCAATGGTTTTCTTCCCTGAAAATTGTTCAGGTGTGTCTAATATTTTAAATGCAAAGGTCAAGAATAAACAGGACAAGGGACTCTCACATTGGAAAAACAAGATGTTTTGGGGGACTAATTTATCCCATACACAACAATGACCGAGGTAAAATTTTATAAAAGATAAAACCATTATATGTCTCCCACAGGGTTTCCAACCAATCTTCCTACAGTGACCAAACCATTTTATGTCAAGAAAATCCAATGATACAGACACTATCCACTTAAGGCTAGGGAGCACTTGAAATTTGGTCAGTGTTGCCGAGGACAAGAAATTTTAATTCAATTTACTCTTACTTGATTTTTTATTTCACTTCCCATGAAATAATTCAAACTTAAATTACCACAAAGACTGTTGCTTTCAGCCCAGATGTCCTGGAAAAGCCAGACTGATACTCCAGCCTTAAAAAAAAAAAAAAAATCTAAAAAGTACAAAAATATAAAACAATGTTGTTTTCACTCACAGAATATCAAGCAGAAAAGCACGGTCACTTCTGAAACGTAAAACACAAACAAGGTGGGCCCCGAGCCTCAGGAGAGCATCTGGCAGAGTTCCTGGGATGCAGGGTAGAGAAAGGGGACGCAGGCAACGCTCAGACAACTCCATGAGCTGAGGACATAGAACTCGGATTCCAAGGACACCAAGCGTCAGAGTCTGTAGGAAAGAGTACCAGGGGTAGATAGGGACAGATAACTGCATGTGGAGAACTGTGTAGGTCTGTAGAAGTTCCCAGTGGGCATCTGACAAGGAACCCAGCAGCACAGGTGATGAGGAAATTGCCCACCACCGGGGAAGGAGTCATAAGAAAGGGTTAGAAAGAAAAGCGGCTGTGCTCACGCAATGCTGGGAAGAGTGCCTGCTCCCACCAGCCATGCTGCAAGACTTCCCAACTTTGAGTAACAGGTAAGGCAGTCACGTTCAACAGCTTCGATGCCAGGGACCAATTCTGTTAAAAGCCATTTTCCAAAAGACTGGTAGGGTGGGCTTATTCTACAGTGAGTTGCTGGAGGAGAGCTTGGAAATGCCTGCAGCAGCACAGGAGCAGGGCAGCAGGGGTCTCCTGGCTCCTCCTCTCCTGCTGGCTGCTCCTCTGTGCTGGCTGCCAGTCCCTTCAAGGCCATCCATCAGGATCAGTGCGTGTTGGGGAGTTGGGGACTGTGACCACTGGAGAGATTATGTCAACTTGAGGGAATCAGGAACCACACCTGGGTTAGGGTGTGGGGGCCTGGGAACCACACCTAGATCAGTAATTGAGAACCAGCCTGGATTAATGTGAGTGATTTGTGGGCTGGCCAATGAGGGAAGAGCACCTGCCCAGATATGGGAGGCCCAACTGGAACTCCAACCATATAAAAGGAAGGAAGAAGGAAGATTGTTGCAGCTTCTTCCTCTGGGACAGCTCTCGCCTTCGCAATTGTCTACGGATGCCCACTTGCTACAAGCCACAGATCTTCATCACAGATTGTTCCCGTCTCGGTTTGTGCCCATCTGCCTGTTGCTGCTCTTCAGTCACCGATCTTCAGGCTCCAGTCTTGCCATTGTTCTTCAAACAACCAAGATCTGCAGCAGACTCTCACCGGATGTACTGCAGTCCTGGATGGGAAATCTACTTCATGGAGGAGCAGTCATAGGACACTCCAGCTCTCACATGTGCAGGCCACCATCTTGGACTATCTCTATCCTTGGATTTGCAAGCCTTCCTAATAGATCTTTTTTGGTTATAATTTCTGTAAATTCTGCCTTTTGAAAGAACCCAAACTAATACAGGGACCTCTGAGGTAGAGTACTCATGGGTCTTGCCTTATTATCGTTCAAGTATTAATTAGAATAAACAATACTTTGTTTCTGAGTAACAAGCAAAAGACCAAAACCTATCAAGCTGTTTCAGACAACTTCACTGCTTCCCAGAACAAACTCCAACAGCACTTATGTGCACATAAAAATACGTAGCACCCAGTGAGGTAAAATTTACAATGTCTTCCATAAAACTGTAAATCATCAAGTATGCAAGCACTAGGATGAAACAACCAATTACGAAGATAAAGATTATTCAAAACAGAACAGGCTCGACACAGATGGTAGAATCAGCAGCGAGAGTCATCAAAATGGTTATTGTGCTTCTCTTCTGTATACACAGAAACATCAGTAGAGGCTTGGGAGATAAGGGGAAAAGCAAATTAAATCTCTGAAGAGAAAATTATAATATCTGGGGTGGAAAAATATACCAAATGAAATCAACAGCAGGATAAACATAGCACGAGAAAAAGATTAATGAACTTAAAGACATTACAATACAAATTAACCCAAATGAAACACGGGAAAATAAATTTTAAAAAATAGAACATTGGCCCCAAAATTCTAAATAACTTCATTAAATAAGTAACCAGAATCATTGAACCAGAAAAAAAAAGTAAAATAATTTAGGGAATGATGGCTAAATTTTTTTTCAAATTTTAACATATCAAAAGAATAAAAGCAGACAAGTGTGGGTGATGAACACCTATAGTCCTAACACTCTGGAAGGCTGAGGCAAGATGATTGTAAGCTCAAACCCAACCTGGGAAACTTAATAAGACCCTGTGCCAAGTAAAAGAATAAAAGGGCGGAGGATGTACTTTGTGTGAAAGTTCTGAGTTCACTCTCCAGTACTATAAATAATAAATAAACAAATACATAGAAAAACAAAGATAAGGATGGCAGCAGATATCCCCTCTGAAACAATGCAAGTGGGAAAACAGTGGAACAACTCAGGAACGTGGGGGCCGAGGCAAGGTGTTAACCTAGAATTCTATACCCATGACAGTAACTAGAAAAATGAAGACATTTTTAAGCATATAAATTCATAATTCATCACCAGGAAATCTACACTATGAGATTGCTGAAAGGAAATCCTTTGAGGAAGGAATTAATACCATAAGTCAATAGGATCTACACTTGTATGGAAAAAAAACAGTAGAAATTATAAGCAAGTGAGCAAATATTAATATGTGAACACTTACTACATCCAAGCATTACATAACAAGTCAGGGTGGGTGTGTGCATACAAGTGTATTTGTGTATGCCTGTGGGGATCAAACCCAGAGACTTCACAGTAAGCTATATCCTGAGCATTATTTACTTTTTCTCTTTAATTTTAGTCTCATTAAGTTGTCTAGGCTGGGTTCAAACTTGCAGTTTTTCTGCTTCACCAGCCTGGAGCTCTGGGATAAAAGCCTATACTACTGAGCCCACTTTACATAACAACTTTTGAGTCAGTGACAGGCCACATACATACGAGAGGTCCCAAAGGTTACAGTAGAGCTGAAAGTCTCCTGACGCCTAGTGACATCACAACTCTCACAATGTGGTGGCATACTACATATGTGTGTGTTAACATTGGTATAAAAAAACTACTTCACTGATAATTGTATAAAACCATAATACATACAATTTACTATAAAAACTACCACTAGGTTTTTGAGAATTTGTCATAGACATAATAGAAAACTAATACATGGTTACATTGGTATTATCAGTTCATCCAAAGGCGAATGGATAAACAGATTCTAGTATATCCATGCAGTGGAATATTACTCAGCTTTGAAAAGGAATAAAATATCAATACACTCAAAAACACAATAAGCCTCCAAAATAAATAGGTGAAAGAAGAAAGACCAAACGAATTATATACTGTTTGATTCTTTCCATATAAATTTCTAGAAAATGTATTTTCCAGGTACAGAAAACATTTCTGCCTACAGTGCATGAAGACAGGAGAGGGTTGGGAAGCAGGAATTACAAAGGGACACGGGAAAATTTTGAGGGGTGGTGGGCATACTTATAGTCCTGATTATAGTAAGAGTCTCTCAGGGGTACAAATACCAACACATCCAATTTTACACTTTAATATGTATAGCCTATTGTATGTTAATCGCATCTCAAGAAAATGATTAAAAGAAATTTAACTAACACACCACACATGAAGCTAGTGTTGACAGTGTTGGGTGACCTCAAAGAATAAAGGGAGATGCTGGATTCACGTGCCAGAGGCATACACATTTCTTAACATAAAAACAATAAATATAAGAGAAATGATCACCAACTGCTCACCAAAATTAAAGATTAAAGCTCACCAGAACAGTGTATTAAGAGAGCAAAAAGGTAAGTCACAAGATGGGGAAGGAAATTTGCTATTAAATATTAATAAATGTGTGTAGGACTTATACACAGATGATATCAAGAAAAACAAATCAAAAAGAAAAAATAGAAAACCGCTTTTCAAGCTGGAGGAATAGCTCAGCTGTTAAAGTGCTTGCCTAGCAAGCTCAAGGCCCTAGGTTCTATTCCCCAGAACCACAGAAGCTGGGTATGGTGTTGCATGCCTGTTATCCCAGCACTCAGGAGCCTGAGGCAGGAGGATTGCCATGAGTTCAAGGGCAGCCTGGGCTCCATAGTGAGTTCAGGACCAGGACTGCAGAACAAGACCTGTTTCAAAAAAAAAAGAAAAAAAGAAAAAGAAACTATTTTAAAATAAAATGAACAACAGACTTGTACTGGTGTTGCTTAAAGAAGAAAACTCATAGGGCCGTGGTAAGCTCATGAACACATGATATTATCATGAGTCATCAGAAAGACAAAAGCAAAACTCCAATAAGCTACAGTACAGAACCACAAAGAAAGCCAAAAAATTTTTAAATAAGACTGACAAAACTGTTGGTGAGGATGCGGAGCAGCTGGAATTCTCATGTGCCACTCACGGTGTGTAAACTGATAAAAAAAAAAAAATACTTGGAAGCCTTTACTAAACCTATACTTAAGTAATCTGTACAAATCAGTAATTCCATCCTGGGTATGTGCCAGTGTATGTCAAAAGACCCGCACAAGAATACTCATGACACTACTCTTTTGTATGCACACATATGTGGTACCCAGGAAGAAGCCTGGGGCCAGCCCATTTTTATTTTTGATTTTAAGACAGGGTCTTGTTAAGTTGTTCAATTGCCTAGGCTGGGCTCAAACTTGGAATCATCCTGCCTCAGCCTCCCAGAATGCTGAGATGACAGACCTACTATACACCTGGCCCAGGTTATATTAAATCCAAAAAAAAGAAACAATTCAACAGTTTAATCAGTAGGCAGCTGGATATATAATATCCGAGAGAGAGAGAGAGAGAGAGAGAGAGAGAGAGAGAGAGAGAGAGAATACAGCAATGAAAATGAACAATACACTGCTACATTATGAAATGCAGGTGTGTCCTTCAAGCACAATGTTCATTAAGTCATGGAAACAAGACTCAAAAGCATGACATACTAAATGATAAGCAGTGACAGAAGTGGCCCTGTAACGTTCAGGGAGAAGTTAGCAATGATCAGGACAGGATACGAGGGAATGCTCTGGGTCTCTGAGAAGTCTCTACCTTCCAATGTGTGTGGTGACCACACAGGTATGTTCACTTTGGAAAACATTACTGTCCTGAACAGCCACCAGTGCTGTATTCTTCTGAATACTTGTTATCTTTGAGTTAAAGTTTACTTTAAAAAAAAAAACTTCCTTAAAGAAAGCCAATTTTAGGACTTCTGGTCAAGATGGCAGCCTAGTAACAGAGCTGCACAATGTCTCTTCATGGACCCACTTAGAAGTAGAGAATACAGTCAAAAACCATTTGTTCAACGTAGCTAGGACAGGAAGGAGTGCCCCAACAAAGGTCAGAAACCCTGAAAACACAAAAGAAACAGAGGTAAACAGTAGCCCAGGAAGCTGCCCAAAGCTGACTATAAATAGCTGAGAGCCTACAGCAACTTCTGACAGAGGAAAGCCCACCCCGAGCCTGGAACTTCTGACAGAACTGGGAGAGGAAGGAGAGCCCCAACAACTAAAACAAGGCCATAGTAAGGTGAGAAATCCCAAAGACACACCGGAAGGGGAGGAAAAACAGCAGCCAACAGAGCACAGCCATGAGCTGCCAGCATCTACAGACAGAAGAAATCCCCGAGCCTGGAATCTCAAACCTAGATATGCACGGATCCAGAGAAGTGGGAATTGACAGCAACTGCTGCCCACTGCCCCTGCCCCCCGCCCCAGCCTCCAAAAAGCAAGCCAGAGGGTAGTGCATACTAGAAATGCAATGCTCCCCCTAGAAAAGGCCTCTGGGAGCCCAGATAAGAAGCAGTGCTTGGCAGCCATAACAGGCAGTGACGTAACTAGGAGCTAGCTATTTAAAAATAAATAAAGAAAGAAGCTGAGACTGAACAGTTTTGAGTAAAAAGAAATCTCAGAAGAGTACATCACGGCTTTTGGGGGTCACTCTTAAACAGTGTCTAGAAAGAAACTGGCACAAGAAACAGTTGTGGAGAGGAGCGAAAGGCTGCTCACTCCCTTAACAGCTCAGGCGTAGTGGGAGCATCTCCAGGGTGGAGAGCCCTGCCCTTGGAGCATAGAGACCATTACAGGCGGGAGAGCTTTTCTGAGGGGGCCGGGAATGAACAAGATGCCTCAGAGGCCAGCAGACTGCCTATTGCTGGCACAGAACTCAAAGGAACTTCAGCTCCCCACCACACTATCATAGCTGTTCAAAGAAACCACTTGTCTAGGCCTTTAAAGTGAAGTCCCTCAACAACAGAAACATGGCAAAAGCCAAGGCAGCAGGACACCCACAGAGATGCCTGAGACCCCAGATATTAATGTCATGGGCCCTGAAATAGAGGAACTCATAGGGAAGGAAGTCAAAATGCAAATAAATGAGTTAAGTGACTAGTTCAAACAAGATATTCTCAAATGTAAGCATTGATCAGTGGGATTAAAGAGGAACTTACTAAACAAATAGTGGTCCTAATAGAGACAAAGGTCACTGAGCATATAGAAGCCACAAATTAAAAAATAAAAAGTTGGCTGAAGTAAACAAGGAAATTTAAGATATGAAGGAACATTTTAATAGAGAAGTGGAAATTTTGACAAGAAATCTAGCTGAAATTCAGGATATAAAAGAACTCATTTGAAAGCAGGGGAAGATGACTTGAACACTGTGAGGACAGAATTTCAGACCTTGAATACAAGGCTGATAAAAAAAATGCTATAATTAGGCACAACTCCAAAATTAGAAATGAGCAAAGTAGCTGGATACAACAGCTGATGGATGATTCAAAGAGAATCTCAAAATTATGGGTGTGGGAAAAAGAGCCAAAGACAGCACAGCGAATTTATTCACTGCAATGGTGGAACAAAATTTCCCTAATCTAGGAAAAGAAATTAACTTGGAGCTACAAGAAGCTTTTAGAACACCAAACACCTCAACCAGCAGCGACCCTCTCCACAACATATCATAATCAAAACCTCAGAAGTACAATATAAAAAGAGAATATTAAAAGCAACAAGAGAAAAACAGACAGTATTCTACCAAGGCAAACCCATTTGAATTGCCACAGATTCCTCAATGCAAAGTTCAAAGGTCAGGAGAGTCTGGAGCAAAATCTCTCAATCTCTAAAAGACAGCACGTACCAACCACGTTATTGTATCCAGCAAAATTATCCCTGGAAATTGAATAAGAAGTAAAAATTTTTTAAGATGAAGAATCCCTAAACAAATTTGCGACCATTAGCCTGGCATTGCAGAAAATACCTGAAGAAATTTTTGAGAGAGTCAGAGGCGCAAGCAGCACCAAAAGACAAGGAGGAAAGGAAACATCTAAAGTGTAACAAAAAAATAAATAAATTGGTATTCAAATCATTTGATTATTATCCTACTAAAACGGTACCAGCTTTCTCATAAAATCTATGAAACTTTCCTATATAATTATTATTTTAATAGTATATTAAATTGTAAAACATAATTATATTCAACATGAGGGATTGGTAAAAAAAATTAAATACATATACATGAATTTATGTATGGATAGGTAGATAAAGTGATAACCAAATCTGGAAAAATGTTAGCAATTAGTGAAATGTGAGTAAATAATTTATGAAAGTTAAAAAACTATAGAAATATCTAAGTATGCTATTATATCTATTGTTTTATGTATAATATATTTTTATTCACTTAATGTAGCAATTCACTTATTCAGTCTTTGGTGTAAGTTTATCCTAAGAAAACTGACTGACGTAATGATAACCTGAATGTCTTTTGAATGTATAAACATTTACCTTTCAGTACTCGGTTACGGAATCTGAAATTTAACTTCTCTCTTGTTCTTTCTCACACTCTCTCGCCTTATGAATTCCATTGTTACAGTTCTTTTCTTACGTGGACTGGTGAGTGAGGCCATGTTAAAGAATCTCAACAAAGATATAGTAAGATACAAAGGGGGGGGGGAATAACTTTTGGCAAATTGTCCCAATAAAAGGCTCTGCTGGACCCAGAGAAGAGGCATCAAGATATGGTCACTGCAAGCCCATTCTAGGTGGGAAGCTGAGCTAAAGAGTGGTGATCTGAGTGGTGAAGTGAGTCAGATGCAAAGATTAAATACGTTAAATATCACATGGTTTCTCTGATTTGGGAACCCCAGAATGCAGGCATTTGACAGAACCAAATGGGTATGAGAGTGGGAGTTGGGGGAGCTGCGGAGGGCATGGGAGGGCCGAAAATGAAAAAGAGAAGGGACTGTAATGTTGATGTGATGCACATGCATATGTGCACAGAATACTCAATGGGGAAAAAAAGAAATTCAATTTTAAAGAAGAAATAATTTTAAAGAAGACATTAATGACCACTGGGTCCAGTGGTGCAGGCTGGTAATCCCAGAACTCTAGGAGGCTTAGGCAAGAGGACTGCCAAATTCAAGCCCAAGATGGGCAACTTAGCAGCTTAGCAAGACTCTGTCCCAAAATTTAAATAAATAAATTGGCGATTGGGGATGGACTGGGGATGTAGCTCAATGCAAAGGTCTCAGGTTCAATCTCCAGTGTCACAACCAAAACAAGAACAGCCTCAATATAATCGTGCCTGTGGGGCCCAAGTGGCAGGCACTCACCTGCAAGCACCCACTGGGTGCTAACCTGTCCTCCCACCTGCCATGTTGAGATGGGGGTGAAATTCTCTCTGCAAAAGAAAGAGGTGGCTGCAGACCCCAGTCTCTGACTTGAGGTGCCCCTAGCTCCACACCTCGGTGGATGAATCCCCCTCCTGCCCTGGCCGCTTCCTGTGGCTTCCCAGGACCGGACCATGGCAAGCCGGCAGATTCAGGTGCAGCACAGGCAATTACGGAACAGACACTCACTAAGGTCTTGCTGCCATTTGTGCCACTTGAAATATTATCCCTTATGAGTTTTCTCACTGAATTAGTGCCATTTAATGTGCGCATATGGCCAGGGGGAAAATATAAAATTGATCAACGAGAACAGAAAAATGACTCCGGAGATTCTTAGTGGCTCTGCGAGTTGTTGCTTGACACTGTGATTTTACCAGATCTAATGGCATGATTTACAATTTGCAGTGGGGCTGGCAGGGTGGGGGCAGGTGATGTGGATACAAACATTTTTTATTCAAAATACCCAGAACAGATGGGGGAAAAAAAACCAGACTGGACCCCATCCAGATGCTGAGGATGTTACACATATTCCGACTCCCACTCGCAGGCATAAATAACACCCGCTCCTCTGTTCCCCAAAGCCGGAAACAGTGCAAGAGAGCCACGGCATTGGAGCTCCAAGGGGCGGCGGTGGGCGGGAAACTCTCCACGTGTCACACTGGGGCGGGGGTGTGCACTGCCATCTGCGGGCAAACCTCCTTGCCTTGCGGCCTGTCGGATGTTCTGGTTATTCACGATATGACGCACACAAAATCGTGACACGCACCCTGAGCAGAGGGTGCCGAGGGGCGAGGCAGCCAAGAATCTCTTCTCCCAACTCAACTCTGCCTCCTCCATTCCCTGCTGGAAAGGTGTCTTTAGCATTTGGGTTGGTAGGAACTGTGGTAGAGATCTCCAGATCTGAGGTGGGCCTGGTGGCACAGGCCTCTCATCCCAACACTCTGGGAGGCTGAGGCAGGACGATCACAACTTTCAACCCAGGCTGGGCAATGCATCCACTTAGCAAGACCTTGTCTCAAAATTAAAAAGAAAAAAAGTGGGCTGGTGATGCAGGAGGACTGCAAGTTCGAGCCCAGCCTTGGCAGCTTAGCAAGGTAGAGAGCCCTTGTCTCACATAAATTATGACAAGGGGGTGGGAATGTGGCTAAGAATGAATGCCCTGGGTTCAGTCCCCTGGGCCACAGGAGAGCAGGAAAAGGAAACAAGATCAGGGATGTCGCTCAGTGGCAAGGGTTTGGGCACAATCCTCAATAACCGAAATAAATAAATCAAACAAATATATATATTTTTAAAGACCTAGGTCCTGGATCTTGAGTCACAGCTTACTCTCAGTTTGCCCTGTGACAGCTGACGAGCCCCTTACCTGAGCAGGACCTGGTGGCACGGGGTTTGGTGATGGTGGGTGGCCTGGGGTCCGAGGGAGCAGGCCATGTCTTCCTTCCCAGCTACCTCCTTCCCCAGGCTTGCTGGCTTCGTGAAAGTTATTTTCATTGTAAAAGTTTTGTTCTCCCAGTTTCTGTTGTGCTCCGGTTTCAGGAGCAGATGGCACTGCTTATAAAAGCAATCAAGAAATTAAGTAAGCAACAGAGATGTTAACTAAGAGAGAAAAGCAAGATTCGCCAGGCATCACTGCAACATAATCTCCTTACAATCAATTGAGAGTTGGCCGCACTTCCACTGCTGTGGGTATGCGCATGGTACGCTGGCCTCCAGGAGGCGCCCAGAGGGGATGGAACGAAATGTGACAGGCAGGACGGCACATGGGGATGGAGAGTTGCTCAAAATGGAGTTTGTCACAGAGTTGCTCCTCAGTTCCTGCGGTTAGTACTTCTGTTCAATGTCATGGTCAGCTGGGCGCCAGAGTACACGCCTGTCACCCCCAAACTCGGGAGGCTGAGGCAAGGAGGATTGCTATGAGCTCAAGGCCAGCTTGGGGTACAGACCGGGTTCAGAGCCAGCCTGAACTATGGAGTGAAACTCTGTCTCTGAAAAGCCGACACACAAAATAACCAATGCCCAGGCCTGGGCCAGTGGGGAAACGCTGGTGATACTCAAGGTCTCAAAATGTTATGCATATTAACACCATCAATGACTCACAGACTACTTCTCAGGAAGAAGGAGGAAAAGCAGCGGCGACAACAGCTTGCAGACTGTGCCCACTCTGAGGGAATGGAGGCTGCGCGCGGAGGGCTTCTCTTCCCGGAAGCCTTGAATGCAGTCCCGCCTCTATTCGGGCTGGCTCAGCAGGGCGGTCCCCCGAGAGAAGGTCCTGAGGAGACAGCTCTCCCGCCATCAGGGAGCAGGTGTCCAGATTCCAAGGGCCTCCGCGAAGGGGACCGGACAAGCATGCTCCCGGGACGCTTCGGGATCTGGACATGGGCCACGCAACCTGGGAACTCCGGGTGCGCGCGTCGCCACTTGGCCCAGCCAGCCGGTGCGGCCAGAAGCGGGCGTGTCCTCGCCGTATCTGTGCGTAACTGTGCGTGAGCGCTCACAAAGGCTCTCACCACGCAGCCGGTGGGGCTCCCAAGAGGCCCGGCCGCACTTCCTCCCCGGCCGCTCCAAGTCCCTTTGCACCTGACCTCGGGGCCCTGTAGGGGTCGCTGCCGACAGAAACTTCCGGGGCACAAGGTTGCAGGGCTGACCCAGCTCTCCACACAGAGGCTAGGCGGGCACTTCCGCTGGCGCCGGCGTCCTTGGAAGATGCCTCCTAGACTCCGAGTGCGCAGCCTCCCGGGCCCTCAGGGAAGAGGAAGAAGCTGCCCTGGGGTCTGAAAAATGACATGCACCTCGCCAAAGAGAAAGTAGGAAGTCACAGCTGATCACAAGGCAAACAAGTTTTAGTAGATTTCATGGCCAACACTGAAACGTTAGGGAAAATTTGTTCTTGGCCAAGAAAAGTTTCCTGACTCCATCAGTCCTGTGTGACTCGGGCAAATTATTTCCCCCCTCTGTTCGCCTTTTGCACCAGTGATTTTCCCAGCAAGCATTTAGACTCTACACCAAAAGAGCACAGAATAAGGCAAAAGGATGAGAAATAAATACTTGTCAGAGTCAGAGAAAAGAAAAACACTGTCTTAAAAAGGACAGAAAAATAACAGCTGTATTGACGTTAGCACATAAAATATGAGGCAAGAAGCCAATGGCCAGTGGGTATGGGATAAAATTTAGCCTGTGAGCTTCCTGGTAGCCACAGCAAAAAGGAAAAAATGGCTGTGCAATTGTACAAGGAAACCCAAAGCTTTCTTTAAACAGAAGCTGGAGGGAACTCTTAGAAAGTCATAATGATCTAAAGGTTATAAAACCCAAGACCCTCTCTGATGTAACCACAGCATCTTCCACAAAATTCCTACACTTTAAGAGACACATGCAACTGTTCAGGCCTTCGTTTTTCTGCAGGTAGGATAGGGAACTATCACACCAACCAAATTCTTTCTATGGCATAATTTTTTTTTTAATCCTTAAAAGTAAAAGATACTGACCACTAGAAGCCGGGCACTTTTAGATGACAATGATTTGGCTAAGGTGGGTTGTGAATGAGTTTGTGTCACATCTCCACCATAGAAGCCTCTGGGCAGAGACTCTACTTAGCGATGCCGGGTGTGTCTGGAGACTTCTGTTCGCACAGGGAACAGACTTATCTTTAATTTATCTTTAAAGTTACATAAATACAGCCCTAGAGCCTCTCACCATAACACATACATAGTAGGGGTTGTGTGATGTTTTTGTAGATGCAAAAGGAAAGACGTAAATTTCTGTCCTCAACCTAGTAGCTAGTAGTTAAGTATTAACTATTGGTGAGTCTTTCAGATCAGACCATCATTAAACTTTGGCCTGTACAACTCATTCGATATACTCACCTATTACCTATTTTGATTTCAGAAATTATGGGCTAAATTAACCAATGGTTAGATGGTAAAGCCTAGTTTACAGATCTGAAATAAATCATTAAACGTTAGTAGCCAAACTGTATGTGTCCAGTTGTTCTCAAAAATTTTAGCCAGAATTCTTTGTTCAAGTAAGATTGGCATCGTGGATATGCAAATAACAGCTGAACAGTCTAATTGAAGAGGGAGAGAATCCCCAGAGCCTCATTCCTGTCTGCACCAAAATTGGCCCCACCTGCCCTCCCAGACGTGTCCATGTGCCACCCACCCCAGGCCTGGAGGACACGCCTGGGCCAGCTCCTCTGCCCAGGTGGTAGAGTTGGGGAAAGAAGGCTTCACGTGACTCATTCATATCACATAATCTTCGGCCTGTGAAAAATCCCTTCTGCTGCCATGTGTCACTTAAGGGAGCTTAGCGTGTGATGCCAGACATAAGTGACACAGAAAATGAATAAGTGAGCTCACCATGCAGACAGAGCCTGGCCACCCCTATGGGTACAAAGGTCACTTCCTGATGGCCCATCCCCAGGGAAGCGCCGCTGGTGCAGCAAAGTGGGAAAAGGGGGGGAACCCAAGCACAGGTGAAGGAATGGGTCAGAGAGGGAAATGAAATCTTCTCCTCCCCTCTGGGCGCAAACCTCGCTCCCTCTCCTGGGCCTCCACCCACCCGGGGAACACTTCTCCCTTCAACCCCCACATCTCCTGCAGAGGCCACATGACATCCCCTTGCCTTCCCTGCTGGTGACCATCCATCACGGCCACCACCTCCATCACACAGCAGCAGGGGGATGGCGATCCTGGACAGACCCTCCCAAAAAAAACCTTGGACTAATTAAAGACTAATAATTAAACACACGCAGCCGGGGGAGGGTTGGCAGCGCCCCCCTGCATTGTGTGGCCACCTTGGCACCGAAATGGTTAGAGACCATGTCCCTCCACGCCGCCGTCTCTCATTGTGGTAGAGAGCCCTTGAGAATGTTATTAGCTGGGTGTGCGCCTTGCCGTTTTTCCACACGAGGCAGATGGGTAATTACGAAGCTAATAGTCTGATTGAGTGAAATCAGATGCAGTGGTTTGCCCAATTAGATGATACATTAGCTTCCTTCTTTGTAAGCAGCTAATGTGTGAAGCAAAGTGGTATTTTCGAGGGTCAGAATCCTTAAACAAGTGCCGAGTTGCAGATTATTGTATGTCTCTTTTTTTTTCTAATGGAGGAAAAGTGCTAAGTCTTCATTACTAAAAGCATAGAAAATGCAAATCAGTCTCTGAAACAAAAGAGAGAAGGGACAGGCGAGAATATTTGGTGTCCGATGTGTCAACCTACAACATCAATTACATTGAAATGCAGTGCGTGGCAGCCTAATCAAGGATAGTATAATTGTAATAATTGCGTGCTTTTGTTGGGGAGCTGCTGCTGTTATTTGTCAACCATTTGTTCCTCTCTATTGTTAAGGGGGGGAAAAGATTTTTTTTTTTTAATGTAACGGAGAGATTGTGTAGGTAATGGGTGAGCAGGCGGGCGGCCATTCCCGGAATGTGGGTGAGGGCCTTGCTGCGTGGCGATGTGGCGGTGGGTCCTCACGGCCCTGGGGAGCTGCCGGGACAGTGATAAGGTGGGAAGGGACACGGTGGCTGGCCACATGGAGCTGCCTTCTGTCGGGTCCCGAGGTCCGGGGTGGAGGTAAGCCCAGGAGGCAAACTTCACACGTTCTTGTCACGCACAAACAAAACGCGATGGAAAGGAGAGAGGAGATGGTACTGCTGTGGCGATTTGTCCAATCTGTTTTGCAATGGGAAGTTTGGGCCTAGAAAAGGATGACTTTTTTTAGGGGACCCTTGCCTGCAAAACCACTATGGGAAAGTGGTATAATGAAAGACGTGGGCGGTGGCTCCTAGGCCAAGACAGCCCCAAGGCGCAGGTGGGAATGAGGGGACCAAGGCTCTGCTCCAACTCAGCCAATCATGGACCTGAGTGGGCTCAGCTTTCCCACAGCCTCCCTGTGTCCTGGCACAACACAGGGGCACCGACCACCTCGAGCAGTGCCATGCAAGGGACACCAAGCCCAGGGCGCTCTGGAATCTCTGACAGATGGGAAGAGCCCTTGAAATGGTCCCAAATTGTATCCCCAGCGTCTCCCCACCTCCTTCACTCTCCCCCTGCCTGCTGCCCACGTGTTTCTCCTGTGCGAAGATGCCTCCTGATGCACACACACAGGGAAGGAAGTCGTGGACAAGGCCGCAGAGTCACCAACTCTGGAAAGAGCATAAAACCCAAACAAAGTAAAGTGGGGCGTTCCTGGGGAGCCCGAGTGGAGCTGCAAAATTCTCCTTCAGTGCATTTCTCAGCATTCGGATCAGACGAGAGGTTGACTCTCTTCCTGCCTTGAACTTGCCAATATGTGGAAACTGCCACACAATGGAAGTGGGCTAAAGCAC
The DNA here is from genome assembly GCA_004027205.1 of Ctenodactylus gundi. Classification (NCBI taxonomy): domain Eukaryota; kingdom Metazoa; phylum Chordata; class Mammalia; order Rodentia; family Ctenodactylidae; genus Ctenodactylus; species Ctenodactylus gundi. Next base: position 364,974 of record PVKB01001173.1, on the reverse strand, counting down.
TTAACAGAGCTGTAAAATCTCATTCTCCACAGCTAAAAAAGAACAATTCCGGACGGTCCTTACCAAGGGGAGGTTTCCTGGGCCGTGGGAGGCTTCGCATGTATCCCTGACAATCCTGTACACCCTCCAAAACTCACACTAATTAAAAGCAAATAATCAAATACATTCAATTTGAAAAGTTGGCAAACTCGCGTGCATTATTGCGTTAGCACCTTGGCATGGAAACGCTCACATCGCGCTAATCTCGTTGTGCACAAGAGCTCTTGAGCTCTCCCTGCCGCCGGCCCGTGGCCCGCTCCTCCCTGCCACCCCTGGGACTCCCCTCCAAGCAGCCCCCTGCCACTGCCCTCCACCTCTCCCTCTCTAGGGGCAAAAGAAGATACTAGAGTGTCCCGAATGGGGATTTGCTTTCCTTTGGCACTGAGAGAGGATGGCGAGCAAAGAAGGCCTTGTGCCCCGCTGGCATCCCACTCCCCCACCTAGGCGAGAGGAGGGAGGCTGGTGAGACAGGACAGTTTTTAAACAAAGTTTGCAGCAGCGAGCCTGGGCGCCATGGCCGAGACAGTCTCTGTCTGTGTGGCTGCCCCTTGCCACCCTCCCGGCACTCTCCTTGTCAAACTGCTGGCCAGAATCTGAGCAATGAGCTGACAAAATGGGAAGAAAGCTTCCATCAGCTGCTGCTGCTCTGGGGGTTGAGTTTCTTGGGGCTGGTGGCGGCGGGGGTGGGGGGGGGGGGTGTCGCCCAGAGACACACAAGCCCTCCGTGGAGGCTGGGGAGGAGTGAGCCCGGCTGGGCAGAATTTTTCTGGCAGATCTACTACCTGAGGCGCATTTGTCTTTGGTCCTGGGCCGCTGCCAATCACAGCCTCCCGGCATCCAGGGCTCAGAGGAAGATGGGCAGCTTGTCCTCGGCTCTGAACAAAAGAAAAACAAATAAAGTCACATTCAGCTGCACGACATTCGCGTCAGACGGAAAAGCAGCGGTCACATGGGCCACGCACGGAGTCGATCTCGCAGAAGACAAACCCATGGACTAGACGGAGGGTGTGGAGCGCCCTGGGGAGCAGCCTCTGGAGCAAGCTAGGGGAGTACCTGCCAGGTCAGGTGGCAGGTGCGCCTGGGGGTGAGGAGGCTTAGAGGGCCTCCCACTGGGCCCTGTGGCCTAGCTCTGTATTCCTAGCGCTGTAGGAGGCTGAAACAGGAGGATCACAGGTTAGAGCCCAGCCTGAGCAATTTGGCAACTTACCTAAGGCTTAATTAATCCCTAGTACCCTAACAAACAAATAAATAAATAAAGAGATCCTAGGCCAACCCCCAATGTGCCCTAGGTCATGGTTAATTACACAGGAGCATCAATCTACTGGTAGGTCTGTTACCTGGGGAAGAAGGAAAGCACAAAGCAAGAGTCTTGGCTGAACCCTTGCTGGCCTGATACAGAAGCAGCAGAAACCACACGTTAAACGCGGCCCTTCTCTCCCCCTTCCCTGCTCGGCCACCGGCTCCTTCAGGGACTCTGTTGGAATGATTCCATCCTTTGGAGCTTCCTGGTCCTTGTTTCCTTCATCACCTGGCTCAGCCAGCCACGTATTTTGCAATACAGCTATTCAATGAATATGCGTTAGCAACAAGGGCCTACACGTGCTACAAGGGACACTCAAGAGAAGCTGAGAAGGGGGCTTCTTCGAGGCTTTCCTCCTGGGGGCTCTGCAGTGCTCACAGCCCTGAAGACAGACTCTGGAACCAGGGAGCTGGGATCTCAGGTTCCCCTCACCCACCATGCTCTGCCTGCACTGGCCTACTGAGGCAGGTTTCCTTAAGAACCCGACCCAAAGCGGGACCAGGGGCTCAGGCCTGTAATCCCAGCACTCTCGGAGGCTGGGGCAGTAAGATTGATCTCAGTTTGAACCCCGTCTCAGGAACTTAGCAAGACTGTTGTGAGCATATTTGGAACTGCTTGGGTTGTTTCCCTTGTAAATCACAGAGAATTGTAGCAAACTCCCAGCTGAGGCGACAGGCCAGCCAGCCTACACCAATCACTTTTTTTTTCCCTTTGGGGGGTCCTAAGACTCTGTCCTAAACATTGGAGCTCTCGGAAAGAGCCTGACCACTCTGAGAAAAACATAGGGGTTCAAACAGCTGAGAGGCGCCGCCCAGCCTAAGCCAGCAGGGATCCCAGGCGACCCGGGAAGCCACATCTTCCCTCCAATCCCCACCCAGTGGCCGGATTAAGCGCAGGGCTTTGCGAAGGAACTCCAGGAAAATACTAATAAATTGAAGAGCAGTCGACAAGGCTCTCAGGCTCCCTCCCTGAGCTCCACCCAGCTGCCCAAATTTGCATCCAATCTTTCCTTTTCTCCCCCTTTCCTAAGCCCATGTGTGAATGGAAATGTTTCCGTGCATTAAAGAAAATCAATGAAAACCTCACAAAACAATTTCAAGCCCCTCTTCCTCCCACAGGGTGGCAAAGTCAGGCCCTGCTGTGCTACACGGGGGTCCAAAGGACAGCCAACCCCACGTAGGTGGCAAAGTTCCACCGGAACAAAGCCGCAGACCAGGCTGCTGGGTTCATTCCTCTCGCCAGATGCAGGATGGGGCCCTGGGCAGAGAGGGCCGCCCAGGAACTCCAGCTCTCTGCCCTCAGCCAGCAGCACTGGGCCTCGCCTCTGTTTGTGTGCAACTTGTACCCCTGGCCCTGCTGGTGGGGTGTATTGGGTGCCCCTGGCTATCACCAGTAAGAGCAACCGAAAGTGCACAGATCTAGAGTCAGCAGACACAGGGCAGAATGTCTACTCCGCCTGTGGGTAGATGTGCAAATCGGCGGATCGCTCGGCCCTCCAAGGCTCGGCTTTCTCATCTTCGTGTGTTGGGGTGGGGGTTCGGGTGCTGGATGTAACCCAGGTCCTCTGAACAAAGCTATAGCCCCACATTCCCAACCCCACCCACCTCCTTTAAAAAAATCTGAGAGGAGGCGTTGCCAAGTCCTAAGTTCCTCAGGCTGGAGTCCAACTTGAGATTCTTCTGACTCAGCCTCCCAGAGCGCTGGGATGACAGGCCTGTGCCACCACGCCCACCTGGCTTCCTCATCTTTAAAATCAGAATAAGATAAATAATCTTTAAACACTAAAATAAAGTCAGAATGGCCACACCAATTTTGCCTGCTTGCTGTAAGGGATGACAGCAGCACCCAGCACACAGGGAACACTCAACCCATAGCCGACTGTTGCACTTAACTTTGTCCCTGTATTTGTGTGCGCATGTCACTCCCAACTTGAGGGCCGGGCTCCTTCCGGGGCCCCTGGGTGCCAGTGCCAGGCCGGGAAGGGGGTGGGGGACCTGCAGGCGGGGGAGCGTTGGGAGCCACACTGTGGCAGATGTCTTGGCTGGGAGAGAAAGTTCCAGAAAATGTGTGATGGGCTGGGGAGCAGGGGGCTTGGGCTCGGTTCCGAGTCACCCGCTCCCTTCCAGGCATACAGGGAGGGGGCCCCCGGGAGACCCAGGCCAGCAGCCACAGCCGGGGCGGGGGCTCGGCCTTGCGTGGAAACCGCTCACCCCGCGGAGGAAAAAGAAGATGGGATTTTCCCTGGGGTCGGAAGAGGACCCTGCGGGCGGGGACAATGGCTCCCGGAGCCCTCACCCCGCCGCCCCTGCTGCTCCACAAGGGAACTCAACACCCGGGAGATTAGATCGGCGTGTGAAATCTGCCCTGGGAAGAGACTCCTCATTTAGCAGGGAAAGCGCGGCGCTATCTACGTGTGAAAGCTTTTTTAACACTGTTCCCTGCTCTCCATATGGCGAGCTCCACGGATGAACAAAGCTCCGGCGACTTGAAGCAGAGAGCGAGCCCGAGCCCGGCCGGGAGGCGGCCGGGCCAGAGCGGTGTCTCGGCGGGTTCAGCAGGCCAAGGCCATGGCCACCGCGCCCGCCTGCCCTCCGCCCCAGCGCCAAGCCGGGTCTCCTCTGTGTGGGCGGGTAAGCCCACCATCACCCACAAAATAAATAAATGAATAAATAAATCCCAGGCTCAGGGCTGAGGCCTGGCTTTCCAGCCCTCTGGGAGGCTGAGACAGGAGGGTCACAGGATGGGGAGTCTGGTCTAGGGAACTTAGCTCAAAATCGAAAATAAAAATGGGCTGGGGATATAGCTCAGGCTGAAAAACCCTGGGTTCAATCCTTAGTACCTCAGAATAAATAAGTAAATAAGACTCCCCACCAACATTCACTGTGCACCCCGTGTTTGGCCACTGCCCCAGGACCTCTGCACCTTATACTTTAGCTCCTACAAGGATCTTTATGCTTCTTTCAAGTGAGCAGAATGCAGAATCAGAGAGCGTGTCTTTTGCCCAAGGTCACATGGGAACATCTGAACACAGGCCAGTTCTGTTTAATTAAGGCCAAGGTCCTGTCTCTCTGCACCACTCCCTGCTTCCCCAAGGATAAGCCCAGGCATGGGCAGTGGGGCTCTCCTGGAGGCTGACCAGAGCCTCCCCCACAGGCCGGGGGGCTCTGGCCTTCCTTCGCCATCCCAGAGGGCATGCGGCCAAACCCCTATGTGCCTTCACACCTGTGATGCAGGCGGGCAGCAGAGGCAATAAACACCGGCTCTACAGTGGAGCGTAACGGCGGACACCGATCCCTCACAGAAACGCCAAGGATTGGGGAGGTGAACTGAGTCACGGAGTGAGTTATGTTATGACCCACTAACCTATGTCTGTCTCTGACACCCTGAAGACTTCCAGATAAAGGCAAGCGGTCCTGCTACCCTGCCTCTGGCCGGTCTCATGTGAGCAAGTGCAGGAGACCCTGCTGGGCCTGTCCCCCACCCAGCTCCCTCTCCTCTCTTCTGGGTCACTTCCCGACCTCACTGCCATGTGCCCGGTGCTGCCTGCAGCCCGCCTTCCCTTCTGTAGGGTCCCTCGGATCTGGGAACTGCCCCTTCCCGACGCCTTCCTCCTCGCCCGGCAGACTGAGCAGGACAAAACAAAATGCAGCTCGACGCAAAGACGTTTCAAATGTTTATCTCAGTTATTGTATTATTTACAGCAACTCTGCGCTGCGCCTGGGGCATCGCGTGGTTTGAAAGACGCTATACAAACTAAAATTGTGTGGCATTGTTCGCCCCTCCACATTCTGCGAGAGAACCAATCTAGTAATCACTGTTTTTGCTCCTCGGATCAGGGACGCTCCATTTTGTGGGCATCGTGACTAATCTGGAAATAAAGATTCATAGCAAATATATAAGGAGCTCTGAAAGCAGTCAGGCTGGGAGAACCAAAGAGAGGGGCGGGAAAAGGAGGAAAGAGTCGAGGTGAGGTCGGTGAGAGCCCCGGCCTCTCCCTGAGGAGGGGCAGCAGCTTGTCCCCGGAGTTGCGGCAAGTGCCACATCACATATCTGTCCCTGGCAGATGAAGCGGGCCCCAGGGAGTGCGCTGGCCCAAACCTGGCCATGGCCAGCTGCAGTCTGCCTGCAAGCCTCCAAGCTACCCGGTCCTCACCCAAAGGTCAAGTTCTCTGGAGCTGGGGCTGACCCTTTCAGAGCGTACTAGGAGAAGACAGCAGGGTGGAGAGGAGAGAATGGCGCCGTGGGTCGCAATGACCACTCACAGACCCAAGTCCCTCTTCAAGGACATGGCAGGAGGCGGGGAGTGGAGCGAAGTGCTCCTGGTTTCAGCACTGTCCTTCTGCCACTGTGGGTACCATCCTACACACCAGAATGAAGGCTGGTCAACTTCGCACAACAGAGGCACAACACCAGTGTCGGGTGGGGGGACAGGAGGACAGTCACAGGGAGGCCTGTGTAAGGACATCCACTAGAGCCTTCCCTTGGGATGGGCATGGATCTGGCCTCACAGCCCAGCCTGGGGTGACCATTCCAATGTCCCCTTCCATCCCCTGCCCCATCCCTGCCCGTTCTCACCTGACCTCTCTCCTGGCCAGCGGTCACACTGCCCACCCTGCCTATCCTTGGCTAAGCCAGAGCCTTGGTCACTCTCTAACCTTTCTCTTTGGACTACAAAAAAATCTTGAGCATCCTGCAACATTCAATATCACATCACCATCTCCCATAATTCCCTGTCTTCCTGCTAAGGTGACTCAGTCACCACTGAGTTTATATCTCTGTAGATATCGGCCCCCGTGACCAGCCAAATGCAGGTGTAGCCCTCCCCCGAGGCTGGGCACCACAGTGGTTCTGGCAGAGTGGCGGCTCATCTTCCTTCCCAGCAACAGTGGCTGCCTCAGTTTCCCATGTAGATGAGTCACGCAGGGGAGTGGTCAAAGCCTGACACTATCTAAACACTGCCCTTCCACAAGCTTCTGTGACAACATCCAAGTTGCGCTCGAAGTTAACAATTCCCAAATAGTTCACATCCTCTCTACTTGCCAAGTTTGAGCGCATCGTCTGTTGAGCTAAATTGCGGCCGAGTTGCACAGCAATTTAACTGGTCTGGTGCGCGAGGTCTCACGTCCATTACCACGAGCATTTGGAAGCGAGGTAATTATAGGCTGCATTCCTGAAGCCCGAGGCGGCACGGCTGCCATCCTGGAGTTTATTATAATAATGGCGCCAGGGATGGGGTCCCAGGGACTACATTTCCACCCTGTTCCTATCGTCAGTGATGAGCCCCACAGGAAAGAACTAGGGATGCTGATGTCTCTCTTGGGGTTAGGCCACCTCCAGGAGGAAGCCCTGGGCCAAGTCAGCCCTCCCTCCTAAGGGCCTGGGAGTGAAGCTACCCTAGGGGAGGATAGGTTCTTCCCCAGGCTCCTGTCCCCAGCTCAGCCACATCCCCAGCCCTGATTGTACCCAGACTCTGACTCCCACAGCTTGTCATGAGTCAAAGTAGATCCCACGTTGAGCCTGGTGGCACGGGCCTTGTCATCCCAGCACTCTGGGAGGCTGAAGCAGAAGGAACCCAAGTTCAAGGCCAGCCTAGGCAACTTAGTGACTCAGCGAGACTGTGTCTCAAAATCAAAAATCAAAAATGGACTGGAGATGTAGCTTAGTGTGAAGGACTGGGCTATATCTCTAGTACTGCAAAAAATTATTTTAAATAAAAATAAAACAACATCTTCCAGTCCTCCCTGTTACTGGATGAGGTAAGGGCTAGGGGAAGCCTGACCCTGATCATAGGAAAGGTGACCTCCTAGCGCTGAATGTTCCAGATCTCCACTGTTTTTTTTTGGTTTGGTTGTTCTTCTCCGCCCCCCCCCCCCCCACCAGTTCTATCCTGAAACAACTGGATCAATTACTTATTCCAGAAATTTTTTGTCAGTACTAGGGCTCACACCCAGAGCCTCACACATGCCGGGAAGGTGCGCTACTGCTGAGCTATATACATCACCAGCCCTTCACTTTAATTTTTTCCAGCTCTTTAAAGCAGTGTATTTTAAAGTCATTTTCAGTAGCATGTGTTGTGGTACACGGTGGCTGCATTTGTCCTGGAGACACGGTGCATGTACGCATGCATCTTGATCGCCTTTGCTTCCTGGACCCCTCACCTTTCCCAGCTCCCCCCACCCAAGATCCCCTTCCCAGCACTTTTAAAGGGCAACTACCTCCTGAGACATTCTTTAGAAGACAGTAAGAATATAATTGAGATGAATGAGCACAGTGGTTTCTTTCACCTTCCCCGGAAGGGAGAAACATATTTGACCCCCGGATGGAGGAGTGGAGGAGGGGACTCCATGACGAAAGGAAAGATACCATGCCTTGCCCATGGTCAACCCTGAGTTGATAATTCATGACTGGCTCATCAGAAGAGATGGGCTTTTTGGGGCCACACTTCTTTTCTGGATAGAGCAGGCCAATGCTGAGACTCCCTGCCAAGGTATCAACAATCCCAGCACCTCACTGCTTAGACACTAACGGTGGGCAAGGCAGGGAAGGAAGGTCTGTTCTGAAAGCCCCAAATAACCAAGCTGTCCTTAGGCTTTTCCAGTTATGAAAAACACCAAGTGCCCCCCCACCCCACCCCAGTGCGCCTACCATGCACCCACTCTGCTTCCACTCAATTACCCATCTGAGCCACGGTTGGCCTTAGAAGAGATTTCAAAGACTTTGTACTTTCACTCCCTTCTCTCTTAGTTCCCTACAGCCACCACCAGCAGAAGACCAAAGCCAGGAGGCTTGAAATGACAGAAATGTGTTCTCTGCCACTGCAGCAAGCCGGAAGGGTGAATGAGGATGAGCAGGGCGGGTCCCTCTGGGGGTCTGATGCAGGCTCCTCCCCTGGTTGCTGGCAGCTGCCAGCACCCTGTGCTTCTCCTTGGCTAGTAGTTATGTCCTTCCAATCTCTGATTCCATCACCACTTTGCCCCCAGAGTCCTTCTCCAGCTCCTCTCTGCCCTCTTGTCCCCCTATAAGGAGACTCTGGATAGATTTAGAGCCTAGATAATGGAAAGGCATCCCCTGTTCTTGGACATGCAGAATAAATATAATCAAGATGACTATACTGCCAAAACTGATATGTAGATTCAATGCAATTCCCATCAATATACTAACAATGTCTTCAAAGAACTTGAAACAATAATCCTTAAATTCATATAGAACCAAAAGAGACCAAGAATAGCCAAAGCAGTCTTGAGTAACAAGACCAAGGCAGGAGGCATTACAATACCAGACATCAGGCTGTACTATAAAGCAACAGCTGTAAAAACAGTTAGGTACAGACAGATAGACCAGTGGAACAGAATCGAGGATGCAGAGACAAACCCAAACACCCTCAACTACCTAATCTTTGATAAAGGAGCCAAAAGCATACACTGGAAAAAGGACAGCCTCATCAACAAATGGTACTTGTAACCATGCACCAAAATCAAATAAAAGTGGATCAAAGACCTAGATATTAAAAATGAAACACTGAATCTTCTAAAAGACAAACTAGGCAAATATCTAAAAGACACAGGTGCAGGCAAAGACTTTAATAAGACACCAAAAACAAAAGAAATTGTCCCCATTATCAATAAATGGGATCATCTCAAATTAAAAAGTTTCTGCACAGCAAAGGAAATTATCAACACTGTAAAAAGAGAACTGACAGAATGGTGAAAACATTTATCACTAACGCCTCAGATAGGAGGCTCATAACCAGAACAGACAGGGAACTGAAAAAATGTAAAATCAATGACCCTATTGAAAATGGGCAAAAGAAATGAATACACAGTTCACTGATGAGGAAGTTCAAATGGCCAGTAAATACATGAAAAGATGTTCAGCATCCCTAGCCATAAGAGAAGTGCAAATCAAAACACCACTAAGATGCCATCTAACTCCAGAGAGATTGGCATTTATCAAGAACTCAAACAGCAATCAGTGCTGGCAAGGTTGTGCGGAAAAAGGAACCCTCATGCACTGCGGTGGGAATGTAAACTGGTACAACCTCTATGGAAGGCAGCAAGGAAGTCTCTCAAAAGACAGGAAATAAATATTCCCCTCAATACAGTGATGCCTCTTCTGGGAATATTCCCCAAAGAGTTAAAAACAACACATAACAGAGATACATGTATACCCATGTTCATAACAGCACAACTAACAATAGCTAAAATGTGGAAAACATCAAAATACCCATGAACAGACCAATGGATACACAAACTGTGGTATTTATACACAATGGAATACTATGCATCTATAAAGTCAGACAGGTTGGAGGCTTTTGTAGGCAAATGGAGGCAACTTGAGACCATCGTGCTTAGTGCAGTGAGTCAGAAGCAGAAAGTGAAATACTGAATGGTTTCTCTGATATGAGAGACCCAGATCACAATTATCTCATGGAACTTAATGTGGAAAATAATGGGATCTGGGGGGGATGGGTAGAGGGAGGGCCAAAAGGAGAGCGGGAAAGACCCTGTGACCTTGCCAAGATGTGTTTGTACACAAAACGCTCAAGATCACTGTAAACTTCAAATTTTGCACTTACACGTATCAATAAAATGGGGGGAAAAAGATTTAGGACCTATTCTAACCCAGTCTATTCTCACATTGATCTCACTCTAATTCTGTCTACAAAGATCCTATTCCTGAGTAAGGCAAATTGTGGGGTTCCAGAGGCACTTGAATTTCAGGGGATATTAGTCAACCAGTTCACTTCCATACAGTCAAACAGCAAGAGGTGCATTTGGCACCATCCTAACAAGAAGGGGATACCACGAGGAAATGTTGTCGTACATAAGAGGCCTGGAGGGAGGCTCTGTCTTCCCAAAGACAGCACACCACCCTTGTTCCACTCCACGGACACCAGAGGCCTGGCAGGGGTCACTAGGCCTGCCTCACTCACCCAATCAGGATGCTTGGGGAAAGCCAACCAGAGGAAACAGACAGATCTCGCTGGCTTTAATTCTCAGAGCCAGCTTAGACAACACCGTCTTCAGCTGCTCCCGTGATTCCCAAAGTATGTGACTATGCTAGGCCCTGGTCCTGGAAACCCACCCCCAGATGTCATTAAGGGACATGGTGCCCGATAGCATCCAAGATGGTGCTAGGGGTTTTGCCTCTGGTGTCCATGCCCATGGGAGGTCCCTTTCCTCCTTAAACAGCCCAGTGGGATATTGCAGGCATGACATGTGACTCTGGAAGCTAGCCCATAAAAGAACTGCAGCTTCTGCTCTGTTCCCTCTTGGCTTTAGGAGAAGCATCTGCCGTGTCCTAGGGACACATGAGTAGCCCAACAGGAGGTACCAGAGGGCAGAGACCAGAGTAAGCAGCTGACACCTGCCGGCCACGTGAGTGAACTCTCAGTTGTGGACTCCCTAGATCTGGTGCAGCCTTCAGGGGACGCAATCCCAGCTAACAGCAGTGACAGGAGCAAACAAGCCAACGGATCTGCTCCAAACCGCAGACTCCCAGGAACTACAAGAGAATAGGGGTTTAGTGCTGCTTTAAGTCGCTGAATTCTGGGCTATTTGTTATGCCTCGGTAGACAACAACACACACTCTGCCACTATCTTAGTTACTTTTCCTCATTGCCGGGCCAACATACGCGACATCCATAACTTGAGAGAGGAGAGGTGTACTTTAGCTCACATTTCAAAGGTCTCAGTCCATTCAGAGTCAGCTGGCAATAGCAGAAGGGCCTGGGGAAGGGTATGGAGGGAGGCCATGGGGGGAGGTCACGGGGAAGGGCACGGGAGAGGGCATGGCAAAGGGCCTAGCTAGAGAAAAGCTATACGTCCCAGGCCATGCAGCCTCTCCCAACTGAACTACTCTCCCCCTCTGAACTACAATAGATTAACCCACATCATCCAGTTAGCCCCACAGAGCAATCTCTGCACAAGCCTAAACCGTCACAGACGCATTATAACCCGCCACTCATTCATTCCACAAGTGTTAACAGAAGAAGCAAAGTGAGAGAAGTGTTCTTGAGAAAACCGACACAATCCTTTCCCGTGAGAAGCTGATAACAGTAAAGTAGAAGACAAGATGGTGGGCCCACCATGTGAGGAAATACGTGGCCCAGGGAGAGAGGGCGCATGGGGTATTTCTCAGGGAATGTCCTCAATCGCCCAAAACAGATAATGCCATCCACTTTAGTAGAAAAGACATTTGTAGGAAGGAAAAGTGGGAGCCTATGGAGGTGATGGGACATACTGGAAAAGGAGCAGAACTAGGGGCTGGGGAGTGAAAGACACAGCCACTCACCTGTGTGGCCTGTGGTCCTGGGGCCTACTCCTGCCACTTGCTGGTCACTCCATCTCCACTGGGTCCACATCACAATCTCCAGGTTTGAAGTCACAGGTAAAACGAAGTACCAGTTGGACGAGAGGACTACACCTACCGTCATGTCAGGAGTCTGGGCCAGGCGTATCTATCCTACATCTAAGACCTTGATATCATGCAGAAATTGCACCCCGTAGGAAATACATGCAGATTCATACATGGAGCATGAAGAGGCCAAGACAGGGAAGAAAGGATCATTTGGGATGTGATACAAGGTGGCCAGCTATGGCTCCTTCCTCTGCTTCCTTGCACTTTCTCATCAGAGGCATGGCATGATGTATCTTCTCTGCCCTCCTCTGCAACTTCTTCACCATAAGTATAAAATCTCTCTTTGCAGAGGAGGAGGTGGACTGAGCATGGGTGAACCAAACAAGAAGTCCCCCATCCAGAATGGTAGAAAGCTCCATCATGGCCTCCCAGCTCAGGCAAGGTACTCAGGGATCACTGCAGGAACCAGTGATGCAACAGCCTCCTGGGAAGCAGATCAGGTCCACCCTTGCCTTCCAGGGGTGACTGTCACTAGCAGCAACCATGCTGAACCATGAGGATGAGTGGGGACAATTGGGCCTCAGCAAAAGAATTCTAAATAAAAAGTACCAGAAGGCCAATTCAGTAGATTGTGCCGGTCATCAGAATAACCACCTCACCAGCCCTTTGCCTTCCCTGAATGGGGTTGTCACATGCTCATGCTATGCCCATTGGCACAGTGGCCAGAAGCTCACCAAGGAGCCAGGTGGCCTAGGCTTAGCTTGACCGTGGTCTGGCTTCTCTGCAGCATTGCACCCATGGTGCCCAGCCTACTCCATCTCCAAGCCCAGGCCGTGGTAATGCACCCATTAGTAATGGCTCAGATTCCCTGAGGAGTCATCAGTGCCATCTGTGCCACCAGCTTCAGCAGTTAATTATGTGCTCACCCACCCAGCCAGCCACGCAGGGCCCATCTCTACCAGCCCTGATGCCCACAAGTACCCAGCTCTCCTCCACCCTCCCTTGGCTCAGGAGAAGGCCAGAGTCCTCCATCATGATCCAAGCCCCGCCTCCTCCACCCTGGCGAGTCACAGCTTAACGAAAGCCCAAGCATTTCTAATCTCTCTGGAACTTTAACCAAAGGCCCAATGGCCCACCATGTCACAAAAGCAGACAGTTGTCACCATCTCAGAGGCCTCCCCTCTTCCCAGACGGCAGGCAGGTGGGCCTGGCCCTTTGCAGACCCCTGAACTCTCATCACACAACTTCTTTCTGTTTCCTCCTCGTCCGATGCCCCTCTCCATTCCCTTGGGCCCTTGAAACCCAGATGCTCTCACCGTATCATAGAACTGCCATCCACAAGGACAGGGTGAGGGTGCTGAAGTGAGGGCATGGGAGAAGAGGTCAGCAGATGACAGTAAACAGGAGAGGAAGGAGGTCACAAGCTCCAGACGCACTACCACTCCCCCTCATTTATCTGGCTGCTGTACGCTCCATCCTGGCTCTGCCATCATTCAGGGGGACTTCACAGATAAAGGACCATCCTTCAGTGCTACACCCCGGTATCTCTTGACCACCTCCATTCCCTCACCTCTGACTCCCAAAATCTCTACCCACCTTTCAACATGCAAAGTCTGCAAAGTCGATCACCTGCTCGAACACAGCTTCTGGGCCTTACTTCTTTGAGTTACCTGTTTTTTTTTTTTTAATTTCATTGACAACTTCTGCTCACATCTCTCCATCTGTCAGCTCACATCTGACATTGTATCTCTTCCTCTCTGAGACCTCACGGCCCCTTCCTTCCTCACTGTCACCTTGGGGGCTTCCTCAGGGACCACATGCCGTCAATCACGTCCTCTCCCCTCTCCAACTAGCTCCTTCTACGCTGTCCCTGCCCATCAGATAGATCCTAACCATGTTCAAGTCCACCCTTTCCTATGTATGTGTGTACGTGGGTGGGGGAGGAGGGGTACTGGAGGTCAAGCCCAGAGCCTTCTCACTGAGGTAATTCCCCAGCCTGTTTCTTAATTTTAACTTTGAGACAGGATCTCACTAAATTGCTAAATTGCCCAGGCTAATCTCAAGCTTGGGGACATGTGAGGTCTGCCTCAGCAGCTCAGAGAGCTAGGGTTAAAGTCCTTCACCACCAGGCCCAGCTTCTCCTATCTTAAAAATAATCACACTCTGTCAGAGAGCCTTTCTCTACTGGCCCCAATCAGTCCCTGTGGCCTTCAAATCTCCAGTACGACTCCTCTAGCACAGCATTCTAGTATAACAAAACTTCCCCTCTCTATTTTCCTCCATTGGACTGCAAGCTCCTCAAAGGCAAAACTGTACCTGAGTGCAATTTTGTGTACCTCATTTCTCGAGCACAGTGGCCACTGAATGGCATTCTCTTGAATGTTAAACACATAAATCTACTGTCTTGGGCGTATGTTGTTTGAACATGGCTTAAGTGTTTCCTACAAAGGCTCATGCAACGGAAATTCTGTCCTCAGTGATGCAATATTGAGAGATGGGACCTTTAAGGGGTGGAGCCCAGTGGGTGGTCTGTAAGGCAATTAGGGGTGTATCCTCAAAAGGGTTTGTGAGACCCTTTCTCTCTCTCTCTCTCTCTCTCTCTCTAGATTCCTTTTTTGTGATAAGATATCTTATTCCTTTATGGGCTCCTGCCATGAGGCTAACTCATGATCTTAGACTTTCAGCTTCTAGGATTACAAGCCACATGACCCTCCTCTCTTTATAAAGTTAGCCAGCCTATGGCATTTCATTATAGCAATGAAAAAAAGAGTAACACCGTACAGCTATAAACTCCTTGAGCCTGTTTCTGCAATCTATATTTCTTAGACATCCAGATCCTGTAATATAGAGCATAAATTAAACATGTCAGAGTCACTTTAACAGATTGAATGAAAATGGAAAAATACCACTTGCAACATTTTGTTATTTTAGTTTGTATACGATCACAAATCTGAACTTGAAATTTAATTCCTTTCTTATCCAGGGCACATACATTTTGCTGCTACTTCTTTTCTTTCAACCTACATGTTATGTTTTAGATCTCAAATGTTTCCAAAGTGTCACATATATTTGGAGATGAGATTTCGAGGACGTCATAGAATTATAGGGGTACTAGATTCATAGGTGGGTTAATTCATCCATTAACGTGTTTAGCAACTGAATGTGCGGTTGGAAATGGGACATGGTGGGAGGTGGGTCATTGGGCGTGACATGGAAGGGCATGCTCTTGTTCCCAGCTCTCTGCTTCTTTCTCTGCTTCCTAGATGCCATGGGATGTGTAGCTTTCCCCCAACGGACCCTCCACCATGCTGAGAGCCACCCAACATTGGACTAAACCCATTGCAACCATGAGCCAAATAATCTCTCCTTTTAAGCTGTGCTGTTGGGTATATTGTCCCAGCAATGAGAAAGTAACAAATATGCCATAGATCAACTAAACTGGATGTGTTTCAGAGCTGCCTAAATATACCTCAGGTCTGCTTGCCCCTGCGCCTTCCCTGGAGCTGTGACCTCTCACAGCCACAGCTTTGCCTCTCTAGCGAAAGGCAAGTCATCCTCCAAGTTCTGCTAGAATAACGACTCTGGGTAGTCTCCCCACCCCACCCCTTTCCCGATCACTCCACTGCTCCTTCCTTGTACCCCTTACTTTGCTCCTGTTCTGGCTTGACACCTGACTTTGTGCTTTGTCAGCTGTGTGAACATCTAGCAACCAAGAGCACAACTCCTCCTCATGAGGCAGCAACAGACACGTAACACTGAATTGAGCTGCAGATGGAGGCCAAATATTAAAATAATCCATTTGAGCATTATATTAGTCAGCTTCTTGTTGCTAGGACGAAATACCTAACGGACACAATTTAAAGGAGGAGAGGTTTATTTTGAGTCAGTTTTGAGGTTTCAGTCCACAGCTGGCTGACTCCAAGCCAGGACACCATGCAGCAAGGCGGTGGTGGAGCAGAGATGCTCACCTCATGGCAGAAAGAAAGTAGATTTGGTTAGAAAGGGACAGAGAGGAAGAGCCAATGGACCAGGTATAATCCCCAGGTCCACAGCCCTGTGACCCACGCAGCACACCCCTAACTGTGCTTCACTAATCTCCTAGGCATCTCTCAAGCTAGTCCAGATGAACCATCATAAGCATGCTTCTTACATCACAGCTCCCTCAGCTTTCCACTTTCTCAACCAGTTCCCGAAGGTTCTGTCTTGGGGAAGATCACATGTCAAGCAAGAAATTGCCTTCTCAATAAAAGAACAAAGTGCCAGGAGAAGAAGAGACAGAGAAAATGGGATGTGACATGTCTGAGCTGAAATCCCTTGACAGAAAAAGCCACACTCTTTCCTCCTTCGACTCTTACATAGCACAGCACTCAATGTACCTGCATCGTAGATACCAGACTGTATTATTCAATAATTATTGAGCTAATTATTGAGCAACAAAAGCTCAGCTGCTCCATATGGAATTATGAATGAAAGATTTCATAAGACCTACAGAAAAGGTCCATGCTTGTCAATCAAGGTTCTCCAAAGAAACAGAACCAGTACAATGAGAGAGTTTCAAGGAATTGGCTCATGAACTGCCAAAAGAGAAAAAACTATTGGGAAGACAAGTCTAAAAGTTGTAGATGAGGGGAAGCTAGAAACTCAGGCAATAGTGTAGGCTCAAGACTGAAGACATCAGGGGCTGGGTACGTACCTCAGTGGTAGAGCGCTTGCCAAGCACACCGGAGGCCCTGTGTTCTAATCCCAGGACCAGAAAAAAGATATGAAACCTATTTGAGCCTTCAGGGTCTCCAACTGATTGGATAAGACTCAGTGACATTTTCAGGGATGATCCCTTTTACTTGTAGTCAGTTTGCTACAGATGTTAACTATGTCTACACAATATTTTCACAGCAACACCTACATTAATATCTAACTAAATAGCAGGCTCTATGGCCTTGCCAAGTTGACACATAAAACTGACTCTCCTACCATGACAGGATAAGAGGTGACCAAGAGAAACAGCAATATGGACCCAGGGATATGTCACCAATCTTGTACCTTATCAATGCAAGGGTGGGAGGTCCTGCATCCTTATGGGCTACACAGGGTTACCCGTCTTTCCTGGCAAATACATTACAAAGAACATACTTTTGCTTTTCAACTTTCCACTCAACACTTTGACCGAGCATCAATGTGGCTAGATTCGGGGAGGACTTACAAGTTAAAAAAAAATTAAAAAATTACAGTTTAGGGGCTGGAGGATTGGCACAGCAGATAGCAAGTGCACAGCCTTGAGTTCAATTCCCCAGCACCACAAAATCTGGGCGTGGTGGCACACATCTATAATCCTAGCACTCAGGAGACTGAGGCAAGAGGACTGCCGTGAGTCCAAGGCCAGCCTGAGTTCCATAGTGAGTTCAGGACCAGCCTGGACTGCAGAGTGAGACCCTGTTTCAAGAAAAAAAAAAAATTCAGCAAGCTGACCGTGATGGTGCACACCTGGAATCATATCACTCTGGGAGGCTGAGACAGGAAGATGGCATGTCCCAGCCCAGCCTGGACAACTTAGAAACTTCCCAAGATCCTTTCTCAAGTTAAGAAGTTTAAAAAAAAAAATGGGCTAAGGAGGTAGCTCAGCAAAAATGCTCTGGATTCAATCTCCAAGAGTGAAAAAAACAAAACAAAGCACAAAGTACCCAGCAGGTGTTCACAGGATGTTTACATGTTTACAGAAGATGCAAAAGAAAATCAGCGTGGAGTGCCACTGCAGTAAGGCAAGTCCTTGAGCGCCTCGGACAGGCCTTCACTGGAGCATCCAGGTCTGCGGCTGAGGGATTTAGTCAATAACTTTTTATGAGGCACCTACTGTGTGCCCAGCATTGCTCTAGGGGCCAACCGTGGACTGAAGTCTCAGCTTTTTGTGACTTTGGGGAAGTCAAGATCATCAAATCTCAGTCTTGTCACATGGGCAACAGCGATAATCACACCTTCCCAGACTGACAGAGGGCATCATGCGGCAATGTCAGAGCCACCCAGTCTGGGACCGGGTGCCATCGCAAGGACTCCAGGAAGCAAAGGTATCATGGCATCATAGCATTGCCCCTCAGTCACCATTGACATGTACCTGGGGCTCAGCAGAGGCTGTCATCTGGAGGATGGAGGGTGGGGCCCTGTTGGCAGGACGCTGTTAAGAAACCCTGTAGACACAGACAGTATCAGTCTAGGTCAGGCTGGGCCGGGACCTACTCAGCAGTGCCCTCTCTCCTAAGGGTGAGAAAATCAGTAACTCCAGCCACGAGCTGCTCCAGCACCAAGATCTCCTGTCCATCTGCCCACCTATCCTCTGACTTCTTGAGGAAGATTGGTGACCACTCAGGAAGCTCACAGGGCAGGCCACGTGCTCACTGACACTCTCAATTTAGTAAAATTTCTGCCCAGGTCATTTTTAACACAAATTCAAGAATAAAAATTAAGCAAATAGAAAACACCAAACTAGCAAGCCTTTGTCCCCCACTGTTGCCCAGGTGCAGGGCTGGCTTTGAGGCCCACACTCAGGTACCTTTCAGGGTCCCATCTCTCTTTCAGAATGCTTGCAGCACTCTTAAAAAAAAAATCCAAGCCAGGCATGGTGGTATACACCTATAATCCCAGGACTCCAGGAGGCTGAGGCAGGAGGATGCAATTCTAGCAATTTGGCAAGACCCTGTCTCAAAGTAAAATATAAATAAATACGAAAGGGCTTGGGATGCAACTCAATACAAAGGTCCTGGGTTCGATGCTCAACACCACACACACAAAAATTTTTCCAGGAGGATCACACAAGCCGACCACACACAGAGCCAGTGGAAATTCACCAGGCCTATTCCTGCTCAGCCTGGGTCACTGGCCTCTCCATCTGCGTCACCTTGGTGACAGGGCTGCTCCTACTTTCCAGGCGGTGCACTGCCACACCAGGGAACAGACACCTCAGGACTCATCCTGCAGGGTCACATTCCAGCACCTGTCTTTGGATGTTCTCCAGTCCCAACAGGTGAGGGGTGACCTCTGACCTTCCCCCTGGCTGGGTCATTGGAGGCTTTCCCCCCCCCCTGACCCCACACTGTCATTCTCCCTCATCCTTACTCCCCTCTCAGTCCCCATCTACCCCATTCCCTCCAATCACAAATAAAGGACCCACTATAGGCTCCTTCACAGGCCATTCTGTCTGCCCACATGCCCTTCTGGAAGAGAAAAGGTGGGTGGGCAGAGCCTGGCTTGTCACTTTGCAGGACCCCGCAAGAGTCCCGAACCCCACTCCCTGCCACTTTGGCCACACAGCCACCCTGAGGAACCAGATTGCTGCTTCTACTGCTGCCACTGAAATTAATGGGATCTGGCAGGAAAACCTTGTGTTTTTCCAATCATGGGTTTTGCCAAGCAAACACGGGACCTTGTTGAAAACGGCTATGGTCAGGGCGTGGACTTGGGCGGGCTGGGGGTGCTTCCACCCAGCCCTCTGCACAGTCGCGTCCCAGAAGCGCACTCTGGAAACTTTTGGGAGCTCAGAGGCTGGTGATTTTTTATTTTATTTTCCTAATACAACTACAATGTTACACAGGAAGCCTTTCAGGAAACCTGCCATGGCCAGCCACCAAGAGCCACCCTTCCGGCTCTCCAACGCCAGCAGCTCTGCGCCGACATTTTGTGGCTTGGAGACGCTGATGACAGGCTCAGGGGATAGAGCCAGGAAACCTGGAGAAAATCCTGTTGCCTTGAGAAAGATTTTGTCCTCTCTGTCCCGGTACCTCTCCATCCGGCCTGGGGTTCCAGCGCCCACACGGTGGCATGATGCACATGCACTAGGTCTGCATCCAGCACGCTGGTTTCCCAGGTGGAGACGGAGCCCTCTCCCCACGCCCCTTGCCTAGACCACCCCCATGCCTTGCCCTCCGCCACGTACAGTGACTCCACAGACAGAGCTGGCTTGGTTACGGCCACAGCTGGAAAAGCAGCATTTGTGTCTCCTCCACCCCAATCTCCACTATCTGTCCTCACTCCAGTGTTTTGGGACATCACGAGTCGCGACGTCCCCAGCCGACACTACCATGGAACTGAGTGAAGCAGGAACATGAGGCCTAGCCGGCTGTGGCCTCTCCAGGGAAGGCATCTGTGTCCTTGGTCCTTACCTAGCAGGGACAGGCTCCACGTGTGTGGGAAGGATGGGGCTCAGGCCTGTGATCCTAACAGACTGGGAGGCTGAGGCAGGAGGATTGCATTTGATGGCATTATTTTTCACTTGAGTCTCTGTCTCAAGTTAAAAACAAAAGAGGGCTGAGGATGTAGCTCAGTGTGAAGGCGCCATGTTCATCCCTAGTACCAAAAAGGAAAATAAAAAGTATTTATGAAGGAAAGAACACCCAGAGGGTGGGACGGAAGGAAGGAAGGGTAAAAGCATCTGTCGATTGCAAAAGCTGTGAGCGAAAGCGGTGTTGACTAGCCATTCCCTGAACACGGCTGGAGGGAGTGCGGTCCCTACCACTGGAGCGACACCAGACTTCTGGACTGGGCCAGTGCTCCCATCCCCCAGCTGCAGTGACAAGCAGCTTGCAGTCACACTGCCTTCAAGAGAACAGCAGCTACTTCTCCACCCTCAGGACACTGCCATCCTCTGGGGCAGCCCACAGCTAATAACCAAACAGCATCAGGGGCAAAAGGCAGCGCACACCTCCACTCCGGACCTGTTACACAGTCCAGTTAACACGCCAGAGTTCCGGGGTTCCCAGGGGTGGAACTTGTGCTGAGTCTACAACTCTCCGCTACCCTCTTCCCACTCTGCCCTCTAGGGCAGCCCTCTACTGACCACCTGCACCCACAAAGACAGGAAGTCCCCTCGGGAGGGAGGGAGGGACAAAGGAGAAGGACTGATCTCCTCCACTTGCATTTGCTCTGGAGAGGGAGAGCGGGGTCTCCCTACACAGATCATTTCTAAGTGAAGCCCTTACTGGCGGGATGGTGGGTGTCAGCATGGCATGCCAGCCTCAACTGTGCCCAAGCTAGTGGGTGTGCCTCTGTAAAAATAAGCTGAATATACTGAGCCTTGGGCCTGGAGGCGTAGGACTGTAATCCCAGCATTTTGGAAGGCTGAGTCAGGAGGATTACAGTTTTGTGCTTAGCCTAAACAACTTACCAAATTAGCAAGACCCTGTTTCATAAATAAATATATACGTGGGCTAGGAAGAAGTCACTTAGTGTGAAGGCCCTGAGCTTGATCCCCAGTACCACCAAAAAATAATAATTTTAAATATACATATTTTCTAAAATTATCCTAGGATCTATTCTCAACTACAAAATAATCTCAAGTTCATTCTATGGCAATTTCCAACCATTATTTACTTGTTTATTTATTTTGTGGTACTAGGGATTGAAGTTGGGGTTTTTGCACTAAGTTACCTAACTAGCTTTTGATATGTTTTTTTCCTGGTTTTTTTTTTTTTTTTTTTGAGACAGCTTCGCTAAGTCACTAAGTTGCCCTGGCTGGGCTCAAACTACCATTCCTCCTGCCTCAGCCTCCCACAGCCCTGGGATTCCAGGCCTGTGCCTCCCAAGGTTGCAGCTCAGTGCGCAGGTGAGTACATGGGCAGCCAATGGCGGACACACTCCAACATTCCAAATTCATCAAAGACTAAATAACTGCATGTCGACTCCAAGCTCAAGAGGAAACAGTCCCCTTTTGGTTTCTTCCCACCGAGTCTCTTGTGGTCAGGCCAAGGCACGTGGCCTCCGTGACTCAGCAGCTCTCTCTGGTAAGGTGGGACACCCATGGGACCTGCCCTCAAGTCACCTGAGCAACCAGCTTCTGAAGAGGGACAGGGAACATGGAACAACAGGGAATTCCCCAGACCACAGGCTCAGTTTGACAGCCTCACCCACCTCCTTGTTCTGTGAATGTCTCAGCTGGCCTCTGAGCCCCCAGATCCAGCCCAGCCCTCCTCAGCCAGGCATGCGTGCGCCCAGGCAGTCTCTCTGCTAAAAATACTCTACATTCCTGAGTGACAACAGAAGCTCTTCAAACCCAGGGACAGCAGAGCTAAAAACGGTCACTGGCAGCTTCCATGGCACAGGCCACTAAGGTAGAGATAGCCTGCCACTCTGTGCCATCTGCCATCTTGGCTGGCCTGGCTACCCTTCCCGGCAGGGCTGGGCTTCTCCGTGGCCAGCCCAGTGGCCATGAGATTGAGGCAGCATGGTGTCTCAGGCTGGAAGGGTGATATTGCCTGGGGAGGGCGGCAGAGGGCTGGCCACTTCAGGTGTCCACTGGCCCACATGGTGTCTGGCCGAAGATCTGGGGAACTTTCCAGGAGGAAGATTTGCTGCCTTTATACAGAAGTTTCTGGGAGTTTAAGCAGGTTTGGGGCAACATTCACCCCTTAGTAAAGCAAGAAGACACTCCTGGTAGACAGGATAGGAGGAAATGTTGGATGCACTCTTAAACTAAGACCTGAGGTACATGTCTTCTCAGAACAGGCTCAGGACCAGCCTCCCGTGCCCATCAAAAAGCTGCCAGGCCACATCTCAGTGTGCTAGCTGTACCTGCCCGCAACCCCAAGCCTTCCGCATGGCACTGCACCAGCCTTCCTCTCCAATTGGTTCCCTAGTAGACAGAACTCCTTGAAAGCAGAGATGACATCTCACTCAACACTGTTCCGAGAGCTTTCATGCTGAGCTACATCCCAGCCTGTTTCTTTGTTTTGTTTTTATTTTGAGACAGGGTCTCACTAAGTCACTAAGTTGCCCAGGATGAGCACACACTTGCAATTCTGCGTCATCCTCCAGAGTGCTGAGATTAAAGGCTATTGGGCCCAGCTAATAGTGCATCTTAAAAGGCTGGAAAACCACGCGAAACCTTTGTATTAATAACACACCCGTAATCTTTCAGCCAAATAGTTCTGTCAACTTGACTGTTTTGCTGAGAGGCCTTACAGCCAGACCCTCTCTGATGGTCAGCACTGGGATGTTCTATAAAATACAGACGCTTACAGCCCTTGGGGCCCAGTGTCATCTGTTGACACTTTATGTTTTGATTTGAAACCAACCTGTAGGTTCTCGATATGCATTGTGTCCCTGTAGTGGTAGACTTTGACAAGGACCGATTGTCTGGCCACAAATCTGATTTCTGAAGGAATTGTGGTGAGTTAGGTGCACAGAGATGAAGAAAAATAAGGAAAAGAATTAGTGTGGAGAAAAATGGAAGAGAAAAACAGGATAAAGCGGAGAGTGAATGAGAAACAAATAACTTGATGCATAACATATGTATTTTCAAAAGTGGACTGCCTATCTGATTCCGAGCTGTGTCGGGAGGGACACGGACAACTACACCAACAGCAGGATCCAGAAGTCACTAACTAAATGGAAGCTTCAGATTCCTGGGCAAAAAACCCACGTGGGGCTGAGCAATTTCTCATTCCTTTCTTTCTTTTTCCAGTGATGGGTTTGAACCTAGTACCGCTTCACAACCTATATCCCCAGCACTTCTTCTATTTTTATTTTAAGACAGGGTCTTGCTAAGGAGCTGAAATGTCCAAAGTGAATTTGCCATCCTCCTGCCTCAGCCCCCCGCGGTGGGGTTACAAACCTGTGCCACCACACTCAGCCGAGGACTAACCACTGGGAATTGAGCAGTACCTAAGGGCCCTCTGAAGGTGGGAGAGGAGGGGGAAGGAAAGGAAAAGAAAAAGAAAAAGAAAGTGAAGAAGGAGGCAGGAAGGAAGAGAAAGAGGAAGGAAGGGAAGGCCAGCCTAGTGGTTCACGGCTGCAACCCCAGCACTCTGGGAGGCTGAGGAGGGAAGATGGCAAATTCAAGCCCACTTTGGACATTTCAGCTACTTACCAAAACCCTTTCTCAAAATAAAAAGGGGGTGGATCCTGGGTGGTGAAGCCCCGTGAAGAGGCCCACGGGTCAATTCCCAGTACTGAAAGACAGACAAAGATTCAAGCTGCTGCTTGGGGATGGCAGAGCCCAGGGGCTGAGGCACCCACCCCGACTCACCATGCGCCTCTGTCCATGCCGCCTCCACGCACTGCCCCCTCCCAGCCTGCACCAGTACCCGCACCTACTCCCAACCCCCACCCCTCCTCTGCCCTGTCCTTGCCCTCCTGGAAGGCCAGCCCTGACTTGCCAGCTCCTTCTCCTCATGGGACGTTCTTACATATCAGCGGCCTTTTGCCCTGCCTTGCGCCCCTCTGGAAGGAGACATTCTGAGGTGGGTCCTTGGTGTTGCCGTGTACTGGGTGTGCATACCCGGTCTGCAACCTCCTGCAGAGCCAGGCCTTTTCCAGGGGTTTGCTGAGCTGGGTTCATACCACAGCCAATGGTTAAATCTTTATAAGTTTGCAAGTCACCTGGCAAATCACTGGCAGCTTGAATCAGATGTAGTGAGGGGGTGTTTACACTATGGAAACTGGCAGTGGCTGCAATTATGCAAATTAGGACTGCCCTTCTGCCAGAAGGCTGATGGTTAGACTCCCACTGGTATACTGCTAGACTGTGCTCTCTCTCTCTCTCTCTCTCTCTCTCTCTCTCTCTCTCTCTCTCTCTCCCCATGACACTAAAGATGAAACCCAGAGCCTTCACACTGAGTCTTTCCAGTTTTGAGACAGAGTTGTGCTAAGTCCTTAGGTTGCTAATGCTGGCTCCAACCTCTAATTTCCCTCCATCTCCGGAGCCTGGTGGCTGCTGCTCCTGCCTCTGCTGCTGCTCCCTGTCTCCTCATCCTCCTCCTTCTAACATTCTGAGACAAGGTCTCTTGCTAGCTTGCTAAGTTTCCTAAGCTGGGTTCAACCTGGAATTCTACTGCCTTGCCTCCTAGAGTCCAGGGACTACAGGTGAGTCCTCCCAGAAATACCAACACGAATCCTCTATGATCTTGCTCCCTGTTAATCCCTAATGAGTTCCTTGCATGTGTCTGTCCTTGAGGGTTGGCCGCAATGGAAGCACAGAGATGGCCCATCATCAGAGCTGTCAGGGCTTACTGAGCAGAGGGCCAGCCAGCATCCAGGAGGGTGTTTCTGAAGACCGGAATATTAAATCTACAGTTAATACTCCCCAGCCTTTGGTTGTCCCTGCAGCTAACACACCTTGCGATCCCACTATGTGCCAGGCTCTTTACCTATGTGATCACCTTTAATCCTTCATGGAGAACTTTGAGGCTAGATTTTTTTTGTTTCTTTTGTGATGCTGGACATGGAACCCAAAGCCTGTATTTCACACTGAGTGACATCACCAGTCCATTTTTTTTTTTTTTTTTTTGGTTTTGATTTTGAAACTAGGTCTCACTAAGTCATTAAACTCTCCAGGCTGAGCTCAAATACAAGCCTTAGCCTCTCAGAGTACTGGGATTAGAAGCCTTTTCTATCAATCCCAGCTAAGACTGAATAACTTAATATATCCCCAAAGACATAAAAATTTCTGTCTCATCCCCATGTACCTTATCACAGTCCCTATTCTGCAGACTCAAGACCCTCCGTGTCCTGAGTTCTAGATCTCACGGCTTCCACTATCAGCTAGGGACCACCGGGGCCAGAGCCCATGTGAGAAGCAGCTGTAGGGGAGGAGCTGAGAGGATGGGTGCTGAAGACCCGGAAGACAGCCCCTGCTGGGACCAAGCCAGCACCTCAGGGGCTGAGGCTCGGGCTGCCCCCACACGGACAGGGCCCTGAGAAGGGCAGCTGTACCTCCGCTTCTGCGCTGTGTTCTACAGAGCAGAGGGGCAAGAAGGCTCCCTTTTCTGCCGTCACGCAGAGGGGGAAACAAAGCCAAAGTCTGCTGGAGAAGCCAGTGGGTGAGGACAGCAGCCGCATACGTATAGAGGGAAATCTACCAAAGAGGAGCACCTGTGGACACCAGGTATGGCCGCACCTCAGCGATGGCCAGCCACATCCACATGCCACTCCAAGCATGCCGTTTCCACCTGCCCTTCCAGGCTGCCTGAGGCCCAGGAGGAAGTGGTTTCAGAGGACGGCAGGGCCGTGATCTGCCAGGAGAGGGTACAGGATGGGGTCAGGCAGGACAGATGAGGACAAACCACGCAGCAAGCAGAGTGAGGTGCAGCCCAGGGGTTAAACACAACGGGATGCTGCCGAGTGCCGGCCACCAGCACTGAAGGGGTAGACGGGCAGGGGCTCTGGTCCATAGCTTTCCCCTTCCGGAGAGCAGATACCCCCATGGCTGGTTTCAAGTCACCGATGATTTCATCAGAAGCTTGCCAATGTCCTAAAGATCTAATAATTAAGAGAATTTGGCAGATCCCTGGAGAAGATATGATTCCATGCAGATCAGAGATGAGGTGGGTAACAGACACACACAGGCAGGGCCACAGCACAGCCCTACCTGGGCAGTCTCAGATGGGCATCGCACTCAGCCTGCCAGGAGGTCACCACCCACCCAGCCTCCTCTGTCCCCCTCACTTCCTTCCTGTCCTCAGGCCCATCCTTCAGACCCAAACCCAACATATCTGTCTCCTGCCCTGCCTAATCCTCCTCGTGGGAGATCTGGACCCTGTGCCTCCTGCCCTCCCCCAGGTCAGTCCTCAGACCCTCTGTGCCTCCTGCTCTTTCCATCAACATCTGAGCATACTTTCATATCTTCCTTTTGTGTGAACAACTTTCTCTTGACCCTTTGTCCCACTCCCCAATTCCTGCCCATCCTCTCCCCTTCCCAGGAAAACTTCCTCACACCAGTCTGCTTTCTCCGACCTTTCCTTTTCCTTATCTCTCACCCCCTGTCTTCCCACCTACTGGGTCAAAACTCAGGGATAAGGGCTAGTGAGGACTCTCTGAAGACGTGACCCTCTCCTAAGCCTTCAATCCAAGGGCAAATCAACAAAATGCATAAACAAAGGTTGAGTAACATCTTAGTCACTTTCCTGTCACTGGGATACAATACTCAACATCCAGAATTTCAGAAGTCTCAGCTCATACATGGCATGAGCTCCAAGGCAGAAAGAACAAGGATGGAGGTCATAGCTGAGGGCCCAGGAGAGGGAAGGCCATTCACTGCATGGTGGCCAGGAAGCACAGAGACAAGGGAGGAGCCAGGGACAACAATACATCCTTTCTAGCCATGCCCCTCAGTGATGCACCTCCCACCAGGCCCCACCTTCCAACAGCGCTCACTATCACCGGTGAACCGATTCCCATCCACTGATGAGTGAGCACAGCATACCAATGATCCAAACACCTTCTAAACATGAGACTTTGGGGGATAATTTATGTTTAAAAAATAACTGGTGACCAGCATAGAAATGCTCCCAAAGACACAAAGAGCAGTCGCCTTTTTGCTTGGGCCTCTACCTTGCCTAAGGCAGCAGTGGGCAACCAAGTGACCAAGATAAGGTGGAAGTCAACAAACTAGCAAGAGGAAGAATTTAAGGTTGTGGGGGAGGAAGAAAGGACCAGGGTTCAAATCTACTAGTCTAGGTAAGCAGAGAAAAAAAATAAGAGTTTTCTTTTTGTACAGTGACAGTGAAAGCACCTTTAGAAAACTCTCCTTGGGCCTCAGGAGACACTTCACTGGGTGGCCACGTCAGGCATCTCTTGGCCTCCCCCGAGACCCTCAGTGAGTGCCACAGGGCCCAGCAATGCATTAGTATGAGTGGGCTGAGGGAGGGGAAGCTCAAAGAGAAAAATAAGGGGACAGCTGACATCTGGGTTACACCAGCTACAGCAGGGAGGAATGACAAGTGAATTCAGCAAAAATGTTTTATTTCCACATCTATTGTCAAGTCTAATTATTGGTTGAAATTAGAGGTTCTGCCCCGATCATGGCCATGAATAAATAAAAATATGTTTGAATTTCAGCAGATGTCGTTGAATTTCACTTCTTCTCTATACCAGAAGTGGACAGGAAGATCCAGCCAGCCTTTTCAGATGCAGATGTCCACATCTAAGATTCAGAGAAACCTGGGTGGAAATGGTCTGCCACCTGACCTAACAGCTATAACTCATATCTGCATCCCAGAGCGTCGCCTACCCCCAAGCTGTGGAGGATGCACACCCTGGCACCACACCCAAATTCGGCAAGATAATGGCAGTGTGTGGAAGCAGTGTTCCTTGGTATGCTGCAGACACATTCCTACAGCCGACTGTTTCACCAGATACTGCAAGAGCCAGCTCTGGGCAAAGGAATGCAAAGAGTACCAGGAAAACCACAAAGCTGAGTAAAATGTGAGCTTTGCCCTTGGAAAGTTCATTACTCAATGCCCACCAACATTTGGGGTTCTTCAGATTCATGTCCACAGTTCTGCATTCATGGATTTAACCAACCACAGGTAGAAAACTGGGGAAGAAAAAACCATATTCCTGGATTTGGCAGTACCAACTATTTTTCCTTGTCACTCTCTCCAAACAATTCAGTAGAACAGCTATTTTCATAGTGTTTGCAATGGATCAGGCACTTGAGTGATCTAGAGATCACGCAAAGCACATAGGAGACTGCATAAATTACACACTGACACTACATTGCTTCCATCGGGGATTTGAGCATCTGTGGATTTTGGTACAGTGAGGATTCTGGAGTCAATCTCCATGAAGATACTGTGGCTACTATAACCCCATGTGTGACAAGCTAATGTAAGTCAGGAATATGAACAATGCTTCACAGTCCCTTGCTCCGCAGGCTGTCTTAGGGTTTGATTTGACAAGAGCGGCTTCCCCCAGAACCTCCTCTTCCCACTTGCCTATCTGTGCTTGCACCACACAGAATAGTCCTCTTCTGCCCCTCTGTCAGTCTCCATGCCTCAGGCTGGGGCTGGAGTGCTGGGTTACCATTTCTCCTGCCTCTCTGCCTCTCTCTCTACAGCTGACTTTCAGCAGCACATACACAGACCATCAGTTCCACTGATAAAATTGCTTGCAAATCCAGATGCAATGGTGAAGTCAACGGAAGCAAGGCCCCCCACTGCACCATGGGTAGGACTTTTTCTGTATAGGAGACTGTGATAAATTATCTCTGCCTGCCTGTCTATTCACCAAAAGGCTTAGCTCCCTTATAGCCAAACCCTGCTAAGCCTCTTAAGACAGAAAAATTCAAGATTCAGGAATCGAATTATTACAGCTGACCAGGAGAGGTCATATGGCCCTGCTTCCTGCCTATGTGGCAGCCTTTAACGTAGGTATCTTTTCTATGGAGAGATAAACATCTTCCTTACCAAGGATGACCCTGAGCAGGACAACTCAACAAATTTGGCCTTGCATCCTAGATAAGAATAGAAAGGAAAACAAACTATGTACAGAATAAGAATTCTCTGCTGTTTGTGCTAACATTTACTGGCCATGGGCTTGGTGGTAGGCACTGGGCTATCTTCTCCCATCCAATCCTCATAATGATAGTATAAAGAGAGAACTACAACTCTACCATTTCACAGATGGGGCCACTGAGGCACTAAGAGAGCAAGACCAAAGATGCTTGGCTAGTAACTGGAAGAGCCAAGACTCGACCTGGGTGCTGATGGCCTTTCCTGCTAGGATTCCTCTACTAGCCCTACAACGTAGGCCTGCACTAGACCTGGACCTCCACTCTGATCCACAAGTGATGCCATAGTGTCAAATCAGGCCTAGAGCCAATCACTAAAGGTCTGACACGTGACAAATGCTCCCCTGCATGGATTCCCACCCACTCTGCTGGTTGAGTCTACTTGTTAGGGGGGTTAGTCTCACGGGGAGATGTACTGGTCACGGGTTCTCAGGACAACATGAAAGGACTTGGCCACCATAAACCTACCCAGAGCCACATTCCCATGTGACATCAACTCAGCTGTGCCTGGCTTGGGTCTCCTGTTGGCCTTTCTGTGTATCCAGTGGTGCCAATCCAGTCTCCATCAAGAGGCACACAAGCCACTCGGGAGCCAAGGCCATGTTTCACCATTCTCTACCTCTCTTTCTTACTCCCAGACTGCAAACAGGTGCTGCTCAAAAAACACACACTAAAAGACTGAAGCTGGGGCTGGGGACGAGGCTCAGCAGTTAAGAGCACCTGCCTGGCAAGCACAAGGTCCTGGGTTCGATTCCCCAGAACCACTTAAGCCAGGTGTAGTAGTGCACACTTATAATCCTAGCGCTCAGGAGGCTGAGAAAGGAGGATTGCTGGGTGTTTGAGGCCAGCCTAGGATACACAGCAAGTTCACGACCAGCCTAGATAGCAGAATGAGACCATGTCTCAAAAACAGAAACAAAAAAGATTGAATCCACCTATGATTTCAAAGCCAGTAAAATCAGAAGGTGATATAGCCATGAGGTAATAGTGTTATATGCAAGTGTCCCAAAGGTTACATACATATAAAAATTAAAAATACATATAATGTAATATTTCTTTTCTTGGGGTAAATTTGTGATACTTCAAGTAAAAGTAATGCTAGGATGAAAATTACATAAATTCAATGTGCAGTGTTCTGGAAGTCAGTATACCTACGAAAACTTATCAAGCTTTTGGGGCACCTTATAGATTGGTCTCCTTCCCTGACTCCCCTTTAATAAAAGCGCATTTGCACCTTCTTTTTCCTTTGTATCAAGTTGTTTGAGCAATGTATAGTCACGGGCCTCGACCCTCCGCATGTGCTATCCCCTTCCTCACTCTACCACAATCCACAATGTATTTGCTCGCAAAAATAAAAACCAAGGTCACTGCAGCTTTGGGCTCAGCCCGTGATTCCCAGGAAGCAGGAGGCGGTACTTCCAGTCAAACTCCAGAGCCCTCACAAGCACAAAGTCCGTGGGCTCTCTGCAAAGTGCTTGTTTGTGTGGACAAAATTCCAGCCCAATGAGAAAGCAGATGGGTCGATGCTCCGAATGCTGAAGACAGGCCTCAAGGCAGAGCAGACACATGCGCTCTCTGGTGCCCACTAAACTCAGGAGTGATCCTCCAGCCGTTATGAGCAGGGAAATGTCCCACCCGAGTCTTCCAAATAGCAAACTCTTAGGCCGATGATTGCGCCTATCATTTGCCATATTTTCTGTCCAAAAGCCTCTCTAGTTCCTCCATGGTTAGCAGCTTTTATAGCCCAAGATAAGTGTCCATCCCTTTTAATTTTCATTGTTGCATCTGTTTTGCCATTTCTCTGCAGCAGGTTGTATTACAACGGAAGGATTAATGAGGAAATGGTTGCAAACATTTTTATTTCAAATAGCAGCTCTCAGGCAAGATCTGGAAAACGGAATCAAGCCATATGATTGTAAAAGGGGGAAAAAAAACCAGCCCTCGCCATCCAACTAGCGGGCATTTTGCCATTATTTGTGAATAGCATGTAAATACAAACAACTTATCTGGGGTGGGGGAGAGATGTACATTTTTCATTTGTGTCTGGCTAATCATTTTTTTTATTATTAATTTGGTCCCTTTTATTTCACATAAATGTCATCTCAAGCACCAAACATCAACAAATAAGATCGTTTATCTTGCTGGGAAAAGCAAAACATTGCAGTGCCATTCAGAGAAGGCAGCTGACGTCCCCACCGCACCACTAATAAAGAAGGCCTTCAGAACGAAAAATAATCATTTCCTATTACCTTCCACCAGGCCTGATCTATAAACACAGGGCCGCTGGTAATTGCATTTAGCAAAGAAGCCCTGCTCTGGGTATGACAATTTCCTGAGATGAATAAAAGAAAGAAGAGAAGAGGGAAAAAAAAAGAGGGAGGACTATCCCAGGTTGAAGGCCAGGATGAGGCGCAGGCGGCAGCCCGGTTGCTGTCTTCTGCGTGCCTCGATGGACACCCCGAGCAGAGGGCCTGGGAGAAAGAAAGGATGGAGACCCGGGAGGGAGCTGAGACAGCGAACAGCCGGAGCCGCGCGGGCCTGGAGGATGACGCTGGCCTAGCAGCTGCTACCATCCCACGCGGTCGCCATTCTCGGTGACCACGCAAGGTGGCCGTGGCCACACACCCACACGCGCGCGCGCGCACACACAAACACATACATACATACACACACGCGTGCGAGCGAGCCTCTCGTCCCGGGCAGGGAGGCGGCATGGCGGCACTGATAAATCCAACGTGAGCCCGCAGACTCCGCACCTCCCCGTCGCCGGAGCGCTTGGCTCGCCTGCCCGCGCTGCCCGCGCTGCCAAGCCCGGCACTGACTCCGCAGGAGAACCGTCCTGTCGATCTCCGCAGGAATATAAGACCTTTTTTTTCCAAGTAAAATGTTCCCCAACTCGGCAAGGGAGGTTGGCAGTACATCTCCAACTCTGGCCTGTCTTTTTAATACCCCTACAATAGCTCGGTTGGACCGAGACCAGCTGTTGGTGCATTACCATTTGTAAATGCTTAAAACAGCGACTCCTTGTTTTCTTGGCAACACTAACTGTGGAAGAAAAAAAAAAAGAAAGAAAGAGAAAAAGAGGAAAGAAAGCGAGCTCCAGCCGCTCACTGAAACATTAGGAACCACTGACTACAGGCTCTGGCAGTCACCAGCCATTGTCTGTGCCGGCTCTTCCTCAACTTTCCCCCTCATCAGCATCCTTCCAGCAAAAGGAAGAAGAAACTCCCAAGTGAGGAGAGGGCCTTCATCCTAAAGCCAGTTCACGCAACCGTGGGGGCAGTCTTCGAGGAGAGGGACATTTAGGAGCCCCAGGGAACTCTGTTTGCATCTTACGGCTGGTTATCTATTACAGTACTGAGGATTGAGCTCAGAGCCGTCGCACTGAACTACAGCCCCAGCCTTTGGTAAAAAAAATTTTTGTTTCAAAACAGGGTTTCCCTAAGTTGCTAAATTTCTCAGGCTGGGCTCAAACTCACAATCCTCCTGCCTCGACCTCCCCTCCCGGAGTACTGGGGTTTCAGGCATGTGACGGCTTGTATCTTTTTTATCCAGTTGTTCCCCTTCTCGGATGGGATGGGGCCTCATTTTCCAGCCTTGGTGGTAGACTAGCTTCTTCCAGACAATGATGACATTGTCCCAGAGTCACCTCAGCCTTTCTTGCTCTCTGAATGCCGCAGAACGGACACCACCTTTCCCAGGACTGGCATAGAATCCCAGCAGGAGGCCTAAGGGACCCCTTTCAGAGGAGACCTGCCCACAGAGTGGCTCCTGCCCCTGGGTCCACCATTCACCTCCCGAAGCCCCAAGAATTGTAATCTGCAAGATGAATCAGATTCCTCAAGTCCATACTTGGCCTCCAACAAGGAATTTCATGAAACTCGCCTGGAGACCTTTTCTGTCCCCACCCCCATTCACTCCCTCCAGTTACACCCCTCCCAAGGCTACCACTGGCAGTGGTGGCCTTCAGGGCCCTGTGCCCGTGGCAGCCAGGCTCTGCATGCCTCCAGCTGAGCAGCCCAGGAGCACAGGCACTGACGTGCCCAGCACCGCCACCACAGGGACGACGGGCTTCGTGTGCCATGCCCTTCTGTTCAATGGCCTCCCCCACCAAGGGCAGTGGTGGCTGCATCTGTCCTTGCTCCTTTAGTGAGGTTTCTGGGCACAAGAGAGAGAGAACTGTCCCTGTCACATGGCACTCTTGGAGATGAGTGACTTCAAGCAGCCAAATGTCGCGGCCGGACTGAAATCCCACACAGAAGTTCCAAGGGGGCAGAGGCCCAAAACTGGGCCCCAGAGGACTGGCTCTTGGGAGGAAGGCGGTGCAACTTGGCCCGATATTTTAAAGTTATGGCAGTGTGACACAGCCATCTACTATGTGGAGGACAGGAACCTGAGACAGACAGGCAGACGAGGCCATGCACTGATAACCAGGAGGCGGGACAGCTGGTTCAGGAGCCAGGCACTGGCCAGCTCAGCCACATGCCCAGTTTAACCATCACATCAGTAAAAATCCAGAAGCTGAGCTAGAGACTGCCCAAGTTTCATGGGTTCTAAGACGCCACACCATCGCCATCCTAAGTTGCCTGAGCTTAGGAGTTCAGATGTGCCCTATGCTAAAGTCACCGATGAGCAGATGTCACGTGCTGGTTCTAAAACCTCCTCTGAAAAGCACAAGCACACTCAGTGCATCTGATATCAGAAATCAATCTAGGCCCATCTTGTCAAGAAACAATTACGAAGTTTTCTGAGTGGAAGCTTTCAAAGACCGGGCACAACACATGTCACTCGCCAGGCTCATTATAATAATTTCTGTGGGGTTGGGATTGTTTTCATTTCTTTTTTTTTTGTTTCTTTGGTGTTTTTGTGGTGGGGGGCAAGGAGGTTAGGGTTTGTTTGTGTTTTCAGTCTTGGACTGAACCCAGGACCTTCACATTGAGCTATACTCCCAGTCCTTTTTATGCTTTCCTTTGAGACAGGTTTTTGCTAAGTTGCTGAGGATGAACTTGAACTCACAATCCTCCTGCCTCAGCCTCCCAGAGTGCTGGGATTGCAGACACGTGTCACTGTAGCCAACTGCATACTGTTTGTTGAATGCAACAAATCTGAGGTACAAAGTAGAGTGTCCCGAGCATGGCTGTGCAGGTGACTTAAGAAAACCAGAGTGGTCAGGTCAGGTTAGCCTGAGACAAAAATTGGGCTTGAGGCTTTAACAAAGTGAGTATTCACCTGCAGCTAACTGGAAGCCAAGTAACTGTGATGTAAACAAAAAAGTCTGTGGATTTTACTCTACCTTGCAATGTTCTTATTCTGCCTAAAGACAGAAACAATCCAGCTGGGCCCAGTGCCACAGACCTAGAATCCCAGCACTTTGGCAGGCTGAGGCAGGAAGGTCACAAATTCAAGACCAGCCTGGGCAACTTCGCAACTTCAAGAGATCATAACCAAAATAAAAAAAAAAAACAGGCTGGGTATGTATCTCCGTGCAAAGCCTCTGGGCTTGAGCCCCAGTACAAAAATAAATAAATAAAGGTCCTAAGGTCCCCCAAACATCAGTCTGTGTAGCACGCTGGATACTCCTCCCGCCAGGGACCCACAGCTGAGAAGGCCCCATATAGCTTTGGGGAAATGTTCCAATGTACCATCTATCAGATCTCTCTATCTACCTACATGCTATTTCAATTCTCCACTAGAGGGGTAGCTGTACCCCCTTGGGACCTAGGGCTGTGCCCAGCTTGCCCTTATACTCTCAGGGCCTTGCACAAAAGTTGCTCAAGTCATGGGTAATGCTAAAGAGGTTTGGAGGAAAAAGACTCGGGATCTGACCCTGCCCTCAGATCCTTCCCTCTCGCATCTGAAGGCCTTGATGACTTCCCTTGCACGTGACAGGAATGCTTTCTAGTGCCAGAAACACCAGCAATCTTTAAGAATCAGAGAGTAGCTGGGCTGGTGGCACAGGCCTATGATTCCAGCACCCTAGGGGCTGAGGCAGAAGGTCACAAGTTCAAGCCTCACCTGGGTAACTCGGTGACTTAGCAAGACCCTGTCACCAAATCAAAAATAAAAATGGCTCACTGAGATTGAGCTCAGTGTGAAGCCCGGGCGCCATCCCCAAGACCAACACACCCACCAAAGGGAAGCAGCAAAGCCAGGCCAGGTCGTGGGTCCGGCCTTGGCCCTTCCGTGGGGTGACCAGCTGCCAGCTCCTCCCTGGCTAGATCCACGGAGCTAGGGACACCTAGGAAATGGGCCCCATTGCAGTCCCAATGCCTGCCACCAGCAATGAAGGGGCTGTGAGAAAGAGGGCCAATGTAGCACCATCCCTTCCCAATGTAGAAAAGGGACGTGCAGAGCCACAGTGGGATGATGGGTCAGCCATTAACACAGAATGGCCAGCACCCCTGAGCACAACAAGTGGCCAGGACAGCAACAGCAGCCACTGTGTAGCCAGGCCCTTCGCTCATTCTGCCCTAGCCACTGCCTGTGAGGGAGATGCGCTCGCTTGCCATACTGCACAGGTGGGGAAACTGAGGCACCAAGAGACCAACCGCAAGTCCATTGTAAGAAGGGCAGAAGACAGCATATGATGCCAGACACCAGTAGTTCCCACTCTTCACAGCTCTGTGCCACCAGAAGGCCACCAGCCGGCTCAGCCCCAGTGAGTGGCAGTGACAAGGAAGGGCTCTTTCCTGCACACTGCATGCCTCTGGGGATGCTACTGAGCTGAGGGGAGCAGTCCAGGGTGGTCCCCAGAACCCCAGGCAATCTACAAATCCCCTCCTCCACGGCTTCAGCTTGTGAGGACAAGCTCATGCTGTGTTCTTCATTTTGTACTTAAAATCCTCCGTCAGGCCAGCATGACCAAATGGCACCATTGTGCTCCATCAAGTGCGGCCAGGTGGCTGGTGGTGCAGGTGCAGGAGCCAAACCACCTGGGTTCAATTCTCAGATGTGCCTCTTGGTCTCTGGGTAGCCCTGGCAAGTTTCTCAGCCTCTCTGTGCCTCAGTTTCCTCATTTACAAAATGCAAATAAGAATAGCACCAAACTCCTGGGATCATGGAGACAGCGAGCCTTCTGTCTTCTCCTACAAACACCACAGGTGCGTCTGTAGTATGTGCCAGCCACTGTGCTAAAATTTATGATTTTATATCACTTAATTCCACTGGCTTCATTCAGGCTGCTATGACAAAATGCCATACACTGGGTTGCTTAAAAACTAGACAGTTATTTTTCAACTTCTAGAGGCTAAACATCTGAGATCTTGGTGCCCACTGATTTTGTTTCCCATGAGGATTCTCTTTCTAGCTTGTAGATAGTCACCTTCTTGCAATGTCCACTTATGGCCTTAGGTGAGTGTGCGAGCCCAGGGAGGGCTGCAAAAGGGGTTACGGAGCATGCTCTCTGGTGTCTGCTCTCATAAGGACACTAATCCCCTCTGATCAGGGCTCGACATTTAACCTTATTTCTTTCTTACAGACCTTATCTCTCAATATAGCCATAGTAGGGATTTGAGTTTCAGCAGATGAATTTTTGGGGTGGACACAAATCTTGAGTCTGAAACATTTCCTGATAAGTGCTAGATGGATATAGAGCTCCTGCTGAGGTCCCAAGTCCCACACATGAGTGGTTACACCAAGGGTCCACTTTCAAGGGAAGAGCCTTATACTGCTTAGAAGCTTAGAAATAGAGTTCTCCTATAGCCCCCACGGCATATCCAGGATCAGGAGGACCTCAGAAATCTTTCTGCCTCAGATATTCTGAAAAGTTAAACATGACACCATGAAAATCTGTCTTAATCATGAAAACATCTTTGCATGTGCTCATTCAGCAAATTTAGAGAGCACCTGCTGTCTGCCCAGCATTGTCTCTGAAGCTGGGTACTGGCAGTGGGCAAAGTAGACCTGGTCCCCAGTCTCAAGATAAGGCTTCAAGATGAGGCTGTGATCAAGAGTGGAAAAAGAGGGTCAGAGTTCACGGCGCACATTCTCCAATGGCTTGGTGTGTTTTGGGCTGCTGTGACAGAATACCTGAGAGTGGGTGATTTACAAAGAGGAGAGGTTTATTTTGGCTCACGGTTCTGGAGGTGGGGAGGGAGGTCCAAGCACATGGCTCTGGCTGGGCTTCCTGTGAGGGCCCCGAGCCACTTCCGCTGGAGGCAGAAAACAGAGCAAGTGGGTGTGTGTGGATGAGATTAAGCACGAGGAGGCGGCTGCCCTTCATAACTGGTTCTTGCATCATCTGATCCAGTTCCGAACTGACCCAGTCACCCGAAAAAGGCATTAATCCCTCTAGACGACTTGGTCACCTCTTAAATGTCCCAACTCCCAAGAACAACATAACAGCAATCGAATTTCAGTGTGAATTCCAGAGCCACATTCAAACAGAGCGTGGGGCTCTGTGGGGACCCTATCCCAGAGACCTTGCTCACCCCACCGGAGCGGCTTTGCCTTCATGCTGATGGCTCCTAACTGCCAATCTCACCTGTGCCAATGCAGTACAAAATGGCCACCCCTAATTGATGACTTCGATCATCATGGCAGAGGCTAAGGACTCAGACCCCCGCCTTCTTCCAGCACAGCTTCAGTTTAACATTCTAGCCAGATGTCCATGGGCTGCCCACCAGGGGCAAAGCCCCACCGAGACACTGGACAAGTATTTGGGGTTATTACACAGAAAGGTCCTCTCCAAGCAGTGAAAAGGGCCTGGGCCTCTGAACGCCTTTGACATTTCTGCGCTAAGACATAAAACCTCACGCAAACCTTAGGCTTGACCTTGACTTCGCCTTCAGAGGTCGGCAACCCCTTCTGCCCTCCCACACTGAGCTGGAGAGGTGAGAAGGAAAGACAGAAGGTTTTATTATACGCCCAGACCACGCCTGCCAAGTTCTCCACACAATCGCTTCAAAAAAACAATACAAAAAGATGGAGTGAAAGGGAATGGGAAAAATGGAACCCCCTACATCCCAGAAATATTACTTTCATGAGCTGTATGAATTATTTAACAGACAGCTGAAAAGACCAAACTCGACAGAAGAATACAAAAACACCAGCTCGCGGTACAGACACCTTCCCCGAAGCCCATGACAATGAAATGTATTTTATGCCCCCAGATCCACGTGCCAGAGAAGGAGGCTTCGGAGACAGATGCCCACGGGGATCATTAGCTCCTTATCTCTCAACCCTTCGCCACCAGCATCCCAGATCTCTGAGCCTGGGCAGCCCAGGGGAAGAAAAGCCGAAAAGTGTGTATATTGTAAGTGTTGGTTAAACAACCCCTCCGTATTCTTATTTGCTGGAGGTTTTAGGGAGCAGATGCAGGACTGGCAGGGCTTGGAGCTGGCGATATTGTTCTAGCTCATTCTGAGCCAACGCGGAAGGGAAGAAAGCCACACACACACACACACACACACACACACACACACACACACACACTCACACACAAAAGCTGCATTTGGTGCGTGCGCCTGGGTGTGCACGCATGGCTTCTGTGCCATCACTTGGGCCAAGGTTCCTTGGAGTCGAGCTGACCGGTGCAAAACCGGGCTTGGGGCCCGGCCAAGAGAAAGAGGCCGTCTCCCAGAAGGTGGGCAAGGGCGTCTCTGCAGGTCTGGAGGCACGAGGGGGCTGGGACGGCGGCTCGCCCGCCGGGCTCCGAGCTATCGGTTGCTAGAGAAAGGGCAAACAAACGGAGAACCAGCCATCCGGGCGGCCAGCAGCAGCGAGGCAGCACTGCAGCTGCCAGGCAATAACTTAGATAGTTACAGCTGCCATCACCTAGTTCATGCAAGCTTTTTAATATCTTTTGGCAGCTCTCGGTGTCACAGCACAAAGGGAGAGTTGGCACTTCGCAGCACACTTTGTTTGACATAACTGTAGGCAGGACCCAGCTGATACCTTCGGTAATGTGGATGGCTTTGCTCTTAAGGTGCGTTTTAGCAAATCAAACGGGAGGTGGGGTTTTCCCTCCCACCCCTCTGCCCTCCTGCCACTGCCCTGCTACCCTTCAGAGCATGAAACACACTGAATCATACATAGGAAGGCAGATGAGATCAGCGGAAGACACGCGGGTACCCAGCACAAGGCCAGTCCCATGAGCACCCAGCTAAGAATGAGAAGGAGCACCACACAGAAGATGGAGAGCAGAGGGAGGAAGGGAAACGGGGAGACTCCATCCCTGTGTCCCCCACTGCACGACAGACATCCTGCTTCCTGCTCGTCGCTCTGCAGTGATGCACTGCCTGGCCACGCCCCTCCTCCCCATGTCTCAGGAACCCAGTTGGGTCCAGCCATCTCCCTGTGACTCCTCCAAGGGCCACCCGCTCAAAAAGCAGCTCGCTGCAGCACCTCCCAGCACGGGGAGTTGTCATGACGATTCCCTGTGATCCCTTTGCCAAGCCAGGCAACCCTGTGTGGTGGATCCAGAAGCTTTGCTGGGGACGGGAACAGTCCCCTCAGACCACGGTGCTGATGAACAGGGCACATGGCAGGGACAGAGCGCAGGATGAGTGTGGGCTAACACTGCCTGGGCTGGGCTGTGGGTGCCCACAATGGGTAGGCCGGGAAAAGGCCAGTAGTTCTGCCCATGGCTGGTTTCCTTTGTGCATCTCCAGGGGGTGGCTCAGCCTTCCTTCAGGAAGCACCAGGAAGACCCCAAAAGGAGCCTTGGAGATGAGCAAAGATGACCATGGCCCCTCTGTTAGCCAGCTTCCAGCACTGTAACAAATCCCTGGAAAAATCACCGTGGGAAGAGAAAAGGTTTGTTTTGGCCCACAGTATCAGAGGTACCGGTCCATAATGGATTTGCCTCGTTTGCTTTGAGCCTGTCACAGGATACCACATCTTAGCAGAAGGCAGTGTAGCAAAATCATTCACCTCATAGCATAGAAAGGCAAAAAGAGAAGAATTCTGGGTCCCACGACCCACTTCAGGGGCACAGGCCCCCATGACCTAAGAGCTCCCACAAGAACCTATCTCTTAAAGTTCCCATCACTTGCCATGGAGCCTACCTGGGCACTCAGCCTCTGACACATGGATTTTGGGGGACACTTAAGATCTGTACCCCAGCAGCTGCCATTGGTTGCTTTCACTTACCAGGGCCACTAGAAGAAAGAAATACTCATCGAGCAGCTTAGGCGACACACACTGCTGTCCCACTGCACTGAGGCTGCAAGTCTGCGATCAGAGTGTTAGCAGACTTGGTCATCTTAAGGCGTAGGAGGGACAGTCTGTCCCAGGCCTCCCTCAGCTTCTGGTGGGTTTCTGGCCATCTTTTGTGCTCCTTAGCTCACATATACACCACTGGGTCACTGCCTCCACCTTCACAGGGGTGTGTGTGTGTGTGTGTGTGTGTGTGTGTGTGTGTGTGTGTGCACGCGCACACATGTGTGCCCAAATTTCTCTTTTCATAAGAACAGTCATACCGGATTAGTATAGGTCTTTTGTCAACATGACCTCATCCTAGCGAATTATATCTGCAGCATCCCTGTTTCCAAATAAGGTCACGTTCCAAGGTATTAGGGGCCAGAGCACCAACACAGGGAGGTGTAAGTGGCCCAGGTCAATCTGTACAGTAGGTGCCTACTATGTACCAGGCACTTGGTGCACACTTGGAGGTCTCCATTCGAGCCCTTTGACAGTCCTGCAAGGTGAATAGCTTCGTCTCCATTTTACAGAGAATGAACTCAGGGTTCAGGAAGGTCAAGGGTCTTGCCTGAGGTTAGGCAGCACCAGGGCCATGCTTTGCAATGACCCACTACTGCTGAGAACCTGGAACCTAGCTATGGCCACACTCCTCATGAAGACCCTTCGCAGGGAGCTGTGGCCCTCAGCTCTAGAAGCTACCCCTGGAGTGAGCAGCTTAGGAAAACACACTGTTGGCCTGGGCTGCTGGGTTCTACAGTATGATACTCGCTGAGGTGTTTTCTTCAGCAGGACCCGGCAGGTACCCTGCAGGGAGTGAGACCTTGGATGGGCGAGGGTGGCAGGGGCGTGGGTAGAAGCCTAGCTACCCGTGCACACTCTTCCCCACTCCTCCTGAGCCTACCGGAGACTAAGCCTTGTGTGCATTAGCACCACACATCCACTTAGTATCCCCAGTACCCACGTACCACCTATTAACTTATACCATATTTGGATCCATCAAACACCCACTGCCATGACCTGTGAGTGAAACACCAGCACAATTCAGCAAGCAACTGCCCTGTACCAGCCCGATAAACAAATAGCATTGAATAAGCCACTCCCTGGGTGCTAGGCACTGCTCTAGCTACATTATCTGACCTTAATTGGCTCAGTTAATTCTTCCAGCAGTCCCACGGGAAGGGTCTGTCAGTGTCCCCACTTCACAGATGAGTAAACCGAGAACAGAAAGGCAAGGCTGGCATGACTGCTCCACGGCTGGCTGCTCTAGAACTTTGCTCTTACTTCACTAACCACAGAGGGAGATCGGCACAGCTGTGGATGCCTTGCCGGGACTGCACTTCATAACAGCAGCTTAAACCAGCACACAGCACAGTCCATCCCAGATGGCAGGGCCTCGGGAAACCCCAGGAGACCAGAGACCATCACTGCCTTCAGAGCTGGGAACGGGGTTCTTTAAGGGATACAGATTTGCTCCAACAATGACGTTTGATTTGCTCTTCGCTTCTTACACACTTCTTCCCTGGGTAGCATGAAGCACAGATCCACGTCCCCAGTTGCCTTGAGTTAGTCCTTAAGGCAATGAAAGTGTCGCCCTACATACTCCACTGCCCTGGCCTGGGATCAGAGGCACCCCATGCAGGTGAGCACCGCCTTCAGTCCCCGGGCTCCACCTCCCAAACTCAGCAGTGAACCTCTGCTTCCTGTTTCTCCTGCCCTTGTTGTGCAGAGTGATTCCAGCACTCCCAAAATAAAATTAGTTGCATCCCCAGCCAGAGAACTGCTCCCCCCCAAGACTTGCAGCATTTGGGATTATTATTCACATATTACCACTCCAAACACATAAGAATGATAAAACATTAGTTGGAGCCACTCCAGAGCGGAAGAAACAGAAATATCTAATAAAAAGCACAGTACTCCACAAATAGAAAAGATCAGAAAATGCAGAAAAACAACGGCAGAGGACATTCTGCACTATCACCCCAAACATGGGTCACCTGAACTAACAGAGCAGCCCTAACTGTCCCATCAGATCAACATGGAGGCCAGGTTTGGTGGCCCAGGCCTGTCATCCCAGCACTCCGGGAGGCTGAGGCAGAAGGACCACAAGTTCAAGCCCTACCTGGGCAACTAGCCATTTGGCAAGACCCTGTCTCAAAATTAAAACTAAAAAATGGGCCAGGATGTACCTTAGCATGAAGGCCCTAGGTTGAGTTCACACACACACACACACACACACACACACACACGCATGCACACACATACGCATGCACACACACGCATGCACACAAATGGACACAGACAGGGTACTGCTTATCAGGAGTTCCCAACCTTCGGATAGATCTGTGGCCTGTTAGAAGCCTGGCCACCCAGTAGGAGGTGAGCTGCAGGCCTGTACACGAAGTTTCTTCTTATTTACATGCTAGCGTGACCACCTGAGCTCTGCCTCCTGTCACCTCAATGGTAGTGTCGTATTCTCCTAGGAGCCGAGTCATACCATGAACTACTCTCGCGGGAGATCTAGGTCACATGCTCTTTATGAGAATCTAACGCCTAACGATGTGAGATGCAGCTGAGGAGGTGACACTAATGTTGTCTCCTTCCCCCGCTCCCAGCCTGTCCACAAAAGCTGTCCCTGATGCCAAAAAGATTGAGGATCACCCCTCCTTCAGCCCTCTGAGAAATAAAACATATGCAAAGCATCCAGGCTGGAGCAAGGCCAGGCTTTCAGCCCCCTCCCCTCCCCTGCAGCATTCAGGGGCACTTTCCCAAAGAGTCTACACCCCACAGAAAAGTTGGTCCATGCAGGAATTCTTTGCTCTCCTCCAGAAAATGCCCAATGGCTCCTGTCTCAGAAAACCTCACCATTCACCAAGAGCCTTCAGAAACACATTTCAGCCTGAGCAAATGTTTCGCTCTGATTTAGGAACGATCATAGCTATTGAAACCACATACCTTCCAAGGCTAGCCTTCCCAGAGGAGAAGGTGGTAGGTGAGAGGTTGGGTGGCCCTTATTTGGTCCCCAGAGCCAGCTGGCTACAAATTTCACACAGACAGAAAGCCAAGCTCCGCTTAGATCCTCCGTGCCCTAGTCCAGCACCTTGCTCCTCTGGTCCTGGTCATCTCAGCACCTGAGTCTCCTGTGCTGAATCCTTCAGCCCCATTTACTGCCCATTTGTGGCTAACTCTGGGGTGCTGACATCTTCCCTATGAGATAGAAGAGCTTATTCACAGACAGGACACTTTCCCTGCACCTATTTCTAGAAAGAAAAGAGAAAAGGACAAGGCAGACCCGAGGTCTCAGGGGACCACGGTATCAGTCTCCTGCCCTTCTCCTCCACACCGGTTGGCCACCAACTGCCTCTGCCATTTTTGACATGGGAAAGAGCAGAAGGACGTGGTACATAAATGGAAGGATGAGTGGCCTGTGGCAACTCTGAAGAAGGGCGTGGGACCAGCCCTCTCTTTTTTATGCACAATAACACACCCAGCCCT
Source organism: Ctenodactylus gundi (assembly GCA_004027205.1). Classification (NCBI taxonomy): domain Eukaryota; kingdom Metazoa; phylum Chordata; class Mammalia; order Rodentia; family Ctenodactylidae; genus Ctenodactylus; species Ctenodactylus gundi. The sequence goes on along the minus strand of PVKB01001173.1, from coordinate 321,373 downwards.
TGCATGGAATTGGAAATTTTTTCTTTCATAGTAGTATTCTTAACTCCTCCCCCGCAAAAAAAAAACTGTCTTAAAAATGAAAACAACCTAAATAGCTAAGCACTGGTAAATTTCACTAAGTAAGTCTAAACAAGTGTAGATGAGGCAGTAATTCAAAATGCTGTTTACAAAGATTCTGAGGTCTGGAGAAACGCTGATGACATAATGTTGGGTTATAAACAGGATGCATTTACATACAGTTTTGTCTCAGCTATATAAATATGGAAACTGGAGACAGTACTAGATATTGTTTCGTCTGCCAGTATCCCCTTCCCTTCTTCCCACTTCCAACTTTTCTGGGTATTTCACACATGCACACACACGCACATGCACACACACACACACACACTGAAACATGTAAACAGGTGTCACAAGAGGAGACATTATGCATGGGTGGCCCCAGCTACAGCTGATTGGTCTGACACTACCATTGAGGTGACAGGAGGCAGAGCTCAGGTGGTCACGCTGGCATGTAAATAAGAAGAAACTTCGTGTACAGGCCTGCAGCTCACCTCCTACTGGGTGGCCAGCTCAGACATTTACTCCTTCCCTAGTAATTTCTGGAGTTGCACCTGAGGCAGCAGAGAACACCTGGGAGCTACAGATACAAGTCCACGTGTCCAGTCCTGCCAGCCGAGCCTTTGACCACAGATTCAGAGAGAGGGGAGGCTGAGGCAAAGCAGAAAGGAGGAAATTAGAATCAGGGAAGCACTCTGGCTCCCCATCTCGCTATTTCTGAGGTCTGGCCCCCGTCTGCTCTTGATCTGTGGCTCTGACAGCCCTAGATCCTTACAATGAAGCCACCATGTCATCTAAGGCTTTTGCACTGAATCTCTCTGTCCCTCGTAACCAAAACAAAATTAAAACTAACCAGTTCAAGTTCTCTCAAATACCCAGTTACCTCTATGCCCTCCTCCCACCTCTAAATACCACAGGGAAGGGATGTCGGCCTGCAAGGGTGTTCTTTTGTTGTTGTTGTTGTTTTTAAACTTTCTGCACTTTTTAGCATGAATATTTTTATCACTCAGTGTTCAGCATCCACAACCAAATGTGTCACCATAATCCATTTAACCCAACAGACACAAGGTTAGAAGAAAACCTTCTGTTACCAGAAAACATACATCTATGTGCCCACATGTATGTGTGTACACAAGTGTGTACAGTAGGAAAATGCATGTGCATATGTGTGGATGTGTTCCTATGAGCTAATCTTCATAGACATAGACATCTAAGTGGGGTGTGATACTGCACGCCTATAATTTTAGCACTCAGGAAGCTGAGGCAGGAGGATTGCTGTGAGTTCAAGGTCAGTCTGGGCTACATAGTGAGCTCAGAACCAGCCTGGACTACAGAGCAAGACATTTTCTCAAAAAAAAAAAAAAAAAAAAAAAAAAAAGACATAGACATCAAAAGTGCTGGAGAGTCTTCTAAAAATTCCTTCTTCCCTCAGAAGTCTCCAGTGGGCCCAGGACAGGGTCCCTCCTCCTCATGCCTCTAGAAGCCTGCTGTGGATCCTGCCTTGTGGTCGTCCTGGCCTGGCCTCAGGCCACAAGTCCCGTCACGTTGTGGCCACTCTGGTGTCTCTGCTGACTCATTACCCAAAGGTCATCACTTCCACATCTTAACAGGAAGGAAGAATAGGAAACACCTCCTCTCTATGCCTAGCGTGACCACTTCTCTCTTCTTCCCTTGCTCCTCACAACCAACGCTGTCCTGGCCTCTCCTGAGGCCTCTCCTTTCTCCCTGGTGACACTGTCAGAGCTCTGCTCTGGGTAAGCCCACAGCAAACCCTCTTTTCTGAGAGAATTAAAACACTTGGCTGGCACACCCCCTAGTGGTGGCCTAATGAATCCCTCAATTACTCCAGGGTACAACCCCCAGGGTTCCTCAAAGTGTGTTCCCTGGGCCCTCACGCTACAGAAAAGTAACAGAGGAGAAAAGGGCATGCTTAAGTCAAATATAGAAACATTGGAATTAATGAAGTTCATAAAATGAGATAAACAGTGTGGGCTCCTCCATGTCTTTAATATGCTAATGAACACTGAGAATCTCTAAAAACTTTAGTGTGCAGTGGACTGTAGATTTACTTGATCCAATCTGGGGGAATCATTGGGGGGCCACCATTTGTTGAGTATGTACCATGTGCCATGGTATCCCACTTAGAGATGGAAGGTCAAGGAGCCTGCTTCTGTCAGGGTCACACAACACAGTCTCACAAGATCCTGCCTTTGTGGCTTTCCCATCATGCTATTCTGCATACCTCTCTTTGTGTTACACTGGCTGGTCGGTCCCCTGGGAGCGAGGAGCAGAGTGGGATCCACAGAGGCTGCAGGGGAGGGCTTCTCACTGCCCTCAGGAAGCTCCTAGCCTCCCTGGTGAGACAGAAGAGTCAATAGCCCAATGCCACAAAAGCCTTCTTGCAATTCTCAACAGAGAGGATGCGTGGGAGAAACCCTGTTAGGAGCCCCAAGAGACACCCAACAACGCCATGGCAAACAGCCGGCCACTTCTCCACTGTTTCTGAAAGAGGCTGGTTTCCACTAGGGTCTCCCACACCTTGGCCTGAGTCTGTAAGCAATGGGATATCTGCACCCATGTCTCATTTTTCATCTGTTTTTTAAACAGTTGATATTATCTTACATTTTTTAATGTCAAGTTTAAGTATAGTGTTATCAGAAGTACAGTTCTGACTATGTGCATTTTTGTTTTAAAGTGAGGAGGGTGGGGGTGGTCCTGGGTTTCATTTTATTTTTTTTCCTTTTGATTTCAAGTAACAGACACACCAAACGTAATTTATTGACCCCATAACCAAAAGGTTTAGCCTTCAGGCAAAGATGGATCCACAGTCTTAAAGTAGACTACACTAAACCTGAATGAACGTGCTTACATTTTTAGCAAAAGAAAATTGAACGTGGTGCAAAAAATACCCTTAGTCCCTCATCCTGGTTGATATATTGAGTTACTGCAGATAACTGCATGGATGCTAAAAATTGGGGTTTGGCCCCCGTCAGCACCAGCCTTCCAGCTACTCTTGGCAAATATCGGTGTAAAGACTTGATTCTTTTAATCTGAAAAATGGGCCTGATCCGTCCTCCTTTTTACCTCAGTAGAGGCTAAAAGAAGCTGTAAAGTTTCAAAGATGTTTCCTTAGAGGATTAGCTCTTAATGTTCGCAGAGATAGATAACACTTTGGACTTACAAAAGGTTTTCATGGATTTATGTGTTTTATAAATTTACCATTTAAAACTCCATAATTAGCCTGGCCTCCGAAAAACACCCTTTCGACATTACAATGATAATTTAAAGGGAAGGAAAGAAGAGTGTGTGTATACATACATTTATGTCCGTATTTAAATTCATACTGCGTGTGTTTGCAAGGCACATGTAAATGGCAAATAAGGAAACTTTTTTAAAAAAAGAAGATAGATAGATAGATAGTCCCAGATTTTAATACCACCCCCAAGGTAGAACAGGTGGCGAAAATATAATGAAACATGTTGCAAGGAACTTGTCATGAATTTTAAAAAACAAAAACGCCTACAGACCAAATAAACGGCTCTGACACTTGGCTAAATCTGAAGTTCCCAAACTATTTTAAATGACAAAGTAGAAGTTCCCAAGAGGAAGAGACCAGGAGAGATGCTTGGAGGGCAATTGCTGCCAGCCTCACACAGAGGACAGTGTGGATGGAAAGGCAGGCGTGGTGTCACCGCCACACACACAGGCCGTGTGCAGATGCTCGCAGACCCTCAGGGCCAAGCTGTGTGCGCTGGACACAGAAGCCTGTGGGCCCGGGTCTCGGCGCGTGGACAGCAGCTCTTCCATCATGCATAGGCAATGTGGGACACTTCCCTGTAAGATAGGCTTAGGCTTGCCACCAAGGGCATCCAGGTTGAAGTTGGGGCTCCAGCCCCAGTGGTACAGGTGGCCGCCCCTTTCTCTGAAGCACCCGTCCTCAGGCCCGAGCCACTCGCCCACCCCATCTGCCTCTGGTCCTTCGTTGTTGGGCTGCAGCCGCTAGGAGCTAACACGCCACCACCACCTCCACTACTGAAGAGACAAAGGGGGCTGTCAGAGGTGATTTGCAGAAAGGAAGAGGGAGAGTGACTTGCTCAATGTCACACAACTGGAGTGACAGCCCCAAGCCTCAGTCCTCATCCAGTGCTGTGTAAACAATCATACCAGATGCAATTAAAAAAAAAAGATGTGCTTAAATATAAAATATTTATGGCAGTACAAGACACATTGCCATGAATCCCCTGCACCGAGCCCACTCACCCCATTGCTTGCTTCTCTTTCCGAAGCAGTTTTTCTTTTGGGATCTTCACAAGGTATGGCCAAAAGTACTGTGAAGGCCACTGCCGAACGCAGGGAAAGGCAGCACTGTGGAAACATGGAGGTGCACCTTCACCCACCTTAGCCACAGGACCTGGTGCCCAAAAGCCAAAATGACCATGGGATGGGAACATTTTGAGTAGATCCAAGACAGGAAGACAGCCACACATCACAACTAAAGGTACACACAAAAGAGGACTTCTGGAACCGCTTCAGAAATGGGCCAAGATAATGCAATCAGTGTGTTTGAAGCCAGCATGAGTATATTTTGAGAGATTTAATGACAATGTGATTTTTGCTGTGATCTCTTTTAAATTTAAACATTCATTAAGACCATCTAGGGATGGTTGCGAGGGTTTGGGAATCTGGTCCTTCTATGCCAGGCTTTCAAGTTCAAATGCCTAAAGAGCTCAGGAAAGGAGTAGGGGAGGTGAACACAGAGCACAGCTCACGCCAAAGCCCACGCCCCGTATGCCACTTCAGTGTGCAGAACTGACAGAGGAAGACACTACAGTAACATCTACCAAAATAAATCATAAAATGAAGATGTAAAGAAATGAGAACTTTCACAAACTGATAGTTGGGGTGTAAGTGGTGAAGCCACTATGGAAAACAGTAAGGCGATCCCTCCAAAGAGTCTACATAGAATCACCATATGGTCTGGCATTCTCCCTTCTGGGAATACACCCTAAGGACAAACAAGAACTTGAGCAGACATCTGCACATGCATGTTCATCGCAGCATGAATCACAATAGGCCAAAGGGGAAAGCCACACGTGCCCGTCAGTGGATGGGTGGATAGACACAATGTGGCGTGTGCATACAGTGGAATACTATTCAGCCTTATCTCAATGTGGCATTAATCTTGAGGGTCACCTTAATTGAGTTAAGAGACACCTACAGAGGGGAGAGGATTGTGAGGGCACTCACCTCATCAAAGGAGAAACCTATTGCTGACCTCTGAGATAAAGAGGTACCCGGGTGAGGCCTAGGTAGAAGAACTCAGTTACTGCGGGTGTGCCTTTTCTCCTTCAGGTTGTATTAGGTATTTTGCTCCAGTAATTGAGGGATGATGGATACACACACGTTCTGAAAAATCAAGGAAATTCTGACATGTACAAACACCACATGATTCCGTTTATCCATGGAACCTTCTGTAGTCAAATCCACAGACACAGCCCAAGGCTTGGCAGTCACAGGTTCTCTTTTGCAAGAAGGAAGATTTCAAGAGGTTGGCTGCACGTCAGTGTGAGCATGTTTAGCATACGTAGCTACGCCCCTTAGAAAAGCTAATGTAATAAATGTCTTCTTATTTCGACTTTACCACAATTAACTATTCGAAACAACATTGTAAAAATCTAATAATCTCATTTGGCACAAGCTTGAGATGTTTCCCTCGTTTCGGCTGTCAACATCCACCATTACCACTAAAGGTCAAGCCACAGTCCATCAAAAGAGGACCAAGCCAGGTGTGGTGACCCAGCCTATAATCCTAGCTACTAAGGAGGCTAAGGCAAGAGTATCACAAGTTCAGCCCCAGCTTGGGCAACTCAGCAAGACCTTATATCAAAATAGAAGAAGGAGGAGGAGGAGGAGGAGGAGGAAGAAAAGAAGGAGGAGAAGAAGGGCTGGGATGTGGTTCGATTAGAGAGCACTGTGGCTTCATTCCCCAGGAACACGAAAAAGAAGGGTTCGACTGGCAGTATAAAGAAACCTCACAAACGTGACTTTGAATCCCAGCTCTGATTCTTGCTAGAAATATGACCTTGAGTGAGTTATTTAATCTGCCCCTCAGTCTTCCCATCTATTGGATGGGTTACTAAGGCTTTCCTTGTTCCCTTGGCCCTCCTGGGAACCTGGCTCCTTGAGGATGCTGGCCCCATAGCTCTTCTGCTCAAACTACTTTCTTTCTTCCTGGACTGATCTGTGACCTCACATCTTGACCTGTGAAATGGGCAAGGGACTCCTCCTAGATGAATGTTGGACATCTTTATATGCACCAGAGCAGGAGACCAAGCACAGAATAAGCACTCCATAAATACTATTAAACTAGCACCTGGCCAAGAGCTCACTGAGACAGACACCACCAGGTGCTCAGAAGACCAACAGAAGAACTTCACTTGTAAGAAAGACGCATCCAGGTTGATGACACAAGACACACACAGAATAACTGAGGACACAAGTGAGGTCCAGAGTGTTCTAGGTCAAGCTGGAGCCTGGGATACCAGCCACCTCGAGAAGAGGGTGACATAAGGAACACCTGGGCCTCCATCTTGTCGCGGCTTCTCTGCTCTTTCCTTGGCCCCTGGTATGATTGGAATGTCCCCACAGAAGCTATGTTCAAATTTAAGTACATGTCAATAGTATCTGAAGGCAGGGGATTATGGTTTGGATCTGGAATGTCTCCCAAAAATCTCATGTATTTGGACATTATTGATTATCTATGGAACCTTGTGCTGTTGGGAGATTGGGGCCTGGTCTGGAGGGCTGGATTGCAGGCATGTGGCTTGGAGTATAGGTGTGTGGTAGATTAGAACCACACCTAAAAGGGACAGAACACTGAGGCTGGAGCCAGAAGGTACAAATCACTGTGTCACTGTGACGGGACCTGAAAACGTGTGTGTGTGTGTGTGTGTGTGTGTGTGTGTGTGTGTGTGTGTGTGTGTGTTTCTACCTCCTTCTGGAACTTGACTGGGCTTCCTGCTTGCAATGCAGTTAGGAGCTGGCCCCACCTCTGTCTCCGCCATGTCCTTCCACTGCTATCAGCTACCCATGAACAAACTATGACTTTTTGAAGCTACGAGCTAAAATAAACTTTTACTCCCTGAAGCTGTGGATGTTGGGTATTCCAACACTGCAACAAGAAAGTAACTAAGACATGAGGCCTCTGGGAGTGGATGGGGTTATTCCCATGAGGCCCCTTTGGTGGCACAAGGCGGCCTTAAAAGAAGAGGAAGAAAGATGTGAGCTGGCGTACTTGCTCTGTCTCGCCATGTGCTACCTCTGCCATGTGAGGATGCAGCAAGAAGGCCTTCACCAGTGATCAGCACTGTACTTTGAACATTCTGGTCTCTAGAATCCTGAGTCAAACCTTCATCTAAAAATTATTCAGCCTCTGGTATTTTGTTACAGGAACAGAAAAGAGACTATATTAGCTCTAGACGGAAGAAACTCATTTGCTCATACAATTGCTTAGAAATACGACCGTGCTTCCAATCTGGGCACAGACATCACAGCATGAAGGGACAAGATCAGGTGGAATCTGACATGCCAGCCCTTTTTACTGGGAAAAAGCAGGTCACACCACGCTGCATCTTCCTACTGTGAAGTCTAGAGGGCTGAGGCACACACTCCCAACCCTTAATTCACACCACTGGTTAAGAGGACAGTTCCCTGGACTGACCCGGTCACGGACAACACTGTCTTTGAGGGTGCTCCCTCCCAGCCTGCTGCCGGCACCAGCTGCCTGCAGGAGCACAACTGAGAAGACACTTGGCAATCATCCAGTTAATGTGATCAGTGGAGACAGCTAAACAAACAATCCAGGCCAAATATGTCGATCAGCTGTCTACATGGATCAAGTTCCACGTCACTGACAGGTGCTCAGGACTAGCGCCATGAAGTTTTATCCCTAAAGGACAGGACTCTCTGAGAAACAGGTTCTAGTACCCAGCATCCCTTGCTACTTGGGTCCTCAGGAGACCTGTGAGTGTGGCTGCATTCTCTGTACCACCCCGTCCCTTTCTGTTAGTTGGCTTCCCACCCCGCGGTCCCCTTGAGAGCCCCGCCCCATAGGGCTCGGGTCTTAGGCAACTGTCAGAAACAGAGGCATTCTTGTGTCCATCTGCTACTCTTAGAAGTTGAAATTTATTAGAAAAAAACTTTCACTGGGCCTATGGTACAGACCTATAATTCCAGCACTCTGGGAGGCTGAGGCCGGAAGATGGCAAGTTTGAGCCTGGCCTGGGCAACTTAGAGACTTAGCAAGACCCTGTCTCAAAACCAAAAATAAAAAAATGGTAGGAGCATGTGGCTCAGTGTGAAGACCCTGGGTTCAATCCTCGGTACACACGCATGCGTGCGCGCATGTGCATGTACATGTACACACACAAGAAATTTTCAACATTTGAAATGCATCCAAAACACTGAAGGAATACAGGTGCAAGACAACAAACAAGCTGAGGTACAGGAAGGTACATGCTACCATTTGGATCTTGAATGTCTCCAAAGGCCCATATGTTGATTGTTTGGTCACCAGCCTATGACATTCTTGGGAGATGAAAGAACGCTTGGAAGCTGAGGCTGACTGGCAAGAAGTAAGACACTTGAATTACACTCTCGAAGGCGAGTTAGGAATGACAGTCCTTCCTCTCTCTCTCTCTCTCTCTCTCTCTCTCTCTCTCTCTCTCTCTGCTTCTTAAAGTGAACAGGCCTCCCACCATGATGACCTATGTCACTCCGGGCTCAAAGCTAGAGGACTGAGTGCTCATGGACTGAACTCTCTGAAACCATAAGCCAAAAATAATCTTTCCTCTTATTAAATTAATCACTTCAGATATTTTGCTACAGAAACAGGAATCTGACTAACACAGTATGGGAAAATAGGGCAGACTCAGATCTCATAGGTTAGTAGGTACCATCACAGAGGTTGCCATTTCTGACCCCTCTAAACTCACTTTTATCGGACTCCTAAGGCCATTCCCTCTGCCCAGAGGATAACAAGTCAACTCTTCACAAGAAAAGAGAACTTCTACCACCCGCTCTCAGATCACACGTACCAATGGACATCAAGTTCTACTCAATAAACAGAAAATATGAAATCACAGAAGCTTCAAGATAAAGGGTTAGTTTCCAACAAAACAAACTTAGCGGCAGATAGTTCCCAACTGTGGACAACAAGGCCCCAGTCCGTTACCGTGGAGGGCACCACCCTGCCGCCTGCTAAAGTATCAGTTTTGAAGTCACTGAAACTTCTACTTCATCTTACAGCACAAAAGCCAGCAAAGCTTCAAATCACAAGTTCCTCAGTGAACCAGGCAGACGGCGCCTCCCAACAAAGCAGTGTCTCCCCGCTTCTGCTCCTGCACTGACTCACTCTTTGGCAGCACTTCCTTAGAAGTGGCAAGAAAGGGACAGCAGGCCGATGCTCTGAACTCTCCCTGCCACTTCCCCTAAAGCTGTAGCTTCCGTCCGCTTGTGCTGTCCTCCCCCAGCGACACAAGGCAGCCATTCCATCAGGTGCTCCGGCAATGTACAGTGCTGGCCATCAGCTCTGTGCTTGCAAAGTCTGAGCTTTAGACACCTGCCCTCCCACTTCCTCTGCTCGGTCAATATCATTTCTTGTGTGGCACTCGGGGTGGAACCAAAGGTGCTCTACCTCTGAGCTACATCCCCACCCCTCTTATATTTAATTTGAGGCAGGGTCTTGCTAAGTTGCCAAGTTACCCAAACTGGGTTTGAACTTGGAATCCTCCTACCTCGGCCTCCCTGTGCACCACCATGCCTGGCCTGTATCACATTCTCAAAGATACTTCTTGCAGCAACCCCTCCTGAGTAACAGGTGCTCTAACCCCGGGAGGTGTAGCTGCTAAAATGTACCCGGTACCAAACCCTCTTACGGGGGAGAAAAAGGCCCACAGTGAAGTAAACCAGAGGCGCAGTGATGTACCCAGAAAATTCTATCTTTCTACTCCAATACCCCTACAGCAGGAACCCCATTGCTAAAGCCCCCTCCTGACACTAGATTATTACTGAAGATCACAAGAACAAGTCCAGCTGCAAGGGCTCCTGGGGCAGGCAGTGTTTATGTGAGCACGGAGTTCGGGACTCCCCAGCACAGAGATGGAAGGGGACAGTGATGTTGGAGGCATGGCACAGGCCACAATTTGTGGTCCTTCTGTATTGAAGGCCCCCCGCACAGGGCTCATCCACGCTGCTTGATTCTATAGCTCCTCCGTGCCTGGCACAGCGCCTCTCTGGGAATAAAAGTGCAATGAAGGGGGCATCGCCAAGACACTCTGGGATCACTACAATCCAGCCCTGGCTCCAGAAAGAAAAAAGATGACGCATTTTCAACAAGGATTTGAACTTAGCCTGAATTTCCACTAGAGCTGCTCCTTGACTTACAATGAGGTTACCTCCCAATAAATGTGAAAGATTCCTATCCTATCAACCCACAGTAGATTGGAAATACCACAAGGCAAACCACCCGTACAAGGAGGACAACCTGAAGTTTAGAAGATGTGTTTTCTTCCCAACCAGCTTGCTGCAGTTTGGATCTGGAGTGTTCCCCAAGAGCCTCATGTACTTGAACGTAGAACCCTGTGCACTTTGAAGGTAAGGTTTAGCTGGAAGGAGTAAATACTTAGGGTTTTCACCTGGAGATATTGTGTCCACTTGTTGAGAGTGGGGGTACCCAAGGCAGAGCTTTCAGGTATATGTTGTTGACTTGTGGGCCAGTAAGGGAGGAAGGGGCTCCCACCCTGTGTATGGGGACCCAAGTGGCAGCTTGAAATAATTAAAGGAAGAAGAAGCACTGTGACAGCTTCTTCTTGGGAAGGCTCTGGCCTTGCCTGAGTCTCCTGACATCCACGTGCTCCTGCTTCACTCAGCTTCTGTCTGCGATGCTGTGAGCTTCAGTTTCCAGCCTCCGCCCTGTGTTCGCACCATTGCCAGCTGCCCATAAATGGACTGTGTGAGATCTTCTGAATCTGTGAGCTAAAATAAACCTTTCTTCCCTTAACTTTTGGATGTCAGGTATTCTGTCACAGCAACAAATAAGTTACTAAGATACACCTCCTCAAGCCCACTGGCATGTCAATCAGGATCTTAAAGGGTTGTTGGGAACCACTGGTCACAGTGCTCTCTGCAAACTGCAAACCAACCAAGTCGCTCAGCACGTTGGTAGTGCTTTGCTCCTATCAAGTCTGTCTTGATAAAGAAACAAGTGGCTTTTTATTTGCCTTTTGGGCTGAGCTTCTTAACTGCATATCAACTGATTTAAGAACCATCCTTACAAACAAGGCAGAATTTGTGGTTGGCTCTATGAAGAACCAGTGGGTTGCACACCACTATCTGCCTTCTCTTTGACACAGACACTACTCAGAGATTGAAAATGACACGACACAATTCAGAAGGACTTCAGTCTTACACAAATGCTTCCACCCCATAGCCTATTGTTTTTTGCTTTGTTTTTATTTTAGCCCTTCTTTTTCTGAGTAAAGAGAAACCATCTTGGGCCACATATAAAATATATAATATAGCTAATGTACATATATAAGTACTGAAGCTTTCTTTTTAATTTTTATTATAATATTTTTTTAAAATCCAGACCAAGAAAATAAACAACAAAAACAAAAAGTAGACCACAAGCTGAACATACCCGTTATTAAAAAATATATATGGAGCCAAATCCAGGCAAAGTACGTGTACTGAAAACTCAGATGATCCTTACTTGGTACTGGTCAGAATGGGGTAACTGTGACTAGTATAATGTGTAAGAAGAAGAGCTGAAGTTTTTCATCAACATCCACAAGGTAAGTTCCAGCACTGTGATGTGATCACCTTTGATAAAAGTAGAACCAGCATCATGATGTATGGGCTGGATAATCTCGCATCAAACCTCTGTGTTTACCATGAAGGTAAACTGCAACATCACTGCAGTTATAAACAGTTACCAAGGAAACCACTTTATCATAATTAGCTATTTATTCCCTCTCCTTTCTCTCTGTCTTTCTCTTTCCACCTGAGCTTTCTTTGGGCTGAAAGGTATGATAAGATATTATCAGCCTGAGATCAGTAGGTAATTAGGTCCTAATACTAACTCACAATTACACATCACTCTTCCCCAAAAGTATGTGGTAGTTCATTGTCTGTGCTTATTAAAAAGAGCCACGGAACGAAGCAATTGTTTACATGTATTTGAAATCACCTCAATAGTTATTCCCTAGGATGGGGTACACAAAAACCTGAGACAAAGTGGGCATCGTGGCACACACCCATAACCCTGGCACTCACTTGGAAAGCTGAGGTAGGAGGACTGAACTGAGTTCAAGGCCAACCTGGACTACGTAGTGAGTTCAGCGCTAGCCTGGACTACAAAACAAGACTCTGTCTCAAAGAAAAGACAGCACAGAAGATAAAATTCTTGTTGTAAAGCTGGGCACAGTAGTAAATGCCTGTCATCTGGCATTCTGGGAGGCTGAAGCAGGAGGATCACAAGTTTGAGCCCAGCCAGGGCAACTTAGGGAGACCCTGTCTCAAAAAATAAAAAAGGGCTGAGTACCCAGTCCAAAGCCCTGGGTTCAATCTTCAATACCACAAAAAAGTCTCTTGGTCTGTAAGAGATATGAGGTTCTTTTTCTTGAATTAGGAATTCCATGAAGGGAATTTTGCATCCTGGAAGGTTTTCCTCGTTTGGGCCATTGGGAATATGAGCTAGCATCCATCCTCACACGGACATCCTGGAACAGAGATCTGCAAACTTCCTCTGGGACAGGCTGGAGCAGATATTGCAGGTTTTGGGCCATATGCCTCTGTTGTACATTGGATTCCATTTGACTAGCAGGCAACAACAGCCTCACACAACAGGTAACAAATAGAGAAGGCTATGTTCCAATAAAACTTTATTTACATGGACAGATGGCAGGCCAGATCTGCTCCTCCTTCCCACTCCCACCCCTCTGGCAGTTTTCTGACACCTGTCAAGTGCCTTCCTCCCTAACTTGGGAAATAAACTTGGAGTTGGTCCTCTTGGGGCAGGAGCCACATCTGGAGGGGTTGGAGCAGCTCCCAGGCACCAGGGGCTCCCGCTCAGTGACGTCCTCTGGGAGTGATCCCTCACAGAGGGGCGGACTGGGGTCAGGGAACCCAGGTGGGTCGGGTCTCGACTTGGCTAACCTGACTCCAGTGACAGTGGTGAGATGAACAGCCACATTCAAGACTCTTAAATTGTACAGGTGAGTTTTTGTTCTTTCTTTCTTTCTTTCTTTCTTTCTTTCTTTCTTTCTTTTTCTTTTCTTTATAAATGCTAAAGATTGAGCCCAGGGCTCTCACACTGAGCTATTTCTCTAGCCGTTCTTATTTTTGTTTTTGAGACAGAGTCTTGCTAAATTGCCCGGGTGGGGCTTGAACTTGTGATCTTCCTGCCTCAGCCTCCCTGAGATTACAGACCATGCGCCAGACCATGTTTGGAAGGTGATTTAATCATGGGAGTTAATCCTTTGATTTCCAGTGCTGTTGAGAGATGGGGCCTGGTTGAAGAAGGTAGATCACTGGACATGACCTGGAAGGGTCCATGGTAACTCTGCACCTCCCCCCCCCATCCACACTCTGCTCCCTGTTGCCTGCTGTGAAGAGCTTCTCTCTCACTCAGCCTCTGTGGTGCCCTTCACCTTGGCTGGCTGCCCAGGAATGGGCTGAGACCTCCTGAAACTGAGCTTAGGCAAACCTTCCCTCCTTTAAGTAGTGAGTATCAGGTAATGTCTCCCAGCAAGGAGAAAGTGACTAAGACACCATCCTTATTCTCTCTGCCACCCTGGGCCATCCCAGCGATACTGTGTCACCCTCATCCAAGTCGGCCCTGGAAGGGACCAGAGGGACAGGGCATTAACAGACATCAGAAAACCACAAGATGTCCCAAAAGTTTGCTAGTTCTAGACATGGTGACTTCTGGGACACCCTGTACATGGAACTCAGGGCTTGCACAATTTTTTCTCATAATATTAGTCCTCCTTCAGATATTATGACAAATTAAACCTTGACAAACAAATGTATTTGTATTTTATAGTTTTAATGTTGTTTAGGTATGGAGACCTATGGGACACCCTGTATTTTAAAAATGTGTTATCAAGAATATTTTTAGGTTATGCTCAAATCACACAAAGTGTGTCTGTGTCTTTTTTTCTTTAAATAAGAATAAAATAGTTGATTCTCCCCTTTATTTTTAGGGAATAAGACATCCACAGACCTGTATCTGATTCATAAAAATGCACAAATAAATGCTTTTTTCTTTATCCCTGTGTGTGCAGGTCAGCTCTGTTCCAGGCATCTCTCCTCCTCCAGCAAGTTAACCCAAAAGGTCAAGGGCATGTTCTTTTCATGAGAATGAAAGAAATGCAAAAGTTCAATTATGCTTACAAAATCACACTGCATATTTAACATATGTAGGTAGATGCTGTATGTGAACAGTGTTATCACTACAATACCCTGCTTCATTCAACATATGACAGGCATAGAACCTATGTTGATATAGGTTCTATTTCCTATGATTTTTTTAAAAAATCAGCAAATCAGCCTTATTAAAAGTCATTTTTATACCCTCACCCCTTCTAGCCTCTTAAGGAAAGGACCACTTTCAACTCTCCTTTCTTTTTGGACCCATTTTATCAAAAAATGAATTCTGTGCTCACACTTTTTGTATTTCTCTCTATTTGTACAGTATCAAATGACTTCCCTTAAAAAGAAAAGAAATATTAAGTTTCCTAATACTATTTCCTTCCTCACATCTACTCCTGGATTTGTATTGGTTATTTTTTTTTATTATTCTATTGATTCCCTTCATGGTATTGGATATCTGATGGCAGGTTCAGTGGCTGCTATAGTTGGAACCAAAATGTCCCCTGAAGGCCAACATGGCAAAGACCCAGTTGCCAGCCCGTGGGAAGTGGTGAAGCATTTAGGAGCCAGAGCCTAGCAGGACATCTTAGGTCACTGGGGACATGCTCTCAAAGGGGGCCATGCAACCCTGGGCTCCTTCTCTTTTGCTTTCACACCCTGGCCATAAAGTGAACAAGCTTCCTTTGCCATACAGTCCTACGAGGACATGCTATCTCACCAGGGGCCCAAAAGCAGCAGGGTCAGCTAACCGCAAAGCAAAACCTCCAGAACTGTAAGCAAAAACAAACCTTTCCTTATTTTAAGTTGATTACCTCAGGCACACTTTGTTACAGTAGTGGAAAGCTGATGAATGCAGTGTCTGTTATACTCATGACTAGACTTAAGTATACATTTGAAGATTCAGTAATACAGGTGAATGGTACAACTTTTCTCTAATATTACATTAGTCTTTTTCCCAGAATGACTCCCCTAGATGAAAATGCTATGATTATCTGGGAAGTCAAGTATTTTGGCTGACTGGGAGTGTAACAGGCCAATTCCAACCAGGTCATATTAACAAAGACTTCACTCTGACACCCAAGAGCCACATGAAGAGCCTTTGCTTATTTTAGACAGATTATTCACATTTCTTTAAAGAGCAGGCGTCTGCGGATCCAATACTCCCGATGCACAGCACTCTGGAGAGAGCCCTTTTGGTTTTCTTGAGAGTCTAAAGCAATCCATCCACAGATCTTGTCAATCAAGGAGATGATCTCAGACTAGGGGGTGAATGGCAAGTCATCAGCGGACTCTGGCAAGAGAGGACAGTCCCCTGTCAAACCATGGCCAGCAGCAGCCCTGTCTGCTGGAGTGTGTGGTTTCCATACAGAACAACTCACCTGGTAGGCCAGGTACAATAGGACTCATCCCCTGCACCCATGGCATGTGAAGTGACCTCGACCAAGATGGACCAATTCATTAACTGCTCGCTAAGTGGAGATTCTATAGGAGGACAGAAAGTGAAGGCTTTCCTCTCTGTTATAATATAAATACACTGCCCTCATCTACCTTCCCCCAAAACCCGAAGTCATTAGTCAGTCTCATTTGAGTACAAATGATCTCCAGATCCTTGCATAAACACCATTCTGAATCGGGAAGGTGGTGGAGGAAGCTTGACGGGCACCTGGGAGAGGTGAAGACAGGGAGGTCACACCAAAAGGAACAAAAGATACTGAGGTCCCTGATCAGAAGGACCTCTCAGGCCGGTACACAGGCTGCATTTGACACTCTTATATAAACACTCATCACAGCCCTGGGAGGCCAGGATTGCCATCAACTTTATACACTGAGGAAACTGAGGCTCAGAGATGCTGAGGAACCTCTCAGAGGTGGCTCACAACGGCCAGGACAAGGACTGCAGTCCGCGTCCCCCAAGCCTACCCCTGGCCCCACCCATGGAATCTAGGCCCCTCCCCAGCACTGCAAGGTGTGGCCCTGACTAACTCCTATCCAGAACCACACAGGTGAAGTCCAGCAGGGCCCTGGGCCTCACGCCCCGGCACACCCCTCCATCCAGTCACCGGAAGTCCCCACATTAGGCCCACATTTGTCAACACAGAAGAAAGAAGAGGAAAGGTCATTGTTCTCAACCATTTGCAAGAATATCTGAGTTAAAAACGGAAGATTTGTCATTTGCATGGTGAAGGGAGGCGGGGGAGAGGAAGCATTGTTAGGTGTTGGTAATGTAAAAACATAAGTATGCTGTTATTTATGTAATTAGTTATTGCTTTCATTATGGGTGCAGTCTTAATGGTTATAGTATTTATGTATAATTACCTTAATATTCACTGAAATTTCCAAGTAGCTCCCTAATTAACTGTCTCAAATATATAATTACATTGCATCTTTACGCAAGACTTGCCTAATTAATGTAGTTACACCACTCCTTTTGTGAATGTGCATTATTAAATGCTCTTTGCATCATTCTTCTGACTTCTTGTAATTCACGCTTTACAAAAATTAAGACCTCAAATTAGAAACCTTCACAAGCTGCTCAATCCTGCAGCAAAGCAGAGTTCTCAGAGCTACTCGGAAAAAAAGCAAGGACTCGCAGAGCCTCATTGTGACTTTTTCCTCTCCACCCAACTCCCTACTTAAGGGTGAGAGAGGCCAGAGCTTGCAGGAGTCATTAGAACAGGCCATCTAAGAGACAAGCCTCAAGGCGCAACTCTACTCTGCCAACTCTGCCCACTGCCCTCAGCAGAAAAGGCCACCATGTGTCCTGGGAATTGTAACATGACAGTGGGCTGAACCCTATATGCTTTTCCAAATGGCACATCTGAAATGACCTCTATGAGCCTTGATGTTTGAGTCTGTAAAATGGGCAAGGTAACAATTGTCTGTCTCTTCAAAAAATCCTGCAGAAATTCACTGAGGTGATGGACTTTCACTGCATCATAAATGCAATATTTGAGAGCAAGAGATTATTTCTAGAGTTACTTTTCTTGCTTTTTCAAAGTGGTCTTCTATTGGTTAGTCAATGCTGTCAATCAAATCACCCCAAATCTGGTGATTTCAAATGGTCTCCATGTTATTTTCCTCACAGTGGTGTGGTATGGATGAACTCTGGGCTAGGCTCACTAGGGTGACCTTTTTGGTGGATCCAGGCTCAGTGCTCAGTGCTTTTTACTGAGTTCACATCTATGCCTAGGGCTACCACTGAGATGCTCAAGATATGTCTCCACGTGGTCTCTCACCTTCTATCATGTTAGGCCTGCTGGGTTCAGTGTTGGAAGCCTTCTCAGGTCAAGGTCAAAGCCACATGGCTCCTAGGTCAGAATGTACACAACTCTTTCCTCATTCGCTATGGATCAGAACACCTCCAAGGCCAGGGACAACCATGGGAGAACTTTGTGTCTTTTTTTTATAATTTACCAATGTGAAGCTTATCTTCTGTTTTTTGGAAAAGAAAATAATTCTTCAGTTCTTCAATACACAGAGTTAGTGAGTGCCTGCTATGGATTTGGCATCCTAGCAGACCCCATTTAGGATCTAGAAGAAATTAAAGACATGGCTTTTGTTAGAACTGTTAACCCTGAAACGAAGAGGCAAAGCCAACTAAAGTGATACAAATAAACAATGTATATGAGAAATTATCAGGTGCAAACCATAAGTGTAACACAAATGCCCAGAAAGGAGAGATTAGATGATTAAGAAGAAAAGACTTCATGGAGATAGCAGGATTGGAGAGGAGGAAAGGACCAGCAGCCACAGGGAAGTCACCATGGCACAGTGAGAAACAGTGAGACTTGCAGAGAGAGGAGGGAGGGGGGCCTATCTGCAACTACCACTGAGGCATCTGGACTTAATGTCAAACACAATGGAAGGTCCCAGTGGTGTTTGAACTGAAGAAGCCCAAGATTCAGTCGCTATTTATTCAACATTAAGCAGAAAATTCCCAACAATCCAGGAACCCAATCCATCTTCAGATGTCAAATAGTCTGCTCCTCTGAACTCACCTGGTCAGGACAGCCTTCTCCCTGGTCCTATACATTGTTGCACACACACCACATATGTACACACATACACATACAAGGGAAAACTGAAAAAAATACAGTGAATGAAAAGACACATCGCCATTCACCCTCCTCAAAATCTTTTCCTCACATCAAACACACTTATCCTATCATTCTTGTCACTTTCTGGAGCAGTTCTAGAAGTCCTCTTTCCTGAGTGTCTTTATGGGGTATGATGAAGAATTCAGTGAATGCTGCTGCTGAGTGCTGTCCTACAGGAAAATGGGCGTGAGGCTGGAGGAATAGCTCAGCAGTGAAAGCACTTGCTTAACAAGTGCTAAGTACTTGAGTACAATTCCCTAGCACCACATAGGCTGGGAGTGGTGGGGCACATCTGTATTCCTAGCCCTCAGGAGACGGAGGTAGCAGGACTGCCATGATCTGAATCCAAGGCCAGCCTGGGCTACACGGTGAGTTCAGACCCAGCCTGGACTGTTGAGTGGGACCTGTGTCAAAAAAATAAAAAAGAGAGAAGAAAGAAAGAAAGGGAAAAGAAAAGAACAGAACAGAACAGAACAGAAAAGAAAAGAAAAGAAAAGAAAAGAAAAGAAAAGAAAAGAAAGCTCAACACAATGGTTGGAACCTCATCCAATCCACCTTATTCACAGCATCTGGCACTATGTAGCTTCTTGATCTTCCCCCAAGACAAAATGATCATGAAAGGTCAACATTTTGAATCAACTCAGGGCTTCAAATCAGCCACAATAGTGTAACTAAAGACACTCAGAGAGAGAACTTCCAGAGCTGCTTCAGAAAGGGACAAAAGTGATCATATAAGTGTGTTAAAATCAAGGAAAGGGATTTTGAGAGGGGATTAATGGCAATCTGTTTTGTATTGCAGTACATTTCCTAAATTTAAAGTCACCACATTTTTCTGTTATACTTTGTGTGTTTACACACAGGCACACACATGCATGCACACACATGCACACAGGCATGCACACATGCAACCAAACACAGGCACACACATACACACACGGGCAAATACACACATCATCCCAGTCTCACTGTTTTCAGAGAAAGTGTCACTAACTTACGTAGCATTACAGATGCTTGTGTTTCTTTGCTTCTTGTCATTCTGTCTGCCCTTTCCCACCCCATAATAAGCTGCACGAAGACAAGCACCTGATCCATTCACTGTGCAACTAGATCATTCCCTTAAATGGACCTGGCACACAGAAATCCTTCAATAAATAATGATATCTGCTGAGGAAGTGAATGAGTGAGTGAATGAATGAATGAATGAGTAAATGTATGTACACCATGTGCCAGGCGCCTATCCATTAGGTCCTATCAGCACCAAGGACAGCACCAAAATCAATAACAGGAGGAATCACAAAGTGCTAAAAGAAATGCAATATTGAATGAACACTCCCTACATATATCAACACAGAGGCCAAATCAGCTGACCTGACCAACCTACTACCCTTCCACCCATGTCCCAGCAGCAGAAGCACGTGACCTGGAGACCCAGTGTCAGATGCACACATCCACCAAGGTAGCCATCAGTGACAACAGAACATCTCTGCTTTGCCTAGGGTCACAAAGGGACATTAAGTGGCTTATTAATGATGAGAGTGAGTCTCAAACCCAGGCCTGTGGCTTCTGATCAGATCTCAACCCATAGGCACAGCTGCAGTGGCAAGGCACGGGCTGGCTAAGTGAGAACTCTGATCACTACCTGACATCAAGGTATGCCCTATCACCTGGTTGAAGAGATAAGAGAAATATACACGAAATTATTGGGAAACTTCCTATATTCTGTAGTCATGAAATGAAGCCCATTCAACAACACCACCTGATGTCCCTGTTCAAGTGCCCAAGGCACAGAGTTAAATCAATCACAAGACCTTCTCTCAAAGACTTCACAACAAGAGAGACACTCCCACCCTTTTTCACAATGCCAAGAACATCACTCACACTATAATTAACATAAGAAGATCTAGTACGGAACTCCACAGACCATAGTGGGAACGGTATTCCCAAATTGTACAATGCTGGAAAAGACCACATAAGTGTATGAAAAGTTCATCAAGAAGAATAACAACAAAGGATAGAAATCTGGGTTTGAAGAGAAACAACACGAATTCACTGCTGGCTCTACCGCCCACCTGCCCTGAATTCTTGGGCAAGTCCCTCAGCTCCACAGACTTCAGTTTCTTCATCGATAAATTGGGAATAAAAATTGTTGACAAGGTCATTGAGAGGATTAAATTAGACAAAGTATATGAGAGCCCTTTGTAAACACATAGGGAGCCTAGCAAGAGTTAGGTGTTTTTTATTCTTCCACACCCCACAAAGCCTAGGGTCTTTGTTCTCTTTTTTCCCCCATTTTATTGATATGTATACGTGCAAGTTTTAAGGTTTACAATGGAGTTGAGCCTTTTATGCACATATGTATC
Organism: Ctenodactylus gundi; assembly: GCA_004027205.1. NCBI lineage: Eukaryota > Metazoa > Chordata > Mammalia > Rodentia > Ctenodactylidae > Ctenodactylus > Ctenodactylus gundi. Next base: position 300,426 of record PVKB01001173.1, on the reverse strand, counting down.
TTGTCAAGGTGACAAGGGCTTTCCCACTCTCCTTTTGTCCCTCCCCCACCCCTCCCTTCCCTCACTCCTCCCCTACCCAATCCCCGTGTTTCACTTTGTTTTTCCTTTTAACTTCCATAGGAGTTGTGACTGGGACTTTCATATCAGAGAGACCATTCGATGTTTCACATTATGCTTCTGACTCACTTCACTAAGCATGATCTTCTCAAGCTTCTTCCATTTGCCTGCAAAAGCCTCCACATTGTTGGACTTTATAGATGCATAGTATTCCATTGTGTATAAATACCACAATTTGTGTATCCACTGGTCTGCTGACAGGTATTTTGCTGACTTCCATATTTTAGCTATTGTTAGTTGTGCTGCTATGAACATGGGTATACAAATATCTCTGTTGTGTGTTGTTTTGACTTCTTTTGGATATATTCCCAGAAAGGGGTGTCACTGGATCGAAGGGGATATTTATTTCTAGTCTTCTGAGAGCTCTCCATACTGCTTTCCAAAGGGGTTGTACAAATTTACATTCCCACCAGCAGTACAGAAGGGTTCCTTTCTCCCCGCAGCCATGCCAGCACTGATTATTATTTGACTTGTTGATATAGGCCATTCTCACTGGGGTGAGATGGTATCTTAGCATTGTTTTGATTTACATTTATGTTATGGCTAGAGATGTTGAACATCTTTTCGTGTATCTACTGGCCTTTTGCATTTCTTCATGAGTGAACTGTCTCTTCATTTCATTTGCCCACTTTTCAATAGGATCCTTTATTTTGGTAGGCTTACTTTTCTGTTCTTGATTAGACACACCCCTCTGCTAAGAAAAGGTCTTTCTCTTATCAGCAAATATGTGTTGAGTAGCAACTCTGTGCTTGATAGTCTCCTAGGTAATAAAAACAGAGGGGCCTAATAAACACTTGGCGCCTGGCACAATGATGGAAGCCAGAGCTCCTAGCTGCTAACACTTACATGTGATTTTGTTCTCATTTTACTGCCATGCACTTCTGGGGTGTTGATCAAATCAATTCACCACTTCCAGTGGTGGGTCAACCTCAGGATAGTTGCTCTACACTGAGAAGCTTGGGCTCAGCCAGTCACTTTCAAACTCAAATTCAAAGGGGTTCTGAAAATATTGCATTCAATTTCATTATTGAAAACTATTTATAACCCAGTGGAAAGCAGACTTAAATATACAGTGTAGCAAATATTATTAGCACATTAGAGGCTTCCAATGCTTTGGCTCAAGTTCCTGTTGAGGTTAAGAACAAGTTATGACTTTGAGATTAAGATATTAATTTTAATAGTATATTGCTTTTATGTCTTACATAATTGGGTCCCATAAAACATTTCTTTTGAAAAACAGAATATATTGATAAAAAGAAGTTTGAGAAATCACTAAACTAAATGATCCCCATGGCCCTTGCACACATCAAAATGCCTTAAATTCTGTGGATGAAGAGAGAAAAAAAATACATATATATATATATATATATATATATATAATCTTTCTGAGAAGATAAAAAGCAAAACATGATAAAATACAATTGTGTTAGCTGTTCCTTGATACCAGTTCTGTCCTTTCTCACACTGTCACCCACACACACAATCGCCTAGAAATCAAGTCCATGTTTCCCAGTCTCCCCGGCATCTCAGTGTGACCACGTGGTCAAGTTCTAGTCAAATGTGATCACCGATGGAGCAGGAAGTGTATACATGTAAGACACACATACACACATACACACACACACACACAGAGCTCTCAGTAATTACACTTGAGAAGAAATCTATGTTCTTTCTTCCTTTTCACCTTCCTACTGGATAGAATACAGACTTCAGACCTGGAGCTACCACAGCTACACTGCACCATGAGTTAGAGGTTACAGGCTGACAGGGCAATAAAATAGAGGGAATCTGGCCCGTGGTCTTAGTGGACCACCTTCCTGGACTTTCACCTAACTGAGAAATAAATATCTGTCTAACTAAACCACTGTTCTCCAAGGATTTCTCCCATATCCAAAGCCAATCCTAACTAACACAGCAACCTTATAACACCTTCCCTAAGGTGTTATAAGCTTCATTCCATCCTGCCCACGTATAAAAATGGGAATTGGAATTCTTTCTGATAGGACTGTTGTAGGGAGGGGTGTCTATGTGTCCTAGGTTCCCGTACTGTAGGGAGGGGTGTGTGTGTGTGTGTGTGTGTGTGTGTGTGTGTTAGCCAGATTTCCCTTTTTCCACTGATGTAGGGAGAGGTATGTGTGTGGGTGGGTGTGTATGTGTTAGCCAGATTTCCACCGCTGTAGGGAATGGTGTGTGTGTGTGAGCCAGATTTTCAGTGCTATAGAGGTGTGTGTGTGTGTGTGTGTGTGTGTGTGTGTGTGTTAACCAGATTTCCAGTGCTGTGACACAAATATACATGAGAAAATCAACATAGAAACATAGAAGGGGTAAGACTGACTCTAGCTCACAGTTTCAGAGGTTTTAGTTCATGGTCCACTGGCTCCATTGTTCTTAGGTCTATAGTGAAGCAGAAACACCAGGGCAGGAGGCCGGCTGTGAGGGAGAGCTGCTCACCTCACATAAAGCAGGAGGAAGCAGAGCACGAGCTTGGTTCTATAACACAGTCCCTCCCCAAAGTCCGTGAAGCTATGGAAGCAGAAATGGATTGATTCATTTGTGAGGTCAGAGCCCTCATTATCCAGTTCTTCTAAAGGCTTCACCTTGGAACCCTGCAGCAGTGGGGACCAAGCCACCAACACGTGAGATTTTGGAGGATATTTCAGATCCAAATGACATGCGGTGATTTGGATCTGAACTGTCCCCCAGAAGCCTCATATTCCTATAGGCACTGTGTAGGGTTGGGAGATGGGGCCTGACTGGAAGGGGTGGGTGCTCAGGGCTTGACCCGGAGGGCCATGTTGCTGGTTCTGCCCTTTCTCCCAGTCTCTCCCTTCCACCATGCTGTGAGGATATCTGCCGCAGGAACTCCTGTTCCAGCTCGATCTGCAGCCCCACCATGTGACTCCACCATCTTTCAGGCACCCACCCCTGAACAGACTGAGACCTTCTGAAGCTGTAAGCTACAATAAATCTCTCCTCCCTAAGTTGTGGATGTCAAGCATTAAGTCACAGCAACGAAAAAGTAAGACACCACAACAATATACAGACCTCTATATGCACACAGATGTATTGTGAGCTGGAGGAAATTTACTGTAAAGCCAGTGAGAATGATCTCAGGTCATTCCCTGGTAAGGAGCCCTCCAAAGGCCCCAAGAGCCCCTTGCAATGTGTGTGCACGATGTTTTTTAAAAGTTGTAAATGTAAGTGATTTTAGCCTGGGCTGGCTCAACTTCTGTCCCTCCTCTCTGACTTCCACACCCCCTCCCACTCTGACATCACAGGAAGGGCTGTGGGGACTTGTGGGTTCAACAGAGGGAAAGCTGCACTGGGGTACATCCAGTTTGGGTTTTGTGGCACCTGCTGGGGTGGCCCATAGTCCTGGGTACACTTGCTGCTGGTGGGAATGGCCACCAGCAGCACTTCTAGTGTCACCAACTAAGAGTGTTTAAGAATCAGATATGAGAAAGAATGAACAGAGCTGTTTCCAGTTTTGTATGTATGTAGACAAGCTGGTCAACGCCTCTATGCCACAGTTTCTTCATCCATAAAACGAAGATCATAGCGTGTACCGCATGGAGAGGTTCTGAAGATTATGAGTTAATTCAGCTAGGTAAGGTGATGCAGAGCCGTAATCTCAGCACTCTGGGAGCTGAGGCAGGATCACGAATTTGAGCCCAGCCTTGGCAAGCTAGTGATTCAATCTCCAGGACTACAAGCAAGCAAACAAGAGATTAAACTATACGAGGCTTTATGAGCAAGGCTCTCCAGCGGGGCCCAAGCTCCGTAAATGGTGCCACTTTCTAGTGGCTTCCTCTGTGGAGCTCAAGAACAACCTGTCCCCGGAAGTCTCCCGGGGTACCCCTTCCTTACTTCCCAATTGTCTTTTACCTGAAACATGCAGAATGGCATGGACATACAAAGAGGCTCAGGAAAGTCCCACAGCCACACCAGACCTGAAGCTGCAGAGAACCACCCAACCACACACACACACACACGCACCCCTTCCAAACCCACACCTGAGCAGCTCGCAAGACAATTCAGCACCGCTGGAATGATCACCCTGCAGACCACCCTAGATATCCTGTGTTTGTGGACACTGATGAGCGTGGATGTGTGCACAAAATATGAAATAATCCCTGCACAGGTAAACCCGCAGCCCCAATACAGGGGGTCCAGGGGGTTCCCCTGTTCATGCCATGCACTCTACTAGAGTCAGCTTCTCACTAACACCGCAGAAGGGTGGCCACAAACTTGACAAGTGCACAGGAGCAGCTGGTCACCTCCTTCCTGTTGCAGAGGCCCGGAAGTCCACACCCGGGCCCAGGAGAAGAGCTAGAACTGCCATTTCCCTTTAAGCATTTAATGGCAGCCTTGAGCATCACCTCCCACTGTGGAACGGGAAGAGAGGAATATGAGAATGACCGGGAAGGGGGTTCAGTCACCTAGATGGTGCGGAGGAGAGGGGAAGAGCGGGAGGAGGCCAGAGCATCCCCACTTCCACCTCCTGCCCCTCGGCTGGGCCACTTGGCCCCTTAGAGCCCGAGTTTCTTTTAGCCAAGTAGTATCAGCTGAGGATAACAGCAACTCTTCCACGTACTCTGTGGAGCGTGGCTGCTAGATCTGGTTTTTGTCCACTGTTTCATATCAGCAGTGAAGCCTGGTTCCTCCCATGGTGATGTGAAGGCGTAAGATGCCCTGAGTCCGCCTTCCTGATAGGAGGCGGCCTGCGGCCAAGACCAAGGGAAGGCGTTCCCCACACGGGGAGGAGCCCGTGGCCCGGCAGTGCCACCGCCACGACTGCCAGCAGAGGAGTGACTAAATGGTGGTGTTTCTCTACCTGCAGGATCTGGCCCACACCAAAGTAACTAATGAGACTCTTCCTATAGCTTAACTCAGGCCAAATTCCCGGGCACTGCTGGCCGCCCTGGTGCCAGAGATCTATTAGAGTCCCATCGGAGCAGCATATGTCTTCTGTAGCGTTTCTGTGCTCCAGCATAGACAGGCAGGTATGGGCTCCGCTGCCATCAGATCGGATGGCTGCTTTAGTGGATTTTTTTTGGGGGGAGGGGGTGTTTGGTTGGTTGGTTTTGTTTTGTTTTTTGCTTATTTCCAAAATGACAGCTCGTAGCCAGGCCCAGATGTGCAGGCCTGTCATCCCAGCACTCTGGAAGACTGAGGCAAGAAGACTGCAAGTTTGAGCCCAACTTCTGGGCAGTTCAGCAACTCAGCACGACCCTATCTCCAAATAAAAAGTGAGCTGGGGACATCAGAACTCAGTGTGAAGGCCCTGGGTTCCGACTCCAACACTGAAGGGGGGGGAAAAAAGAATACCTGCTAGTAGAGAAAAGGTAGTTTAAAAGGACTTCAGGTGTGTACTCTCACACCTAAATTGGATATGCCAGTAGGACCCACTGTTTAGTACCTTTAATTAATCCAGCAGACAGTAAGAGGGGCTGGAGGAATGGCTCAGTTGTTAAAGCGCTTGCCCAGCAGGTCCTAAGTCAAGTGCTAAGTACCCGAGTTCAATTCCCCAGCACACCACATACGTGGGGTATGGTGGTGCATACCTGGAATTTCAGCACTCAGGAGGCTGAGACAAGGATTGCCCTAAGTCTGAGGCTAGCCTGGGCTCCATCGTGAGTTCAGCCTGGGCTACAGAGTAAGATCTTGTCTCAAAAAAAAAAAAAAAAAAAGATAGTAAGAGCAAGGGATGTACCCACATCTACCATGTGCTCTGGCATGATAGGAAAAAGTTGTATTTTAATGACATTTACTACACCACAGTTGGCCATGTGTGTGCTTGTGAAAACACCCAACCTATATCTCTGAAACACTGGGATGGGCTATCATCCAGCCTGGGACACGTGTACAGAATTTTTTTCTGATATAGGGTTTTTCCATTGTCTTTTTTCTTTCTTTTTTTTAAAGATCTTGTGATGCCCAGATCGTTACCAAAATAACCCCTGGCTGCAACATCTGGGAACTCAGACACAGGAAAAATACAGCAGAAGGGGAAGATCCATGAAAACAGGAAGTGGAGAGGTGAGTAAAAAGATGTCAAAACAATAGCAGCCCCATGGGCAGCGAGGAGGTGGCCGCAAGAGAGGCCATGAGTTCAGTTCCTCAGAAGTCTACAGAGAATTGCCAGTCACATGGCCCCAAGCAGACACAAAAGGACCCCAGTCCTTTTACCCCTGTTCGATACCAAAAAAAAAAAAAAAAAAAAAGCATGTATCTTCAAAACCCAGTGATAGCAACACCATCAGCCCCCTGTGCAGGAACTACCCCCGCCTGTCCAGGCCACTAGCCCCAGATTCACGCAGGCCTGGGGCAGAGACCAAGTGAAGGCTTCATGCACCTGTACCCAGCTCATCCCAGGGGCCTCTCTACCTGAAAGATGCTCTCGATTGCCTCCTATATCCCTGGATCCTTGCACCTGCACTGGGCCAGACCCACAGTACATAGACGTTCAATCATCAGTACTTGAGCAGTCGGAGCTAAATATGGCTTTGACTCCACCACCCAATACTTATATCACACCAATCTCATTTTATGGTCCGGGATTTCCGGTCCACTGAGGGAAAAACGTCCCCAAAGTTCAGAGGGGCTCTCCTGCACAGTATGGGCCTCTGGACACTGCCAATTAAGTGACAGACAAGCAGAGCTTTCCAGGCTGGGTGAGGATCTAGGTAAGATTCAACAAGCCCACCTTCCTGCTAGCCAGGAATCCTCCACTCGTCACTACATGACTAAGAGAGAAAGTTTGAGCTTATGCACCTGCAACACCAGGCCACTAGCGGCCAGAAAGTCACACTCACTCCTCTCCGACCACCGACAACATGACGGCCCAATGTTTTTCTGTCTCTCCGTTTTCCTCTAAATACTAAAATATCAACTACTGCCACCTCCTCTTTTCCATTCCATCTTCCAAGCACCAGAATAAAATGTTGCCTTCTTGTTTTTCTTTTCCAGCAGCTTGCCTGGGATCAGAACCCCTCGGCTGGGATCTGACTTCCTCCCATGGTGGCCATCACCTCCTCTGAGAGCAGCCACCTATGGGGTGACAAGCTGTGTTTCTCAGGACACAATGAGGACATGCAGACCCAAAAGATGGACGCAGAGTACACTGTGGAGTCATCCCCAGTCTTCTGTTCACTTTCTCAGGAAGAGCAGGGCTAGCAGCGAGGGAAGTACCTGTGACTCCAGGGAAAGTCCCGCCTCGGGGCTCCACGCAGGTCACTGCCCTGAGGGAGAGAACTGAAACAGGCTCAGGGCGGTTCTATATGACTCCAGGATCACACTAACTCAGTTCCTTTCCTGTGAGCCCAAGAAGGTCAAAGTCACTTCTCATCTTGGTCACCTGGATTGTGACTGTCAACCCCGAGACAGCCCTGATTGCACAGGGCAGGACTCGGCCTTCTGCAGGGACAGCTTCCCTTTGGGAGCCCAGGTGTAAGCCTCCAGCATTTGGCCACCTGCCCCATGCACTGGAACTTACCTCATTTGTTTATGTGTCTTCTTACCCTATTGGACCCCGACTGGACAATGACTTAATTTTCTAATTTTCCCAGTGTGCAGCAACAAATGCAAATCTGTGCTAAAGAAATATTAACCTAAGACACAAACGGAGAAGCCAGCTGGTCACGGCATTCCCAAATAGGTAGCAGGGAGCTAACTGGGAGGCGAGGGGAGGTGTTGCATTTGGGGGCTTAAACCCTAAATCTGAAGCTCAGAAGACAGGGGAGCAGCAGGAAGAGGTTTCTTCTCTCTCCCGTGGGAATCTTTCTCATCTGGCTGTTCAAGGCAAAAGGTGGAAGGAGCAGGGAAGACGCGGCACCCGCTGCTGGGGCTCCCACACTTCGGGGCCCCGTGGGAGGCCCTTGGTTGGGCTGGCAGGCAGGTCTGTGGCGGGCACTTTCCACACAAAGCGACCTCCCTCTTGAACCCTCCTCATTTTGGGCTTCTTTGAGAGGATGCCAGGGCTCTGCTCACTGGCTCAGAGCACAGCTCCTTCCTGTGAGAAAGGCGAGGCAGGAAGAGCTTTGGTCGCTTGGGCAACTGGGAGGGGCTGGGGTCCAACGGTGAGACCCCAATAGGGGAAGGACCTTGGACAGCTGTCTGCCAAGGCACAGAAATACGTCTTTCTTATCTTGGAGAAAGAAAACAAACAAACAAACAAAAAGATCTAAGGAAAAGGGGGAAGAAAGGTAACCATGGAGCTTTCTCCAAGGAGCCTAAGACAGCCACCCGCCAGCCGGGAGCGGGAAAGCCAAGCTTTGTTCTGGTGAAGGGAGACGAAGGCTGATTTGGACCAGAAAAGAAAAAACAAAACATTCACTGAATAATCAGATGCCTCTGGACTGGCTACAGAAGGCTCTATCTGGTGGAGCCCCTTCTGCCGGCTGGCGTCCTGCTGAGATGACAGCCTCCCTGAGGACGGCGGCCTTTCTCCCGATGTGGAGCTCTTGGCACGGAGCTAGAGCCCCCACGATAAGGGATTAGGTGGGCTGGGGCCTGCTCGGGCCTCCCCCTGCCCGCTGCCCACAGCGCGAAAATGCTCGGAGCCATGCTGCCCCCCAGGGCCTACCCCGGGCCCTCCCACTCTCACTAACCCTGTGGCTCCAAGGGACTTCTCAGGGGAAGGAGGAGCTCCAGGCTCTCTGGCCTCCAGGTAGAAAACACAGCTAAGACCAGGAAGAAATACGAACCACAAGATGAACTTGATTTCCATTTTTTGTAGTGATGGGAAATTCCAGGAAAGGAAAAACGTGTTGCATTTTTAGCGGTCCAAGTGATACTCTGACCAGCACAAGAGAACTTCTTCACCTCCCTGAAAGAGAGCCTAGCTGAGGGCTCTTGGCGGCTGGAACTTCCATCATGTATCATAGGCACTTGAAAGGACACAATCAAACCAACGGAGGAAATGAAGTTCCCGGTGACACTCTTGGCACACTCAGCCCCCGGAACAAGCAGCTAGGCCACGTCCTCTCGCTCCACGGGGTCTGACCTGGCACCTTGCTCTCTGCACTCTCACTGCGAGATCCATTCTTACTGTCTCCACTGATGGCAACTAATGACAGGACAGAGCGAGGCCACCTAGCCTTCCCTGTCTGGTACACCTTTCTCTCCTCCCGTCTCCTTCTTTTTCCCTTCCCTTTTCCCTGTTTCCACAGCTGAGTGTGACCCCCCGAGGCTCTGGGATCCCACCCTGCCTCATCCAAAGACCCACACAAATCTATACAGACGGCTGCCTCGTCTCTCCCACCCATCCCATAAGCACAGAGGACAATTCCAGAGCTGGGAGAGGTCTCTTTTCTTCCTGAGAAGTCACCACCACGAATCATCCAGTGGTCACCACACTTAAGCAGTGGACTGGACAGAGGGTGTCTATAACCCGTGGTTACCAGTGACCTATGTGTTACAGCTGCCACAGAAATTTCACTACGGCTCCAAAGCTCAGGGGAAGTTGATCAACCATCTAGGGTCAATGTGATTTCACTTGTAGATGTTTTAGCTTCACAACTAACTTATTTAAGCAAGAAGTATTTATTATATAAGAGTGGAAAGCAAAGGATCCGTGTCTAGACGCAGGGAGCGTAGACGCCTGCCTTACCCTTCCAAACCTGCCTTTCCCAGAAGACGGGAAGTCCATGTCAGTAAAAATGGATTCAAAAAATAAAAACATGGCAACATGTAGAGAAGGAGTGGAAGAGGACACGTTCCCCAGTACTTGGAGGCAGAGTTGTCCCTTTGGGGGACTTGGGATTGGTGCCGAGACCTGACTGATGAGCCTGATGAAGCTAGGAAAGACACAGCAAAAACACGGGCACAGGCTGGAGGGACAGCGCGTGGTCAGAGCCCCTGCCTCGCAAGCTCAACCCCTGAGCTCTTTCCCTAGCTCCATAAAAGCAGAGTGTGGTGCACACTTGTGATCTCAGCTCTCAGGAGGCTGAGGCAGGAAGATTGCTGTGAGTTCAGGGCCAGCCTGGGCTACATAGTGAGTTCATGACCAGCCTGGACTTCAGAGTGAGACCCTGCCTCAAAAAAAATAAACAAATAAATAAATAAATAACCAAGAAACAAAACCAGGGAGATGAAGAGCAGACCTGTCAGAACTCACTGACTAACTGGGAAACCAGGTTGGCCAACCACAACAGTCCCCTCTCTCTGAATGCTTTTGGTTTTCCCAGATATAAATCAATCATAGTAACACCTTTCCCAACTTCTTTGCTACCAAGGCCCCTTGTTTTGTACTGACCCTTTCCTCCCTGCCTTCCCCCGCCCACAAAACACACACACAGGCACGGCTACTACCAATGTAGGGACTTCACAGAGAAATTGAAATTTGTTTCTCCTGCAGAACCTTGAGACCACCCACAAGTCGGGCACATGACCAAAAACCTGAGTGGAATCTATGATTCGGAGGCCCCATGCTGGATGGACACGCCACGGTGCCGAAAGAGAAGAAAGTATTTGTGGCACTGTGGGGTCTGTGGGGTATGGTCTTGGCTCCTCTTTCTTGGTTCTATATAAGCACTTGTTAAGATTTCTGTTCAACGCATAAAGAGTTAATCTGAGGCACGAAAGGTACCCCAGGGTTTGAAGTGAGAGCAACTTTTTTCTTTCTTCTTTCCTCCTTTTGAACAATCCCCCTCCTCCATCCAGTCTAGAGCCCAGGTCCCCTCCCTAAGGTCTGTGCCATCTTCCCTGCTGCCCGTATCCCGTGCAAAGGAACATTCACAAGTTGGACAATAAGGCTTTAATTCAACTTGATCATCTTTTCAAAAAGAAAAGAAATTTCCTTTTCTTTTTTAAGGAAGGAAGAAATTTTTTTTTAAAGCAAGAACAAAAGTTGGGAGAGGCTAGACTAAACGGATCTGATCTGAATGCGTATTTGTGTTACAACTAACGCCACCAGCATTACAGAGGGACCAAGATCAAATAAACGGTAAAACCTGACAAAGAGGAGAACGGATGGTGTGTGGAGCCATCTGTTTTGGAGGACACCCAAATCTGTCTGAATCCGCGAGGCCAAGCTACCAGCTATTCTAAGACGCCCCATTCCAAGAGTGGCCTAATGCGTAGCTACACAATCAGTTTCTCTCACCATCACTTTGGCTGCAACTTTTTTTTTGTGCAATTAAGTAATTTATTCCTTTCTTCAGCCTCCTGATTCTAATGAATCTGAGCCACAAACAAGCCTCAGTTGCTCCTATTCAAGGAGTCTGATTGCATCTGGCAGTGATTGCTGAGAATCCTGAAGAGGAAGCAGGGAAGGGAAGCATATTGTTTGGGGGGGTGATAGGTGGAGACCTGCCTCTCTTGACCTATAATACATTAGTGTCAGTGAACATTTGGCAGCCTTCAGATGATTAGCAATGAAGATGAACCAAGCAAAAAAGAGGTAGAAATCCGCCTCATCTGAATCACCAGAACTGCATACATTTGCATGTTGATTAGCTGTTCTTTTGTCTGTGTTCCTAATTATTATGACACATTATGTCTTCATCATGCAAGATTCTGATCTGTCTTGTTCAAAATGCATGTAGAAAAAAGTGCTGTTTATTGATTCAACATGTAACTTTTATTTTTATGTTTGCTTTAATTAAATACATATTTGATTGCCTTCGCCTGCTGTCCTTTTTTTCTTCTCTCTCTCTCTCTCTCTCTCCTCTCTTTTTTTGCTCTTGTTTATTCCATCTTGTTGACAAACACACAGGTAACCTTCCTTTATCCTGTGCTCACACCTCGGGGTCTCCATCTCTCTCCCTGCCCCCCTCCCCTCCTTCTCAGGTACTCTCTTGTGTTTCCTTGAAGGGGCAAAACAAAAACAGATGAGAAAACAAGACAGCATCCCTGGGACACCTGAGCTGGGCAGCCAAGCTCCAGCCTTACCATGAGCAAACAAACCCTGTGACTCTACAGAAGGACCTTTCGGAGGAACACAGGGGCAGAAAGGAGCTAAAAGCAACACAACCCTTCAAAAAACAAAGGCCCACTGTTACTGTCCTTCCCAGTTGCCTTCGCACACTACGGATGCTAAGGCTTGTGGACAGAGTACCACCAACACACCGCGTCCCAGGCCAGCCCTCCTAAGCTCCATACAGCCAGAGGCCCTGCTGGAAATTGGGAAAGCACAGCAGGCTGCTTTCCAGGGGGTGCTCCTGACACCCACTTAGTCCCTAATTCGAGAAGTGAAAGCAGTGAGGGTCCCCCTCCACCACCACCCAAACATCGCGTAGGCCAGCATCCCCCACTATCCGTTGGGGCATTCCTCCCAACTACAGAGGAGCCCTTCCTGCAGAGCAGGTTAGGGTGTGCAGGGAAAGCGCAGCAGGAAGGAAACGGAGAGGTATTGGCTTCCTGCTGGTTACGGCCAAGCCCAAGCCCCAAGTCCTTATCACCCCGGCCCAGGGATATGCTAAGCAGCTGTAGCCAGCACAAAGCTATTTGGCGAATCCAATCGAGACACTCAGAAAGGGAAAGAGCTCGGCAGAGGAAGAGCCGGATGCAAGAGTAATTGAGTGCGGAGGGTCCATGCATGCTCAGAAAGAAAGCAGGGCTGGCCACATGCAAATGGCTTCTCACTGAAGAGGCATCATGCCCACCACTCTTCTCCGCTAATGGGCAATGATTGGCTGGAAATGTAATCAACAGCTCTGCCCCCAACATCTCGCCCTCCAGGGAGGGATGCGGAAATCCATATTCATGACCAAGCAGGCCTGAGGCTTACTGGGTGCGGGCCGGGGGCAGGGCAGGCCTGGGCGAGACCCAGGTCCTTGGAAAGGATAATAAGGGAGGCCGGGCTGTATGAGCACCCACCCTCCCCCCCCCCACACATCATCCATCTGCCCCCTTATGGACACGTGTCTATCTGTCCATCCGCTGAGCCTGGAACTACAAAGGGAACTCTCCATATCCTGAATCCACAATTCCCCCAAGAAGGATGTCGGGCTGAAGGCGCCGTCTCATCTGGCCCTACCCCACCCAAGAGTGGCTCCACCAGAGGAGCAAAGCCGAGTCAAGGGAACAGAGGCACATGCACAGCACAGATGTCTGGAAAGCCATCTCAGAGAGGCCAACCTGAAGCATGGTAGAGCACGCCTATAATCTCACCATTGTGGGAGGCTGAGGCAGGAGGACTGCAGGTTCGGCCCAGCCTGGACTGTTTAGTGAGACCCTGAGTCAAAATAAAAAGAAAAGGACTGTGGATGTAGCTCCGTGGGAAGGCCTAAGGTTCAACTCCCACTACTGAAAAACTGGGGGGAAAATAACAGAAAAGAAAAATCCATCACCTTTCATCTTCGAATCCTTCCCTTGAACACTGTGTGATTTCTTCCTCGTTTTGTTTAGTAGTTTTTGCATGTCAGACACTCTCTTGGATTGAAAAGGGTCCGAATTAATTGGCTAGCATTGCCATCATAAAGTCCCCTGGCTCTGGTGGCTTAAACAACGAGAAGTCGACTTCTGACAGTTCTGCCAGCTGAGCCAGGAAGTTACGAGACTCACTCTGAGGTCACGTCCTTTTTCTACACAGGATGCTTCCATGTCCCACTTAGAAGGAAAGCGTGGCAACACAAGATGCCAAGAGTTTGTCTAACAGCCACCATCCTTAGCAAAGTCAGAAGCGTGCAATCCCCCGAGCAGCCACTGCTAGGGAATAAAACTCCACGACCAAGGACTTCCGCCCAGAACCTTCTGCACAGTCCGCACTCGAGTACTGGTGCAAAAATCCTCTCTTTGACTTTTTGCTCACTTAGGTTTATCCATGTAATTTCTCTCTGGTTCTTTTTAAGTGACTGCAGGTTCCCAGGGAAAGGGACCATGATCCTTTTCCTTCCCCCACGGTGTGACTGAGGATAGAACCCAGGACCTCGCTCATGCCAAGCCACTGCCCTGTCACTGAGCAACATCACTCATACCAGGACCATGAGTCTCCCACCTGCTGTTGCTACTTTTCTTTCTTTCTTTCTTTTCAGACAGGGTCTTATTCTGCAGGCCAGGCAGGTCCTGAACACACCATGTAGCCCAGGCTATCCTTGAACTCACGGAAATCCTCCCGCTTCAGCCTCCTGAGTGCTGGGATTACAGGTATGTGCCACCTCACCAGGCTTATGTGGTGCTGGGGAACTGAACCCAGAGCTTTGTGCTTGCCAGACAAGTGCTCTAACCTCTGAGCTATACCCCCATCCTCTATATATCTCAATTACTTTAAAACATTGGGTCATCAAGGCCCAATGGTGAAGTTCTATAATTCTAGTACTCTGGGAGGCTGAGACAGGAAGATCACAGATTTGAGCCTGGCAACTCAGCAAGACCCTGTCTCAAAATCAAAAATGAAAACTGGTCTGGGGTTGAATCTCAGTGTGACTGTGGGCTCAATCCCCAGCACAACAACAACAGCATCTTTGTGTCAGATCCCTGCTTAGCTCTGCACATAGGCATATCAATCACTCAGAGACTGTCTATATTACGAGATTTATTAGGCCTAAATTTACCTAGCCAACTTCACCCCCCTTCAAGAGTGAAGACATCATGATAAGAATAACTAAAATAATTTTTAGAGTTTGCAAGGGCAGCCAGTTTTTATAACGTCCAGTTCCAGGGACTCTTGAAGCGATGCCTAAAAGTCTCCAAACCTATAATCACCTCAAATTCTGAGAAAAAGCAGAGCCTTATATCCTACTCCATGACGAGGTCACCCTCCCAAGCAAGGCCAATCATTTCATGGAAATCAAACTGCCCTCGAACCACAAATGTTCCTCCAGAGCTGAAAAAAGGGTCAGCCAGATCCCACCTCACTACAGCACCCCATAAAACTGGTTCCCGTTTCCTGTTCTGTGGTGATTAGGCCAGCCTGATCCTCCTTTTCCTACCTGCACCCTCTTCAGTTCCTCCAGCAGGAGCCTTTTTCCTGTCCTCTCTCACTCTCCTTTGCTAGGGGACAGGGTAGATCTTTTCTGGAGCTGTGCCCCTCCCCTTCATATTTTTTTTTTTTACTTTCCTATTAAAGTGTTTTCTTATAAATTATGCCAAATGCCTATTTTAATTTCTGTTATCACTGAAGCAAGGACCCATATGAGCCTAGGACAACAAAGTCCTTTGTAAGGGAAAGAGGAGACTCAGGGTCAGCAGAGCAGAGATGGAGATTTGAGGATGTTACGCAGTTGGCTTTGAAGACAGAAGGAGGAGCCACAGGCAGAGGAATGTAGGGGGTCACTGGAAGTAAGAAAAGTCAAGAAGATAGATTCCCTAGCTCTGGAAAGAAGACAGCACTGATGATACGTTGAGTGTAGGCCTCTAACCTACAGGACTGGGAAACAACATACGTGTGTTCTTTTCAGGCCATAGCTTGGGTGATTTGATATAGCAACCACAAGAAGCTAATATACCCTCCACACTGGTCTCTCTGCTTCTTCCCTGTCTCCTACATTTGATTTCTAAAGCAAAGGCTGGAGTAACCCTTTAAACCTAAATCAGATCATGTCCTTTCTCAGCCCAAAGTCCAGCACCCTGTCTCTGCGTGAATGACAACATTCTTCAAATGGTTCCCAAGAGCCTCCCTGGCTTAGTCCTCATAACTGCTGTGGCCTACTCCCTGCTCTCCCCCACTCGGTCCAATGTGGCCACATGGCCTCCTCACAGCTCTGGCCATCCTCAGGCCTCCAGGCCCTTGTGTGCGTTGTGCCCTCTGCCCTGAAGTCTCTTTTTCCCAGACACCCAAGAGCTGGTTTCCTCACCTTCCCGTGTATTTGCTTAGCAAAGTGTGGCTTTCCTCAATTGTTCTAACCAAGACGGAAACCAAGGCTGTGCCTGGTAATGATCCAGCACTCTGGGAGGCTGAAGCAGGAGAACTGCAACTGCAAGCTCAGTCTGAGCACTTTAGCAACTAGTGAGACCTTACTACAGAATAAAAATAAAAGAGAAGAGGGGCTGTAGCTTAGTGCAAAGGCCCTGGGTTTATTCCCTATTACCACAACATTAATTATTAGTAAATCAATTAATTAAAAAATAAAACTGAAGCCTCCTTCCATCCCTACGTGGCGTCTCTGTAGAACTCCTCCTCCCCTGAGGTACTATATATTCTATGATCTCCTGACTTATCTCCTCTTGGGTGATCACTCACTGCCAGCCTTTCCCATAGCCCCAGCCTGGGCATGACTCCTCTTCCACATGAGAGACTGATAACAGCAACAGTCGTGGGAGCAAAAAGTCAAGGTACTAAGTGCCAAGCACAGTGGCAGGTGCTTTCCATGTACTAACTCAGTTCATCTCCGCAGGTCCTCACACATGGTACTCCAAGGGGCAACAAGATTCAAACCGCAGGGAGAGAACTACTTATTTCTTAAATCACAGCTTGTTGAGGATGAAAAGAAGAAACTATTTGCCAGGCAAAACTGATGTCATCCCAAAAGCTTTGATAAATGGAGCTTAAGCCCATCATCCTTTGAAAGGCTCCAAAAAAGATGGCAGTCAGAATCTGCTATATGTATATACATATATTTTTGAAAAAATAACAGTGCTGCCTGCTAATATATAAAGAGAGAACACAAATGGAAATGTGGAAAAACTCAGGAAAACATGGGACATCTGCTCCAAAGTCCATCTTTGACAGCAGCCTTGGGGCCCTGCCCCGCTTCCACCATGGAGGCCTGAGGGTGGGGATTAGGGAGAAGAGTTTAACTGGGGTTCGGAGCTGAAAAGGAGGCACACGTGAGGAGTTGGAAAGGGACATCAACATGGCATCTATACAATTTCCCCAAAGACTCACAGGTACAGAGAGTGCCCAGAAAGTCTGAGATCAGGTGAGGCTGGCTCCCCAGCAAACGTCCAGAAGTTAGATAGAAGTCACGCCACTCCCAGCTTGACTGTTCTCAGGGAAAGGAAAGGAACCCCTTGAATGCACATGATGTGGGGACTTTCCTTTGTTTGCAAATTGTAATCTCAGTAGTCTTTTTAGTCAATAAACAAACAAGAGAAAAGACTCAGTGAGGTGTAAAAACAGATCTGCACAGGGCAGACAACTGCACATTGCGATCATTTACGTCTTCTAACAAACCGATACCTGGGGTGACATTTATTAATAAATGGCATAACCAGGTGCCTGATATGTGGCTCACGGAAATTAATTACCCAGCCCATGGTAAAACCATAACAAGCCCGCGGTGCTGTAACATTTGTGCTAATTGAAAATGAGATAAGTGCTGTGGGTGCAATTTGCATTCAATGCAGTGTATTAATTATCTTTAGTTCCCTTCATGATAAATATACCTGACTGAATCATTCTCCTAATTTACTGGGTAATAGAATCATAAGTGGATTCCCTTAGGTAACCAAGAGAAGGGGTAGAGTTGTAGGCAACATGGAGGTCGCTGGATCTCTACCTTCTTCAACCAGAAGAGCTCAGGTGCTCTTACCTGCCTCACAGTGGTGTAGATGACTGAGAAGTGAGCCTACCATCCTCACCTAATCTCCCAGCCTCAGGCACAGTCTCTCCTCATCTTTCAACTCATGCAGAATGTTCTAGTAGCCAAGAGAGTGCTCATTAAGTTGTACAGGCTGTATTTCAACCACTAACAACTCGACTGTATGCAGCATATTGTCTCTGCTGTCAGTATTCCCACATAAAGTTAGGACTTGGATTAATTTGGTTCTGAGTGGAAAAAAATTGAAATCTGTCATACAATAACAACTGAGAAAATTTAGATTTTAAAATTTTGGGCAGTTGTGGCAGGTTAAGGCTTGGGGATGTTGACTGGGACACAGGGCTCGAATTACAACTCTCATGTGTGAGATGTGGTAGAGTCCCTTAGGACCACCCAACAGGGAAGGCCACCTTCCAAGATGTGAAGGGAAAGAAGAGACAGCCACTTACACTTAGTCATAGTTCCCCACCCATCCCATGCAGGGATATCTACAAAGTTTTTGCCACCTCTTAGAATTCCGAGATGCATCAGAGATACAATGGAAAAACATATTTTGTATTTAAGTTTAAACATTTTATTATAGCAAAAGACACGCTGACTTTAATCTCCCTCAAAATACTTCCCCTCACTTCAAACACATTATCCCATCATTCTGGCCACTTTCTGAAGCAAGTCTGGAAGTTCTCTTTCGTGAGTAATTTTAGTTATACTCTCATGGTTGCCTCAGTGTCCTGACTTGATTCAAAAGGTGTATTCACCTTTCATGGTCATTTTGATTTTGTGGAAACGCCAAAAGTTTCACTGTGCCAGATTTGTGGCTAAGGAGAATGAGGGAATACCACAATGTTTTTATGAGCCTGTGTTTTCATTGAATGGCATGCAACATTGGCATTCACCAAATTTAATCATGCCTCATAAGGACCCAGGAGGACAGAGAAGACATTAGCCCATGTTCTATCTACCACATGCTTACAGGCAGGAAGTGACCAGGGGCCCTTGGACACTTTAGTGTGAATCAGGCAGGCACCTTCTCCAAGATGAGGCTGTCTGATGAAGCCACAGGGCTGAGTGAGAGGAATCAGGGCTGTATTTTGGTCCTCGCTCACCTCACTCACAGACTGTGTCCTGCATAGGTTCGCAGAATGCCATACTGAGGAAACACAAGTGATCGGTCCCTCTAAAGTCCCCCAAGCTAAGTGAAATCACTCCCACAGCAATCCATAAGGCAATTTATCCCAGCTCCCAAACCCTCAGTAGACGCCACCCCACCAACTGGCACCAAATCTAGATGCCACCAACTCTACTATCACCTATGCTTCAATAGGACATACGATTATGACTACTAGGTTTCTCCTATGAAAAGGATGACAGACATTATTTTAGGTATAAGAGTAGGTTTTCCATTCCAGTAAGAAAGAACAGAACTTCTTTTAATATGTCACTTCCTACCTGGAGTGAAGTGAATGTGTGTATGCCCTGAAAGCCACATGTTGAAGCCCCAGTCTAACTGTACTTGAAGACAGGAGCCTTAGGGAGATAACTGAGGTGAAGTGAGCCATAGGCTGGGACTCTGAGCCAATGGGACTAGGGTCCTTCTAAGAAGGGACCTGGTCTCCTGTGCTCTTTCTCTGCCATGAGAGAACACCACAAGAAAGTGGCCATCTATATGCCAAAAAGAAAAAAGAACAGGCCTTGAGATGGAGCACCCTGGTCTTGGGTTTCCAGCCTCCTGGACTGGGAGACATGCAGCTCTGTTATTGAAGCCATTCAGTGTTACCAGGACAGGCCAAATGACCAAGCCACTACTCTGAACGTCAGTGGTCCTGAGCTGCCCTGGGAAGTGTGCAGCTACAAAGGAGGGGAGAGCACAAGCAATGAATCAGGGAAGGCTCTCTCTTCAGGAAGTTTGGTTGCAGCCCATCACATAAACTCCTACATCACGAGTTTCATTTGAATTTCAATCTAATATATTCACAACACAGTCGCCAGGTCGGTTGCTTGGTAACATAAATCAGAGTTCCTCTCTCCTTGGCTCACAGTTTGCCAGCGGTTCCACCTCCCTCAGAATGAACTTCTCAGGGAATGGCAGGCCCTACCAGCCTCCCTGAGCTCGCCCTGCTCCCTCTCTGGCCTCACTTCCCATCATCCTCCCCTTGGCTCACTCTGCCCCAATGACAATGGCTTCCGGTAGCTTCTCAGATACCACGAAGCACACACCAAGTCAAGACTTGGCATTTGCAACTCCTCATAGCTCCACGTTCTTCCTCATTTTTCATGTGTATCTATGCCATCATCAGCTCGCTGGTAAGGTCTTCCCTAATCAATCTGTGGAAGTGACACACAAACCCCCAGCTCCCTCTCTCTCTCTCACACATACACATATGCACCGCATGCCCCTCTAACTGACCCCAAGCAGGATTTGAACACAGGCCAGCCTGACTTAGCTCAGGTTCTTAACTCTCTACACATCCTAGTAAAGATCTGAAAGTTGGCATGAAAACAGAATATATGTAAATCAATCTTTAACTGAAATATACAAGGAATATTCACTATTCAGGTGAATTCTAACTTGTATACCTCAGAAAAAAATAATGCCCTTCAATAAATAGTTCTCTAACGGATCTATTTGCAAACAGTATAACGGGTTTGCTTGAAACCAAGATATACTATGATTCAAGACCATTTTTATTTAGCTTTATGATAAAATGGGTAACATTTTTACCAGAAAACTGGCCTTCCTCAGCAGATCTTGCTCAAGCTGTATGAAAATGGATTTGTCCCCCCCAACTCCATCACACCAAGGGACAGAAAGAAAAGGAAAGCAACTATTACAAGTTTGCTAAAAACAACCCCATCTGAGGTTAAACTTTTGCCAAAAAAAGGACATAAAACGACCTCACATGGAGCTAAAAGGATAAAAATAAAGATTTTTTTGTTGTTGTTGAAAAATCACCATCCTTATGCTCCTTTAAATACAAGTAGACTGTCTATTTTTGCCCGGGGAGCTGAGCATTTAGCGCAGCATTGAGACTCCTTGGGAATGAAGCTCAGCACAGCCTGGGGCTCCCTGACTTCACCGAACTTCCTTGCAGAACTGCTGGCCGCTAAGAGCAATGATGAGCTGCAGGCTTGTCCCATTTCAGACAAGGGGACGCGCAGCCCTTCTATCCAACTCTTCAGTGAATTTGAGTATCCCTCCTATTATGTCTTCTAAAAAATCTCTCCTATTCTTCAGCACCCATTTTATGTTATATGAAAAAAAAATTTTTTTCTGATGTCATGTTTTCTTGCTTACCATATTTGGTACAATTCATTTACTGGGTCTATATTCCACCAAATTATTTTAGTGCTGCTGATGGAGTTAACTTACAACAAAATAAATAAAGTTCTTGTGGTTAAAAAAACTAGTAAAAAAAATAAGTTTGATGTAATCAAGTGTTTCTGTAACAGGATTTCTCAGGTCCTTTAATATCCCAGTGTGAGGAGGGAGAGTTGGGAAAAGACTGATCAAAAGGTATTAAGTTAATTAAACAGGAGCAAGTTGTTCTGGCATGCTATTACAGCATCAGGTGATTAGAAGTAACTGCTGGATTGTCTTCTGTCACTGTAACAAGATAAATTGGACAAACTGACTTAAAAAAAAAAAGATTAGCTTTGGCTCCCAGTTTCAGAGGTTTTTGTCCATGATCAGGTGGCTCAATTGTTTTTAGCTCTGGGTTCTTTCAGAAGGCAGAATTTACAGATTTTATACCAACAAGGATCTAATAGGAAGGCTTACAATTCCAAGGATAGAGATAATTCAAGATGGCTGCCCAGCCATAAAATAGATCTCCTGTCTGGGACTGCAGGACAGCCAGATCCATCCGTGAAGGGATAAATTTCTGTTATTCAAAGCCACCTACTTTGCAGTAGTTGGTTCAGAAGGTATTCATGAACTTCCTTCCTGGATGAGCCATCAGAACGCCTGGCTGCCAAGCAGACACAGCATGTCACAGGTGGAAATCAGGCAGCGCAAGGAACAGGCCAGGGGGAAGGAGCGGGTCACGGGACATATCCAAAATGGGGTGTGGGCTTGAGGAATGAGCTCGTTTCTCCCCTCCTCCTGGCCCAGGGTGGTCAGAGATGGCATCAACATGGAACCAGAGCTGGGCATGGTGGCTCATGCCTGTAATCCCAATGCTACTCTAGGAAGCAGAGACAGGAGAATCACAAGTTTGACTCTAGCCTAGGGGACTTCGCAACTTAGTGAGACTCGGAAACAAGGAAAGAAAGAAATGAGGGAAGAGAGAGGAGTAAATATGCTATTTTTCTGTTTTGTTAAGAACATAGAACCCGCTCACATCCAGCTCAACTGAGTGGTCAATCAGGGCCCCCCTACCTGCTTGGAAGGCATCAGGAAAGCCAGCTGTCTATCACAGACACCCCAGGTGAGTTTTAGGAAATAGGTGTATTTTCCATTTGTGTGAGCTTTGACTTTCTGGGTCAGTCTGCATGTCATTAAAGGAATCTCCAAATTAGAATAGCTAAACAGTCATTCTAAATCAAACCGGTTGTTCAATCCTCTCACTTCCATTGGAAGACTCAGAATAGAAAAAAAGATCCCTGAGCTTCAGAAGTACAAATCTCCACAGAAGGAAACAGCAGTTAAAGGTTTGTGTGGGGGAAGGGAAAGGAATTGGGAGTGCCTTAACTTTTAGCGTGAAATGCATCTGTTAAATAGACCTACTAATGGTGTTATTGCAGCTAAAAACAGCGACTTGAAAATGTTGTGTGCATTATTACTGTCATTATCCACCAACTGTAAGAATGCTATGTTAAAACTAACTCAAAACACCTCTGGAAAGGTAATTGCTACTAATGGATCTGAAGTGTGCCAAATTGGACATCATTACCCCGTCCTCACGTCGCAGGGCTGGGAGCTGTTGGAGATGACGCTCGTGGGCTCACTGGTCTTTCAATCAGAACGCAGGACAGAGGGAAGGGCTAGGACAGCTCATGCAACCGGCACACGGAAATGCCGTCCTGCAGAAGAGGCCAGGCAGTTGTTTACAGGACAGAGTCAAGGGCAGGAGATGGAGGTTCAGCATCACTCCACCAGCTTCCCCAGTCTGCTCTGTGTTGGGGGAGGGGACTGGAGCAAGGACGGCATCTTCCTGATGACCCTGACTCCCCCAGCTTCTCCCTGCACGCACCAGTTTCTTGGAGCAATCGCCACCAAATGAGGTAGGTCTTCTGACTCTGACATTAAGGGCAGCAATCCAGAATCCAAGGGGGCACAAAAGGCAAACAGGTCACCTGGAGGCATCCTCTATCCCCAGTCACCCAAAGTCCCTTGGGAGGCAAGAGATGCAGCCTGCTTCCCAAGCTGCAGCTGCCCCTGAGTCTGGGCCATCTCTCCCAGCCCCTGATGGGGTGCCAGTTCAGTGCTCCTGGGGTGTGGCCCGACTTTCTTCAGCTGTAACCACTGCCCCCACTGTGAGTCAACCTCCCCAAATCTCCTGATGTCAATTGATAAGGCTTAATTTAAAATCTTAGGTGGGCCTGGAGGCGCAGGACTATATTGCAACACTCTGGGATGCTGAAAGCAGAATCGCCAAGTTCGAGCCCAGCCTCGGCAACTTAGCGACTTTGAAGGACCTTGTCTCAAATAATAAAAAAGGGGAGGTTAGGAATGTAGCTCAGAGTGAAGAACCCTGTGGTCAATCCCCAATACCGAAAAAAAACTTCTTCAGTCCTTTTTTGTCCTTCAGTGCCTTCCAATTTTTTGAAACAAATGTTCACAAACAACACGGGCATTTCAACATCAAAGTGTCTGTCCTCTGCCCAGCTGTTCATCCAGACACCCACACCTCCAGTGCACACACCCCTCATACACACACTGAAAGCTGATTTTCACCCAGAGCGGCAACCCCTTTTCCAACTACAAATTTGATAATGGCAGAATCTCCCTCCTGCCTGGTCACAAGGAGTAAAACTAGTAGAGCCAGAAGCCCAGAAGTGCATAAATACACAATGACCAAAAGAGCACAGTCAAAGCTCCATATAGAATAAAAACCAAAACCATCCTTCACCAGTGCTGATCTTCCCGGCCCAAAGATTCTGGGACAGCCAGACACCCAGCATCCTTAGAACTCTGATACTATGTAGTTTATCAAGGGACTGATAAGGGCCCTGAGAGGTGTCCCAGCTCCTCAGATGAAGCTTCGTTCTGGCCACGGGCAGCAGGTGTGGGAGGCAGCCCAGGACACACCACATTGAGGAAATCCTGCTGGAGGAGGGGCTGCCGCCCTTCCCGGGGGGACAGGACTACCAACCAAACACCTTGATTTTTAAAACAAATTCTTACATGCAAGTTCCATCTTGATCCTGTCATGTATTCATTCCCTTATTAATGTTATTTATGTCTTGGTTTGTTGAAGAGTTACTTAGGTAGCTTTGTGTCACTCTGTCAGTGTTTGAACAGACACTGCAAAACAAAGAGATACAGATGCCTGGAGAATTCACGGGAAGACTCACAATGGAGGCAGAACACACGTTCTTCCTCGGGGAGGGAGACAGCATGTAAAAAAAATATACATGAGTTTTCTTAGAAAGAAATACTCAGCATGGAAGGGTAAGAGAGTGGTGGGTGCACGGTTCCCTGTGCAAAGATGCAGGTTGGGAGTATGCTAGGGGACAGGGGACATCACAAAGGCCTCAGCCTGGAGCCAGGGAGGGGGGATGTGAATGACATCAGAGAGCCCAGCAGACTTGCTTGGGCCTTATACCGCAGGGAGACTTGGGACGCTACTCTGAGAGACAGGAGAAGGCACAGGAAGCCTGAGCAGAGGACAAATAGGACAAGACCTGTTGTAAAGGGATCGAAAGTCCCTGCAACTGTCACTGCAACAGCCAGGAGTGAGACATGGGAAATAGCCTGAGGGAATGGGGACGTGGTCAGAGTCTCCATATGCATCCTAAGAGGAGCCACCTGGATTCACCAGCCGGCAGGATGTGGTGCGAGAAGACAGGAGTCAAGCATGATTCGAGCTGGGATGACCACAAGAACTAGCAAGGACAGGTGAAGCCTAGGCCTGCCATCACCAGCAGGGCAACCCTGGGCCACATTCCCATCCCCTCCGGGTCCACTTCACCCTCAAGCATGAGATGGTTGGATTAGAGATATCAAACACTCCTGTGAATTCTGACATCTTTCCTGTCATTTTAGACCCAAAGTGAGATTATGAAGCAGGCTGGGTTTTCTTTTTTTAATATGCATCTATTACCTGCAGGTTCATGGAATGCAACCACTACCTAAGGGACCATCAGCTGTTTTTTCTCTTTTTTGATCTGCAATTAATCCAGTCCTGGCATATCTCCAGTTGTTGAAATCTTTCCTATGGTGGAGCAGTTATCCAATCACTACCAGTGTATTAAAACCTAGATCTTCAGGATCTGTGAACTTGGGTGATACTGTAGTCAGCTTTCCATTGCCTAAAACCTGCAACTTGAAACAGGAGAGGCTTATGGTGGCTCCTAGTTCCAGAGGTTTCAGTCCACTGGTGGCTGGCTGCAAGGCCAGAATGTCACGGTGGCAGGTCCCGACAGAGGCAAGCTACTTACCCCATGGTGGCCAGAAGTAGAAAGCACAGGAGGGGAGCCAGCCTGAGAGGCGTGTCTTCAGAAGGCACACCCCCATGATCTACTACAGACAGCGGACTAACTCATTGATGAAACCAGCAGCCCCACTGTCTAATCACCTTCCAAAGTCCCCAGCTCTGAACACATGAGCCTTTTGGGGCCAAGCAGTAACATTTTGCTATTCTTTTGTATTTTATTTGTCTTAATGTTGCTAAATGTTTCCTGTGCCCTAAAATTAGCTAAGAGAGACTGAGAACTAAGAGGCATTAAAGACATTGACTCAAAGGGCAGGGCAACCACTCCTGTGTGAAGCAAGGAGGGGTGGAGGCGTATTATCGAGTAGAGATTGTTTTTTGTTTTCTTTTATTGAAACAGGGTCTCACTCTGTAGCCCAGGCTGCTCCTGAACTCACTGGTGTAGCCCAGGCTGGCCTTGGACTCAAAACAATCTGCCTACCTCGGCCTCCCAACTGAGTGCTGGGATTACTGGCATGAGCCACCACGCCCAGCTTGATTTGGTGCTGGGGAATCAAAGAGACTGGTTTTATAAGTGGTTGCATTGTGACTGTGAATTTTCTTATTAGAATTAGTTCCCATGGGCAACTAGGCATTCATAACGAATATTTAGAAAACAAAAATATCCTCAAACCAATAGAATAGTCAGCTTCAAAAAGTTTCTCATAATGAGCCGAAAATATCTTTTAGCAGATAGGCATGATGTTTTAACATCTGATGCCAAATCTGATTGTATTTATTATTATAATTATGAATATGAGATATTCAGCGGATCCCCATGGATAAAAATGTTTTATACAAGCTGTACCTAGATAGATTGTATTTAGTAAACAGATACAGAGGTAAGTAGCAACAAAAAAGAATGAGAAAATGTATTTCTTATTTTTCTTTAGGAATACATTCATTTTTCTTCTCTTTGTAATTTCAACACTAGCCCAACATCATTGTACAACCCCGTTCATACCAGAGGCTGCCACAGTTCTTAACACTGCCACAAACCATGGGAGTTTCTAGACAGGTCTGTGAGCGCCCCGGGAAGCCACAGGGGTGTGAGAACAGAAAGAAAAGACATCTACAAGTTGCCCCATGTCTGTGCTGTGGAGGCTCCATTGGTGCTGCTGACCACTACACACGGGCTTCACATTGTAGATTCTTCCATGGAGAAGCCAGCCCTGGACTCAAGCTGAGAATAAGCCCGTGACAATTCATCATGACACATCAACTTGAACGCCTAGTGGACTAGTGAAGCATGGGTACGGTCTGTGAATGATTGACATGTTAGCCAGCAAACTGAAGAAGACTCACCCTGGAAGTGGTCAGCACCAACCAATGGGGTTATAGCCTGGATAGATTTAAAAGGGGAAAGAAGGAAGCGCCCCTGCTCCAGAAAAGTTCCAGACTTCACCACAGTCTTTGGACATCGGTGTCAGATTTCGTGAGCCTGGGAAGGCCATTTGGTACCAGCGTGTCTCCAAGGAGCTTCCAGACTGCCACATCCTTATCCCCATTGTTCTGTGGCTTCCATCTTCTCAAGCTGAACATCCTGAACGCTCCACTCTTGGGCACACAGAGGGCCACGGGGGACTCTGGCCTCTCCTTCTATAAGCCTGCCTGACAAATCTCCTTGCACAACTGTACATACATTTTCAGTTGATGCTGATCTTTCAGAGAACCCTAATAATGACTCCTTTGGAGATCCCTTTCACCTTTATGTCATTCCACCAGAGAACTGGAAAAGCAGTGTGGCCTCTGTCCTGAGTAGATTCAATATTCTTAAGCCATCCTAAGGGGAACTGGGGAGAGAAGCTGTTGTCCCTCCTGCTTGCTACCTTAAAAGAAAAAAAAAAATCTCTGGATAAGGGATTGGTATCCGGGGCCTGCTAAATGAGAATGAGGCATTTTCAACACAGAGGCCCAGGGAATAAGGAATCGTTCAAGAAATACTGATATAAAAGGAGCTGTTCCTCACCAGACCCTCAGTTTCTTCAAGAGACACACCACAGGGAAGAAGCATATGGTTAGCCCTGCCAGATCCATCCTGACAAGGGGAAAGCATTTGAGAACCCACTGCTCCCCTGGGCATGTATGTGAGAGGGAGACCAGCCGTGACATCAATAGCTTACGTCTGGCTCTAACAGCCACTGCACAGATACTCAGAGCACAGATGAAAACACGAGGTAAGACATGTCACAGGTACACGCACCCCCCACCAGATGCCACAGTACTTTCTTAAAATTGGGAGTTCCGCACGGGCTGAAAGCGCCAGTGTTTGGTGCAGCACCTGCTACATCGTGTTTGTACTGCCGAATGAATGAATCACTCTTCATTCTTCCCCACTGAGCTGAAAAGCTGCATTAAAATCCTTGGCCCAGCAGTCGGGTAAATTCCAAGCAGTCCTCTCTGATTACTCAGATGGGGCCACCAAGGAGACCCCCTGCCATCCCCTCCACAACCCACATAGCACTCTCCCTTTAAGCGACACAGTTCGTATCTGACAATACATGAGGTAGATCCCACCGTTCCCGTGAGCCTCATCACGGCATCCAGGGTAATTTGATGCTCTTGTCTTCAGTGTGAGGTGCACAGCTTCATGTATTTGTAAATAACAGATTCTGCCTGGAACATAAAGCCTATATAATGGATGCTCTCATAATTCACTATTTATCAATACTGCTTTTGCATATTTAATAATGATGGTTTTTCTCTAATTACTATGTTTGGAATATATTTTAATTTGCTTTTTACTTTCAATAATTCAAGTGGGCAAAATGCTCACCCGTATGTTCACATCACTTTTCCTTGGACATACTGAGAATCACACCTTCCTGACCCTGGCAGTAAGGTAACCAAAGGCTGTGAACTACGGGTCACTTCTAGGTTGAAGCATTTACGAGACAATGCTCAGTTTTCCCTATATTCATTGCCTGCTGTGGTGCTATAGCTTGGGTCTGGCCCACATGTTAAAGACTTGGTCCTCAGCTTGGTGCTACTGGGAGGTGGCGAAACCTTTAGAAAGGGGGGCCTGGCAGCAGGAAGTTAGGTCACTGTTGGTGTGCTTTTGAGTAGGATATCGGGATCCCAATCTCTCTCTCTGTCTCTCACTTTCCAGCAGTCATGATGGAGCACTCTCCTCTGCCACAGCTCCCACCATCACACATAATGCCTCCAGAGGTTCCAAGCCACAGGGCCAAGGGCACGTGGATTGAAACCTGAGAACCATGAGCCCCGATAAACTTTCCATCCCTAAAAGTTCAATTATCTCAGGTATCTTGTCGTAGTGATGCAAAGATAATGTATGTGGTAATCCCCAAATCATGTTTTCAGATCAAGATGGCACCAAATCCAAGCAGCTTGGATTGCTGAGCCTCTGTTAAAGAGGAGAGCTGCCTGCATATGAAATAAACTTAATTACTGGTGCCACTTGTTACCATGGAATTACATAGCTTGTCCAGATAATTCAGTAATAAATGAGGTCTATCAGCACTGATGAAATACCTATCCCTGACTTTAACTCAGGGGAATCTGAAAGTGGATGCAAGATTTTTCAGAAATACAGACAAGACACTGACGGAAGAACAAACAGCTGCTGAAGAAAAGGCGGTCACAGAGCGGACAGGCACTCTGGAGAAAGGAGTTGCAAAAGGCAGAAAGATGCACGGAGGAATCCAGCACCAGGAAACGTGTAGCAAAGCAATTGGCCAGTGAATCTATCTTCATCTAAGACACCGGAAACACAGGTGCCATCTAATTGGACCCCAGCCCTCCCTCCCAGTTGCTCTCCACTTCCCGGCCTTCTGTTCCTATGCCGTCCTCCTGCTCAGCCACTACCACCACCTTCCTCCCCCTGGATTAAAGTAAGCTATGCAGAACCCTTGACTGAGCAGAGATTTTTTTTTTTTTTTTTTAAGAACTGGTCCTCAAAAGCCAGAGCAAAGTGGAACCTTACTGTAGATGTTGCTTTCACAGGTCTTACTAGAAGCCTAAACTTAAATCCCAGCTTTATTTTACATGATTTACAGATAGTTTCTCAAGGACACGTTCTAGAAAAGTGATTGTGACATTACCAGTAATAGCCAAAGAGGACTCAGTTAAAATAAACAAATAAGCAGTAATAACACCC
Organism: Ctenodactylus gundi; assembly: GCA_004027205.1. Classification (NCBI taxonomy): domain Eukaryota; kingdom Metazoa; phylum Chordata; class Mammalia; order Rodentia; family Ctenodactylidae; genus Ctenodactylus; species Ctenodactylus gundi. The sequence goes on along the minus strand of PVKB01001173.1, from coordinate 271,132 downwards.
AAAACAAGCGGCATCCATAAAATGAAACACTGTGTACAACGCAAAATGACAGTCTGCTTAATGACACATGCAATAACTCGATATGTGGATAAAAACATGCAAAACTTTCTATGCACAATAATCTCAATTATCATACTAGTCATAAGAACACCAAAGAAAGTCTGTTAAAAACATTATCAGTGATTCTCTGAGTAGTGGGTTATGGAAAAATTTTTTGTTCTTCAGAAGTTGCTATACATTTAGAATTCTTTTTAATGAGTATATATTATTTGAAATTAGAGGAAATCTTTATTTTAAGAAAAAGACATTTACATTGGGGCTTCAGTGATTTTAATTATCCCACCAGACATTCTGGTGTGAGGAAAGCTTTCGATTTTTGTACCTTCTGAACATAGTCCTAGACAGGGTCATTAAAGCTCAGTATAATGGCTCTATTGAGGAGATGTTTTATTTTTATATTTCTCAGTTGATATATTATTAATTAAATAAAATATCATTATATCACTATTCAGAGCTTTGTTGTTAAATTATTTATAAAACTTTTTGGCAATATGAAGCTGTCCTATAGTTAGCTCATTTGAAATCCTAAGGAGAAGCCCACAAGGATTCTTAAAATAATTTAGTATGACTGGGAAGAAGGTTCTAGGCTCCCCAGAGTTTTGGCATGGCCTCTACTTATCTTCGTCAGGGAAAACACAGCTGGGGTGTAGGCCATGCTTGGGAGGAGCCCTGTCCCACGTGCTATGCCCCAGAGGTGACCCCTGTACCTTTGAAGAGAACAGGCTATCCCAGCATGCCTTGGGCCCAACTGCCCCCATGAGCATGAAGTCTGTTCTAACGTCCCAGTCACCTGAGAGCTGGAAAGAATCTAGGAAGATGTTGAACTTCCAGGACTACTTAAAGGAATGGTGAGATCCCAATGTCAATTTCGGTCTGGAAAACCCTAAAATGTGCTTTGGTGGGAAAACTAGATAAGAGGTGTGATCAAAATACACAGTGAATGTTTAAATAAATAACATTATTAAAGACATGTTGCTCCTTCCAAATGCCCCCCACCTCACTTCATAATATGTGTTCAGTTACGTAAATAATAGAAAGCTCCCAGGAATAAAGCAAGGACTCATGTTTTGACCTTCCATCCTGGAACTGATGAGGGAGGATCTCACTAGACAGGCTGTAGGCTGGCTCACTGACGACCTAAGGCATTGACCACAGTCAGCCATTCGCAAGTACAGTATTCACCAGAGCAGCCAGCACAGGCCAAACACTGTCATGGCAACGTTTTGGGGCAAACAGCAGAAGAGGCATGTGGTCCAGTGCATCTCCAACCTTCATTGGGATTCACGTCACCTACTTATGGACACAATCAAAGCCAGGAGAACCCAGGGAAAGAACTCACACTCTGTGCTTCTTCGGGTGCTTCTTCAGGTGCTTGGCACATTGCAGGTGCTCAACAATGGCAGCTTATTTTTTGCATATCCTTTTAACACTTAAAATATCAGCCACGCAGGAGCTGCACTGGTATCATCAGAAACCTTGTCAGAATTTCAGACCCTACCCGCACCTACTGATGGGATTTGTACTTGGAACAAGATTCCCTACCTCCCAATGGCACTGTAGGTTGGGGACCAAGCCTTTAACATAGGAGCCAATGGGAAATATGGATTCAAAGTGCAGCACCTCGAAGCATACCCTACGATCAGCATCTCCAAGCTTCAGACTGAATGTGAACACATTAGAGGAACGTGTCTACCATGACATAGAGGGACCAACACACATAAACCAGAGGGAAAAAATTCAGAGAGTTTAGCAACATTACTTTTGTTCCCACAACCTCTTTAAAACATTGCCCCTTCCCCCAGCAAGAGGTGGGGTCTGTGTTTCTCCTCCCCTGAATCTGGATGAGACTAACGGATACATGCGGCTACTGGACACTTGAAACGGGGCGACAGTAACTGGAAATCTGAAGTGATAATTTCATCCAACTGTGAATAATTTAAATTTAACAAATAAAGCAGGATAAAATATTTCTCTCTAGATTTATTGTTTTAGTGTGACAAATTTTCACATTAACTATTGAAAATGCAACATCTTAAGGAAAAAGAATTTAACATCTAAATTGAGGTGCACTAAAAAATGTACATTAGATTTCAAGAGGAAATGCTCTAACTACAAAATATGAACAAAAAATATGGTATGTGTGTCAATTTTTAAAAATATAGTTACAGTAAAGGACACCATGTTGATAACCACCCCCAAGTTACTTTCCCTCACTTTGACACACTTTTCCCATCATTCTTGCTACGTTCTGCAGAAGTTCTAGAAGGCTTTGCTCATGAACTATTTTAGTTGAGTTGTTATGGCTACCTTTATATCATGAATCAATTCAAAATATTGACCTTTTATGGTGATTTTGACTTTGGGGAGAGCCAGAAGCCTCACAGTGCTAGATCCAATGTCTAAAGTGGATGAGGATACAACATAATAATGTTACAAGCCTTCTTTCCACTGGATGGCGCTTGGCAGCAGCATTCACCATATTTCTTTTGGCACCTTTAAAGACACTCAAAAAAGAGAACTTGCAGAACTGCTTCAGAAAGTAGCAAGAGGGATGGGACAAATGTGTTCGAAGTGAGCAGGAGTATTCTGAGGAGGACTAATGATAATGTGTATTTTATTGTAATAATTTTAACTTAAACTTTCAGTGTATCTTGCAGCACTCCTTGTATTTGAAATTTTCCAACTCAAACACCAAACATAAGAGTGAGCAAACTTTCAAATGATTCCAGGCCTTGAACACAGAATGGATCAAAGATAAATGAGCTGAACGTGCTCAGAACTGCTCACATACAAGCTCACGACCTGAATAAATTACACTACACACAATTAAATTTAAGATAGAGGAAAAGGAATTTGCTATAGAGCACAAGATGACCTGGAACAAAGTGACTAATGCTGGAAATGGGGGGAGGAGGGAGACACACACACAAAAAAAAAAAAAAAACAAAAAAGACTAAAACTATAATTCGTTTATCTTTAGGAAGACAGAAACATGTATCACATCATAAAACATGAATATTATACTATAAAATAGATACTTTCAGTGAACAAGAACATTTTTTAAATCATAAAGATGATTGTTGAAAAAAAAGGTCAACAGAAAAAGTAGAGGATACTAAACTGAAGAATTTTTCCAAAAGGAATAAAAACAGAGACAAAAATAACAAAGCAACAGTTTAAAAATCATTCAGAAAGGCCCAAACTTCGCTAATAGGAATGTCTGAAAGAATAGCAAACAGAAGCAATACAATAAATCACCTTCAGGCTAGAATTTCCAGACTGGAAATTCCAACCAAAGGGCTCATTTTGGGTAAATTCAGATTAATAGGAATTGAGGAAAGATCTTAGAGGATTTCAAGGAGGTGGGAAGAGGTTATTCAATGAGTCAGAAACAGCAATAAAATCCATGGGGAATTAATTTTAATATTCTGAGCAAGATGGTTCCAGCTTAAACTCAATACCTAGCTAAACTATCTAATTTGGAGAAAGTATATGTTCAGGTAAAACTCACACAAAAAATTATCCCCTCTTCATTCTTCTCAACAGTGACTAGACAAGGGAAGATAAACACACAGGACCCAGGACCTCAGGAATCCGATGGAAGGATTCTCAGTACGATGATGAGGGGAAGTCTCAGGACAGTGGCTGAGCACATAGAGCCAGACTGAGGATTCCCAATTTGGATTTCACTCAAAGGCAGTTAGTCTGAGAGACTCAGCCTGCAGCAATACCTGCAGTAAGGCAGGGGATTAATGAGGAAGGATGAAAAAACAAACCCTAAACAATTACTGCCAGATATGCATATTATGTTTACCTCCTAGTGAGATGGCATGCAACCCATTCCATGACGTGGGCTCAGGTAGGCTCAGCTAATCCTTCAGGGTGCTTCTGAGTCCTACCCAAGGTAAAGAAACTTTTCTTGACATTAGAAGCAGAGGTGTCCAGACAAGACAGGCACAATGGATATTAGGGTTCAGACTCTTACGATCTGAGTGGAAGGGCCATATGGGGCAGGAAACTATCCATTTGTACCCAGGTTCCTGAACAAGGTCTACTGCTTCCTTCACATGACATGGGTGAATTTTGGCACAGCCCAGCACTGAGGCCAAACAGTAGAGACTCAACTTCAATAATCCTTTAAGGGAAGCTGCATTATCAGTCCAGGTGAGCTCTGAAAGCCAGCTACAAGAGGTTGGGCTCTTTCTCATTACCTTGGAGCTCTGGAAACCAGAGGAGGTGCAGTCCCAACCAATGGCCTCTTTGGAACTTAGGACACTGCTGCCTCATGCTGTTTAGGTGTAACTTCACACCTCCCTGCTGCCTTGGCAGCACTATGGGACAAGTAGGATGGAGATGAAGATAATGGGTCAGGAGGAAGAATCAGCAACCTCCCTGTGCCTGGCAGAGGCTACCTGGAGGATCCTCTTACTCCTCGTCCGTAAAGCGCAGTTACTCACTTTGTCACTGTGGTAAGCACCCTTGTGGAAAGGTCCTAGAGAAATGAACGGTTTTCACTGTTCAGCTCAGCTTAACTGTGCTCATCATCCCTTTTGATAACACCCACGTGGGCCATGCAGTAACTGGTAGACAACAAGAACAATAGTTCCCGTTTCTAGGAATGACCTCTGACAAACTGATCCCAAAACAAGCTGAGCTTTCAGCTCCTTGCTCTTCCTTGGACTCTGGAGAAACACTGACCTTTCTTCCCAAGGCAGAACATCCTGCCAGATTCTCAGTTCACAGTGTCCCAAACAAAGGCTTTGGCTGATGGTGCTTTGTTTGATTACCTCCCAAGTATTTGGTGCCAAGACTCTAATCACTTCCTGGACTCTCTGCTGATCAGCAGGCCATTAATGAAGAGAGAGAAGGCAGAGGTCTCCTTGAGTCTCTTCCAAAAGTCTCAGGAACGAGACAGTACAGTAAATCCTATCCCCCAACTCAGGCTTGGCTCTCTGCATTGAGATGGCGCCTTAGCCTTGTACTTCTCCCTTCATGATCCTTGGAGAGAACCTTTCATTCAACTGGTGTCACTTGAGGCTCTCAACAAGATGCAATACTTGAGATTCTAAGGGCAATCACTAGACATTCTATGAATTCCAAGTCTTTGACTGGCTCCTTCCACATACACACGGGGTTCCAGGAACACTACATATTACCGGCTTTGATTCAATTTTATCAAGAACAATTTAGAACTTTCAGGGCCACTCTGGCTAACTTGAGATATGAGTAAGATAATTTATTTGTATGATACTTAAGAATCAAATGGTTGAAAGATTCCAAATATTTAATGATAATAGTATTTTTTTTTTACTAAAGAAGCCTTTGAATGACAGAAAAATTCTCAAGTTTCTTTCTTTAATGCCTTAGGAAAATCTAACAAAAAGCTGGATGACCTAAAATCCAACACAGAATCCCACTCATCCTCTCCTAACAGTTAACTGTGTATTGGTCCCACCCGTGTCCCTTGGATCTTGATTTCCTCCTGCCCCGTGCTCTATGCCTCCTGCATCCAGACCCTCTTTCCTCTCCACCATTGCCTCATCCCAGTCACTCACTGGACAAGAGATCCTCGTATTTTTTTTAAAAATGCAGGGATGAAAATTACCTTCAAGTTCAATGAATTTATACGTTTAATCAGATTTGTGTATTCTGCCTAAGGACTTCTCAAGCCCTTGTAAATAAAGACAAAAATTCACTAAATAATTTAAAAAGATTGTCCTCTGGAACTCCTTAGTGTCTATTAATTCATTTGATTATCAAAATGATGTCAAAGTACGGAAAAAACTTGAACCATGATGGACATGAAAAGTATGTAAGCTTAAGTAAAGATCTCTTAGCAGCTCACTCATGTCAAAATTGATTGGTTGAAAATCTAGTCCTAGATACTGGGAAAGAATGGAGGCATCCCATTTTGTGGACATTTGCTATCTTGCCTTCTAGGATGACTCTGATCTCCAAGTGACAATAGTACAGTTGCCTGGACTACTTTCTGTAGATGGTGATCTTATACCAGAAGTACACCACGTGGAAGGACATTACCGGATACCGTAAGATGTAAGCACTGCAGTGAAAATCCAAGATGTTACCTCACTGGAGGCACGATCCCCAAGACACCATCCACCACTGCCTGAATATCCACATCAACAGGAATTTCTGTAACTGGGACATCGCAGGATTTTTCTGAAGCCAGGGGCATTACAAAGAAGACGGGTTTCCCAAGAAAGTCAAATCAAACAGCAGACAATTAGATATGACCATGACCTCAAAATCCGGCTCCTGATCAGAAGGAGCCACAGACTCATGCCCCCAGTTGTCTCTTTCCCATCCTTCTCCTCATAATTGTCCTTTCTCTTCTGTGTTGGTTTGATGCTTTGTTAAAATGAGATTCTTAAAATTCCTTCCTCTAATCATGTTATTCCGGATGCCAGAAGTTAAACCTTGGTAAATCAAGAAGAGGAGGAACAAAGTGTTAGGCAAACTTAACTGCTGCCAAGCTTGTCTCCGGGCTGCTGTTGGAACCCTCCAGGATGGGCCTGGGTGGGGTGGACTCTGAACTAAGAGATATTTCCCAAGATCCTCTGACAAATCTTTCAATATGTACTTTCTCTACCGTCATTCCATGAGCTCTCTCCAGAGTCTTAAATGTTTCTAGTCAGTCACTCACTCAAAAAGATTGAAATTCAACCACAAAAGGAAAAAAAAAAAAAAAAGCACAAGAAATTGCTAGCCAGTGAGCCTGAGACAGCAACTGACCTGAGTTATACAATGTGGAGGCGGGAACAAATTGACATCTGAGCAAACGACGAGAACTGGCCTCCCTGTGGCCAAGAAGTATGAGGCTCTCAGTGATCGGAAATGTTCTGCTATGGCCTTTGTGTGACCTGGCTTCTGCAGCTGCTTCTCCCACCCTTCTGGATAACACCCAGATTTTCCATCCAGTGGAGGGTAAATCACAGAACAGCTCTTTGTCTTTGAGAACCGTCTTTGGTCAACCATCACCAAAAGGAGCTGAGCACTGACTGACAGTCTCGTTAAAAGTACACAATACCTGTGCTCTCCCTCAAGATGGAGCACTGTGCTCTCAGGGTCTTCTCAGGTCCCAGCACTCTGAATAGAGCACACTGGTGCTTAACGGTGTTCTGGTTAATTTCCTTCTGCTCCACAGCTGTGGTTTCAGCATTTAGCAATTTTGTGCCCAGTATAGACCAAGAATGCAAGTGGATTATTAAAAAATTAAAAACTGTCATTGGGTTATGGAAGTGAAATTATTAAGAATTCTTTTCTAGTTGTCAAAGTTTCTCTAAAGTAGAGATATTATTTTAATAGTACTTATATTTTCTATTGAAGAGGGGTGGGGCGCATGCAATAGTTAGAGTCTACCTAATTATAACCAATCCTAAAAAGAGATTTCTTAAAAATCCAATCTTTTCCAAGAAAATATTTAAGGTAAGTCATAAGTTATCTGGGGCAATAATTTTTAAAAACTTTTTCTGTATTTTAAAAAATAGCCCATTCCCTTCACAGACAGGCTAGTATTTGGTTTAGAAATGACCAACAACTCAAAAAGCTTTCATTTCCTGCCACCTCCTCTTCTCCAAAATGCCAAATTAATGGCATCTGATCCTAACAAAGTGAGGCACTCGCAGCTAAAAATGTCTTTATAATGGGGGTGGGAAGAAAAAGGGGGGAAGGCAGGGGTAATTTTTCCTCAATATGTTTGTCATTATTATAGGTTATATATACGGAAGGAAAGTTAATTAAGCTTTAAAAAAAATCCATCACACATCAATGGCTGCATTTTAATGAGTACAAAAAGTTGAGGTGTTTACTACCAATTAAAGTGGTTTTTAAATAAGCATTAATTAACACAGAAATTCAGAAGAAAGTTATACCTTGTCAAAGAAAGGCCAGTGCAGGCTATGCCCACTTCTGCTCCCATTCACATTCAGATAGTAATTACCACCAACCCTATATTTTCCATAATAATGAGGAGATGCTGTCATGTCTATCAAACAACAACACACACGCAAAAGTGGTAGAATTAGAAATTCTCAACCTGAAGTAAACTTTTGGGATTTTTTTCCTTCTGGGTTTTCCCCTCACCCATGTCAGAATTATTCAGAGAGGAGGTGAGCCTGATTTTAATGGTGAGGTTCTTCTTTTCCCTTCTGGAGGGAACATTGTAGGGAGTCCTCAATGAGGGAAGAGGTGTTATCCAAATCTACATCTGAAAATCAGAACAATACTCCATTGTGATTTAAGAGGGCAAGCAGTTCCTTTGGTTCTTGTAGCCATGCTAATTTGCATAATCCAACTTCCTCTACTTGGCTTCCTTTTAGGAAATTATTGTTTATCATAAAGTGTGAATTAGGAGAAAGACATGAAATCTTTACAACTTCAACTTTGTAACTACCACCAAGTCGGATGGATGCACTCATCCTTGGGTGAAAAGGAAGGAGAGGTGCGCTGGAATCCTGGGGTTGGAGCAGGAGAGGGCTTCTCAAGTACTTCAGATCAACAGGTTCCAGAAACTGACCCTGTATCTCGCACATCAGATGCTAGATTTTCTTTTCTTTTTTTATGGTACTGGGAATTGAACACAAGACTTTCACACTGAACTACATCACAAGTCCTTTTTTTTTTTTTTTTTTCTTATTTTGAGGTAGGATCTCACAATTTGCCTATTCTGGGTTTGAAGTTTGCTTAAGCTCTTGCCTCAGCCTCCCAGATTACTGGAATTACAAATTGTATATCACTACACCCAACTAGATGCTGCATTTTCTAAATGATGACCTTCTTCTAGTCACATTTATACAAAATCAAGCTCTGTGAGTCTCCTAATTTTAAAAAAGTGGAATCAGCACATTTACTACCATTCTAGACTCTAGAATGCTTGGCTTCCCTACTTTGCGATCTTTCCGACACTGGCAAGTCTAGGAGAAAAAGCCTAGCTATGGTTTAGAAGGTTCCTCAGGGAAGACAAATCAGAATGGGTGCAGAATGGTGTGGGAAAATTGTGTCTAACAGTATATCCTCTCCGTCACAGGGCATTCCCAGGTTATTATGGTGACACCACAGCAGCTTCAGGATTTCTATTTGTGACAGGTTTGGGGAAAGGCCACCCTGCACACAAGGGGCATAAAGAACCTGTAGTCGAAGCACATTTTAAAGCAAATGTGCCACTTCTGCTTAGGCTAAGTGTTTCTTGGAGTGGCCTGGCAGTTAGAGAAGGAGGTAAATCTCCACCATGCGCTGCAGATTATTGAAAAAAATGAGTGGACCAGGACTTAGTGTTGAACCACATACAAACCCTAGTGGGATAAGGACAATACAGGTGGTCAAGTGTTTGTTAGGTAAACAAACAGTGGTTTTTAGTGCCATGTCAAAGAAAATACATGCGTCAGTTGAATGTGGAACACAACTGTCATCCCAGCACTCTAGGAGGCTGAGGAAGGAAGGTTTCAAATTCAAGCCCAGCCTGAGTAACTTTCTGACTTAGTAAGACTCTGTCTCAAAATTTTTTAAAAAAAAAAAAATTTTTTTTTAAAGGCTGGAGATATTATAGCTCAATGTGAAGGCCATTTTGTCTGTTGTGTGACCTAGCAACAGAAAAGTAATTAATACAGTTTTCAGAATAAATTCCTAGGTAATTCAGAGGAGGAAAGGTGTATTTTGGCTCACAGTTTCTGAGGTTTCAGTTCATGGTTAGTGGCTCAAAGACAAACATCATGGCAGAAGGACAAGGTGGAGGAAAGCTGCTTACCACAATGCATGCTGGGAACAGAGTGAAAGAGTCAAGGCAGAAGAGGGTGCAGGGTTCAGCTATGGTTCTCACAGTTACACCCCTGCGACCCACCCCCAAACGCTCCCAGAAATGTGCTTTACTAAGCTCCTGGATATTTCTCAAGCTGATTGAGTTGATAATCAAGTTAATCATCACACAAAGAGAACTGCTTAAATTGACACCCCAAGGAAGGAGAAGCTGGAAACCTATGTGCCAAGGTCAGAGGCCCAAAATTTCCCCGAGGAGCCAAAGAACAGAAACAGCCAGCCATCCAAGTGGCAGGCATGCTCCTCTATGATATAGAGCTGTTGGCGCTCACCTCCATCTTATCTGATTCATTTGTACAAAGACACACAGGTTTCCACAAATGGCTTAGTACCAATGTGCATCGTAGGACACAGAGTAAAAGCTTGGCAATCTCCCAAGTTCCAGAACTCGGAGCATCTACCACCTGACATGCTGTCACCTTGGCCTTGGCTTCACATTCCTTTCATGCTGCTGCCTTTACAGAAGATGCTCATTAAAGCACCATTTAAATATGCAGGCGATGGTATTTCTTTTTGGAAAAGTGCCTTTCCCCCACAGGGTAGAGTGGGTGGCATGCCTCCTTGGTCAAGGCTGGCGAAACGAAGCATCCCTTTTTCTGGGATCCCTCAGCTATGCTACACCCATTGTCTTGCTTTATGAAAATGGAAAGAACTCTCCCCTATGTGTGTCCCATTCTGCCATTTATTGGAATTGGGATAGATGGTGCCTTTCCACTCAATTTGGACAATGAAATGAGTTTCATTTTTATTTATGGGCTTCATAAATCCGTTTCACTTGCTGCGTTTCATGCCCCAGTTCCACGCTGTTGTGTTGGGATTTCCTACCCTGCCAGGCAATTAAACCAAAAACTCAGGGAAGACATTTTTTCTTTACAAGACTCTTTTAAATCCAAAATATACATAAATCATCTCCATTTTGGGTCCAAAAGACTTAAGGGATGGGGCCTTTAAGTCTTCTTTGTGAGCATCCAACTCCCCAAATTAACTCTTTGGCTGTCATTCCCGAGCCCTCATTTCAGGTTCTAAAGATTAGTTCAAATTTCCAGGATGGAAAGAACTTTTTAATTTTAGCTACTATGTTTCCAGACTGAGTGCCAGGCCTGTGAAACGATAACACAGTGGCCACGTGGCTGATGGGTGTGAAGAACACCAGGGGGCTCACACACCTCTGGTCACCTGAGCTCAGAGCAGCAGGAGCCTGGAAAACCCCAGAGCAGCAGCCATATAAACTCTGTCTTCAACATCTGATTAAAAAACTGACAAACAAGCCCCTAATTAGCCAAGCCCCATCCCATAGATGTCAAGTCCAAAGAAAGGGAGGAGGGAAGCAGCCCTGGTGCTGGGTTCGATGCCCCTCAGCCAGGAAATTTCTGCTGTTTCTCTAAATGCAGAACCGAGGAGCGGGCTTCTACCTGATAAAGCTGTACCACCTGCTAGGATCCCATGGGTCTCATCAGATCTCAATTAAGGGTCTGGATTCAGGCATGTTTTTGTCCTGATACACAATGATCCAAGGAAAGAAATTCAATAAAACTTTATTAAGACAGACTCAATTATCAGAAATGTGTAAAGACTCCCACACAGGTCAAGGTAAAATTTATTTTATGCTTTCTTTGATTCAATTATACCTTCTCTCTCCCGCTACACTCTCTCTTTCCTCTTTCTCTGTATTCACCAGTAGAAAGAGGGTACGGAATGTTTAAATCCAGCCCAACTCAGTGATAAACCACTTAATATGAAGAACCTAGTGTAAATGATAAGTAAACATTGAAGTCCAACCCTCCTTGTTATGGTTGATATCTAAAATGTTCCTCAAAAGAGATGGGATTTCTGAATGGTGATTGGATCATGGAGGAACAATATTCATCAGTAGATAAATCCACTAATACTTTCATAGCTAAATGTGTGATAGGAAGGTGGAGCCTGCTTGGAGGAAGTGGGTCACGAGGTCATGATCTGGAAGGATGTATGCACATCCCAGGTTCTCCATTCTCCAGCTCTGCTTCCTGGTTCCCATGAGGTGAGCAGCTACCTTCTGTCACACCACTTCTGCCCTGAAGCCAATCTTGGACCAAACCTCTGAAACTATAAGCCAAAATCAACCTGTCCTCCTTTAAACTGCTGGTCTTGGGTATGTTGTCTCAGTGACAGGAAAGCAACTAACATACCTCTACACTGCCAGCTGCTCCCGATCTGAACCATTCACAGTTGGTTCCTCTGTGTCTAGTCCACGTTACAAAATTCTCTGTATAACAGGTCAGCTGCTTTCTTCTGTTGTCACACTGATCACTGGGGTTGACCAGATGCTGCAGCTGACTAGGAAGGTGTTCCCTTCCTCCCTCTGCATGGAGCCTGAAAGATGAGCTCACAAGCAAGAATTTGTAAGTGTGTGTATAGCATGACGCTGACACGGTTGACACAAATGTTTTGGTCCAGCTGGCAGGTATCTCCCTGGAGCAGGGATGGGTGGATCGGAATGTGATGAGAATGTCACCAACTATTAGGATCATCCACCTCCATTTTGGCTTCAAAGGCACTTGCTTAGTAGGAGAATCGAGCTAACAGGAGTACTGTTGTGGTTCATTTAGCAGTTACTATTACTGTAAAAAATTAATAAACCACCATCCTGGTTTATATCACAATCCCTTGAACTTTTGCTAACATAGGTCTGTCCCTGGAACCTGATGAATTATGCTGAGTTCTGGACTTGGCCAAGATGAAGTCTAGAGCCCAAACTGTGCTAGCAGCTGCAGGGCTACAATACCATGGAACTTCCTGCTTCAGCTGCCAGCCCTCTTAAACATCTCAGGAAGTGCCTAATTCTACCTCAGGGACACTGCGTGCTCAAATGAGCAAGAGAAATATTAGCTAGAATAGCACTTTTCTCTATCCCACTGGATTGCAAAATTGTATTGAAGTAAAATCCCTCAAAGAACAAAATGATGTTTGCAAAAGAAAATTCCCCATCCTTAATAACACTGAATGGAGATGAGCCTGAGCCAACATAGACCCAAGGCCATTTCATAAAGTTGTACAAATTGTACACTGCACAAGGGCACCATCAATGAGGTACCCTTCACATCACAGGCATTGTGGATTTTTCTACTTACTGGCCAACAGCAATAAGCGCTTTGAAAAAAGGCTGACTTGTACACATAGACCAGTATGGTCTAGCAGTAAGCCTATAAAAATAGAGACAAGGTAGCCAAACCATAAATTGCATATATATATATATATATATATATATATATATATATATATGATATAAATGATATGATATGTATATAAATATACACACACTCGTGTGTTGTGTACCATACACACACACACACACACACACACGTGTGTGTATTATTTACACACCCACACAGGTGTCCCTGTACATGCCTCTCCAGTCATAATCCTCCTTCCCCCAAAGTGAAAATTATCCTCTTATATCATCACTTCTTTGCATTCTAAAAATGATTGTATCATCTGTTTAATTCTATAGTTTTGTTCTCCACACATTTCATTTCTTTAGAGATTATCTGCTGAGGCACTGGTACTGCAGTTGCCAACAGCATCCCGATGTCATTGACTGTACAGTCGTGGACACATTCCACATGGTTCTGTTTGCAATTTCTTGCAAAGTGGCAGTTTGGTCACTTCCAGTTGAGACTCAGGCAGGAGCCCTCATGCAAGTCTGCCGGCATGTCTGGCGAATCAGGGAGGCACGCAACTGGGTGGTTTCCTCCCGGGGTCCTAGTAACCTCTCATGCTTGATCCCTGGATCTAAGCACTGGGTGTTGCAAAGCGGGACAACACAGGATCTTCTGCTGACCATATGCTTCATTCTCTGCCTCCCTCAAACTCTCCCTAACCTCCTCCCCTCTTTCTTGTTCTGCAGCGGCAGGAGTTCCATGAAGACGCCCTAGCCTTCATTTTATTATTTGGAACCTAATGGCACAGATCAGATACAAATCAGGATATAATGTTTGGTTCTGTCCCTTTGGTTCCCAGTTTTCAAATAATGAATTAGGTTTCTTAAGTGCTCAAAGGTGATCCATTGTTTTGAATATCATTATTAACTCACAGATTTAAACATAGCTGATGAGTTTCAATCCTTACAATTCTTGAAGGTCAAAATATCCTACTGTGAGCCAGCAAGAGGCTCTGAGATCTCTTAGCATGCCCCAAGAAGTCTTTGAAGGCTACCGAAGAGCCCTAGAAGTCTCTGCGTTAGCTGTTAGAAGATGTTCCAACTTGCTTTGTCCAAATGCCTCTTATTTCTCTAAGAAGCTTTAATTTTTAAAAGGAAAATGGTAACTTTTAAAACCATAGCCTGGGCATTAGAGCTTGTTTCTGGTGCTCTTCAATAGAACAAACTAGGAAACATTATTAACTCAAAGGCTCAAACTTTTTATACCTTTATGTATTAGTTAAAAATAAATTTAAATTAAAAGGTAAAACATGAAGATTAAAAACACCTCATAAGTTTATATGAAAACTTTCTATTCAAGTTAGATGCTACAAACTTTTATTTAACCTCTTCATTATATCTTTATATCTTTATATCATTATATTATTATATATTATTATATCATTATATCTTTATATCTCACTTCTTCCATCCTTAGAATCCTGTTTGCTTTCTTCTCTCTCTCTCTCTCACTCGCTCTCCCTCCCTATCTCTCTCTCTCTCTCTCTTTTTTGTGGTACTACGGATTGAATCCAGAGTTACATTTCCAGCCTTCTTTTTCCATTTTGAGACAGGGTTGCCCAGGCTGCCCTCAAACTGGGATCCCCAGCTTCAAGGATGGCATCTTTTTGCTGCTTCCTTAAGTTCCCTTCAACCTCTTTTAAAAGGAAACAACTTCCGTGCATCAGTTAATTCCTTCCCCAAAGCTTCTATCTCTTAGCACTAGGCATTAAATTCCAATATAGGAATTTTGTGGTCACAGCAACATTTAGACCATAATACTTCGTAACACAGCAACAGTCTCAGACGATCACACTAACATCTGATCATACCACAGATTTGATCACCAAAAATATTCAGATCATTTTTGCAAAAGCTCTTCCTAATTTTCTCCATTACAAAGTAGTTCTATTCCACTTACACTATCAGAGCATATACCCAGTACACATCAGACTCTCCTCTTAGTACTCCTATAGCCCCAGTTCACCAGGCAACTATTTAATTTAATTCTGTCATGCCTTTCTCCTCACTTCAGTTGTCTACAATACACTAGATTCCTGGGGAAGAGGTCATAGGAACTGCTGTGGACAGAATGTTTGTGTCCTCCTTGACTCAGAGGTTGAAATCCAATACCCAACATGATGGTATTAAGAAGGAGATTAATGGCCAGAGACATAGCTCAATGCTAAATCATTTGCCTAGCAAGTACAAGGCCCTGGGTACAGTTCCCCAGCACCACTCAAACTGGGCATGGTGGGGCATACCTATGATCCCAGCACTCAGGAGGCTGAGACAAGAGGATTGTATGAGTTTGAAGGCCAGCCTGGGCTACATAGTAAGCTCAGCATCAGCCTGGACTCAGAGAAACATCTTGTCTCAAAAAAAAAAAAAAAAGATTAGATTTTTCGGAAGTGGTTAGGATGTGATGAGATATAAGGATGAGGCCTTCATAAATGGGATTAGTGCCCTTGCAAAGTCCAAGAGCGCTTACTACTTCTCTGCTCTCCCCCATGTGAGGACAGAAGATGCTGGCTATATACAAGCTAAAGGAGGGCTTCCCCAGACCAGGCCAGGATGCCACCCTAATCTCAGTCTTTTACCCTCTAGTATAGGGACAAATAAATTTCCATGGCTTATAAGCTACCCAATCAATGGCTCTTATTATAACAGCACTAGTAAGACCGGACAGACATTCACTGAGTTCCTGTACATGGATCACCATTTGTGCTCTTTATATTTAAAAGTCAGTTTTGCTGGATATAAAATCACTGGCTGTCTCCTTTCTTAAGCTCCTAAAATGCTTCATGTCTTTTTTTTCCCCCTTAATAAATGCTGCTGTTGAAAAGTTTAATGAAACATCCTTCCCCTTGGGAAGTCCCTCATAACCTGTGTGCTTTTTTTGTCTTCTTCTAGAAGCTCAAGACCTTCTTTTTCATGGTGCCACATATCATCAGGACCCTCGCATATACAATGTGCTCTCTCCATACGTAGCTTCATTTTTCTCTTTACTTTCAGGGATGGTTTGGGGCTTTTTTATTATTATTAGTTCCGTCCCCTGGCTTCGGTTTTCTTTGTGATCCTCTGCTAACCATATGCTTCATTTTCTTTGCCTCCCTCCGTATCTGCACATTTTCCTGAGTCCCCTCTCCCTCTATAAAAAAGGTCCCTGATCAGTTTATAGTTCTATTAAGATTCTGTTGTTTTTATTCACTCTCCTGGCTCCTCTAGTTTAGCCTTTGTTTCTGAAGTAGTTTTCTTTTATTTCTATTTCTTCTCATTTCTGAGTATTCTGATTATGATGTTTCATGTCTTATGTGATTTTTCCTAAGGTCCCTCAGCTCACTGTGAAATAATAAGTTGGTATTGATGCTATCACAAGCACATTCTTCTAAAATGCTTTCACTTGAAGGACAGGATGCAATCCTAATTCTTTTTTCTTATATCTTTGCACAGGACTTAATGTTGGCTTTTTTTTCCTGCTGTACATTTTTGTGTAAAATTAAGTTTAAACTATGAGCATAAAGCAGGTTAAGTAAAAGTTTTCAACTTCTCTCTTCTGCTGTTTTTGTGGGACTGGCGGTTCGGACAGCTCACTATCTGAGATTTTCTGAAGACTCTTCCTTGATCTGTTCTTTTCTCCTGCCCCTGCCCTGCTCACTTTTGACTCTGTTTCCAGCAGTTTCTTCTCTGGTGTAGGACCGCGCACTAGTAGGCAGCTCTGGTAAGTCAATTTCAAGCTCTCCAAGGCCGGCAACCCATCAAGCCCTCTGGTCCTAGGCTCTCTGCACTCACCAGGTGGTGGAGCAGGCAGCACCCCCCTCCCCATGCTTACCTCCACTCGGCAGCTTCCCAGTGAGTCCAGTTGGCTACTTGATGATTTCCTGTTCTCAGGTCTAGTCTGAAGCAACACTATTTACAACCTTTATCTCTTACATATGATGCAGTCTTCTGGCTAGTGGCATTTCACCTCCAACTGCTTGTATTTGGGGTTGGTGGCACCCTGTTACCTTGTCTGTTACAAATGTTACCTATGAACTTTCAATTGCGCTATGTAGTTGCTGTGTCCATCCTCAAATGGGAGTGTGTGAGCAGTACCAGTTACCACCATCACCATCTTCCCTGGTCCATCATCTTCTAATTCAAGCTAGTTTTTGATCTGCTTTGATTCCTGCCCTCAGTAGGCCATGGGCACCATTTTGGCAAAGAGCCCCTCTATTACAATGCATGTGTTTGGGAGACGTGTGTGGAGAGGAGGCCATGGGTGAGTACCAGCTGCCAACTGGGGGGAGAGCTGCAAACATCTGAAGAGAGCATCGCTGGCCTGAGAAGTTTATAAGCAAGAACCCATCCCACTGTGCACACTGAGGCAGAAGTACAACCACCCACTACTGGCTGGCTGGACCAACTGCAATGGCTCACCTTCCCTGGACCTGAGTATCTCCATTTGTGAGGCACAGAGCATCCCACTTGCTCTGTTCGGTTATACAGATTGCGGGGGAAGAAATGAAATAATGGGAGCATATGTCTTCTGGTCACCAACGACCTGTACCCTCGAAGGCAGGAACTCTGTGTTCTTCATCCTGTCCCTGCCCCTCCGCGTCCTGGACACGGAGCACTGGGCACATTCTGAGCACTCCGTGCTTGCACCTTGAGGAGAGCAGTTAAAGTCCTATTATGTGACAATTAACTTAAAAGGCTCCTCAGCCTCGTCAGTGATGACAAAAGTTAATGTGCCCGCGGTTGAGGGCCAGCCTCCAAAAGGACCCTTCGCACTGAAGAAGTGGCCTTCACTTCAAAAGTCACCCATCAGAAGACACACAAGGGCTGAGTTTTTTAAATGCATTTTTTATTATTCAGCCTTCAGCAGAAATGTCACCTTTCTAAAGCAAGCTGTTATCATGCGCTCCCCGTGCCAAACAGGCGCCTCTGAGGAGCAGGATTTTATCTCAACATTTTTAGTGATTTGTGTTTCTCTTTCAAGGAGCTCCATGCCTTAAGGCACCTGAAACACTCACAGCACACGAGGGTAAGGTGACACAAGGAGCCGGCTCCCACACATGAAACGAGGATTTTTTTTTTTTTTTTTTTTTTTGCAAAACAGGTCCAGGATTGGCATCAAAGCGAAGGTCCGCGTCCCCCTGCCCAAAACGCATGTCCTCTCTGCGCAGCTCACTGTTTGCTGGTGGGTTCCTTGGTTGAAACCATATTCTCAAAGAAACTCCGTTTTGTGACAGGGCCCCCGTCAGCAGGCTCAGCCACATGACAGGCCTGGAAGCAGCCAGCACAACTGTGGGCAGCGCTTGCCAATAAGCCAGATGCTGCCACATATTGGCATCTGGGTCCTGGAACAGCAACCACGTTCCCAGTCTGGCTAGGGATTCTGACCCTAGCTGCGGAGGGAGACAAAGGGAGCGAGGAAAGAGAGGAGCAAGGGAGCGCGAGGGCGGGCTGGGGAAGAGTCTCCCGGTAATCCCCTCCCCTGGACTCAGAAGCTCCAGGACAAGGGGCTGCCACTGGGGCTGCGGTGGGCGGGAGGCAGGAATGAGCACCCCCAGCCCCGCGAGTTGTTCTGGCACCTGGGGAATGGGGGTGGCTGATTCAAAAGGAGACAGCTGCAGCCGGCAGCCGCGCCCCCCGCCTCTCCCCCACCCATGATGGCCCACAGCGGAGACAAGCTCGGGCGGAAGCTTCGGTCTGCAGCCCAGGGACAGGGAATGGCGATGTGGGGACAGCAGCCGCTGCCCGCCCCTTCTGGGCGCCAAGATCAACCAGCGCCAGCACGGCCAGCAGAGGGGGGCAAAGTCCAGCCCCCAGCCCGGCCTCACACCCAGGAGAGGGTGTGGGGGTGCTCCAGGCACAGGGGCGGGGAGGCAGAGGAAAAGGCCAGTGCCTCGCGGTGACTCTCGCGCGGTGACACGGCCGGACAGCGGCTCCCATCAGCTTGCCGTCCGGGCAGGCAGAGCACAGGCCACAAGCTCGGCGCTGCACGTGCCTGGCACAGACCGCAGCTTGGCCTTAAAGTAAGTAAGAGACGAGGGACTGAGAAGCAGCATCAGTCCTTCCTTCCCAAAGCCCCGATGCCATCCCGTGGCCCCTTTAGTCCAGATTCTACACTTGTCAGAGGTCGCGCAGGGCCTTACACTTGAAAGACGGGTCACATGAGCAAGTGCCAAGGAGAGGCGGCTCTGCGGTTCCACAGCCTCAGCCCCAGGGTCAAGGCGGCTGGCGGCTACGCCCCAGCTGGAGGGCCTACTCCTTCCAGGCCCACGCGGTGTCTCTCTGTTGGCCCGCTGGCCCACTACCTACCCAGCGCCTCCGCTCATAACCTGCGAGTGGCCCTGTGTGGACGCGGGGGGCCCTGGGCCCTCACACACTCACTCATCTTGCTGAGGTGGCTTAGGCAACGGCATGATTCTTTAGAAAGGGCAAGGCGAGTCCAGGCACAGCCCAGAAGCAGGCAGAGCACCTGTGGACACACAGTCCTGCCTACTGGAAGCAAAAATAGCGTAATACTTTACAGGGGCTTTTGATAAGTACAATAAATATTGGGCCAAAGTAGACCATATTAATCGCCTCATTTTATATTCTTGTCACCTTATACACGAGAGATCCTTAAAGTGAAAAAATGTGGACGGCTCTCCCACACTACCTATCTATCCCCACACATGCACACGCTAAACCTTCGAAACAGCCAACCCCACTTTATTACCAAAAATCTCCATGTCCATTTGCAAGCAGTAAAAAGCCAGGCTGCCCAGAAAGCACTCCCCGCTGAGTCCTTCAGTTCTAAAGAAAGTATAGAGCGGCTCAGCAACACCATCAGAACCCTGAGGGAGCATTTTGGTACCTTTCCCAAACTTGGGGTTGAGTCTCTGCATTCTGATTTTGAACAACACAGGGACCAAAGACTGAATTTCAACTTTGGCTCTGCTTGAGGAGCTCAGTATCTGCATGGAACCAAAAGAATTATCACTTTAATTTGGTGGGTAGGCCTCCTCCTAGGGTAAAACCGGACCTAAGGTAACACAAGCTCGGTACACAAGGTAACTGACAGTAACTGACCTGGCCCCTCCCGTGAACTCCTCCTTTGTCCCTCCTCTGACTCTCTCCTCCTCCTCTCTCTCTTTCTCTCTCCCCTTTCTATCCCCCCACCCACTCTCAGACAGGGCTTTTCTCTAGTCCAGGCTGGTCCTGAACTCACTTATGCAGTCCAGGCTGGCCTTGAACTCACGGCAATCCTCCTGCCTCAGCCTCTTAAGTACTGGGAAGCTAATTTTTATGTGGTGCTGAGGGATCAAAACCAGTGCCTTGTGCACACTGTAAGCACTCTAACCCCAAGCTACAGCCCCAGCCCTGCTTCTCTCTTTAGCTAGCTGTCTCTTCCCCTTCCCTTTCTCTCCCTTCCATCTTCATGGCCCACCTCCGTCGACACAGGAACTCCCTGCACAACCTCCCAGGAAACACACGAAGTGTCAGGAATGTCTGTGAACTCAAAACACACACCTCAGGGAAGGACACTCACAACATATAGGTGTGAACCAAAACCATGGTGTTTAAACTTCTTCAAAATTATTCCAGTAGAAAGACAGATGACTATTAGTCCCTGTCCTAGTTACTTCTTCGTTGCTGTGACTCAACACCTGACACCCACAAATTTAGGAGAGGAAAGGTTGATTTTAGCTCACAGTTTCAGAAGGTCACAGTCCATTCAGGCGTGGCCAGCAGCAATGGAAGTACATGGCAGAGACAGAGGTGGAGGCAGCTTCTCACGACATCACACACAGGAAGCCAAGTCAAAGCACGTTGAGACTAGTCCTCAAGAAGGCAGGAAGCACCTTATATACCCTTCCAGTTCTCCTCCCTGTGATCAGCCCTTCCTGGATCCAGGTGTGGGAGGTGTGGTAAACCCCCACTACACCCCTATAATCCAACTTACATGCCTGTAATACATCCCTCCAAACTAGACCCCAATCTCCCAACAGCACATGGTTCCATAGACAATCTATAATATTCAAATACATGAGGCTTTTGGGGGACATTCCAGAGCCAAACCACAATAATCTCCTTCAAAATACTCCTCCTCACTTTGAACACGTACCCCATTATTCCTGCTGTCTTTTGATGGCTACCTTGAAGTCCTGAATCAACTCAAAATGTTTAACGGCAATTTTTGTAAAATTAAAACATGACAGTGTATCCTCACTCCTTCATCACTGGATACTGCTGTGTGCAACTGGTGGCTCTTCCTCAAAGTTAAAATGACAATGAAAGGTCAACATTTTGAATCAACTCAGGACACTGAGGCAGCCACAACAGTGCGCCTGGAGACACAGAAGAGAACTTCCAGAACTGCTTTAGCAAATGGTAAAAACCACGAGAGAAGTGTGTTTGAAGTTTGAAGTAAGAAGGATTCTTACTGTGTCATTTACTGTAATAATTTTTTAATTTACACATTCAGTGTAGTTTTGACCCTACTGGCTAGAAGGCAGAGGAAGCAAGCTCTGGGTAAAGCAGACCAGGGTTCTCAAAGTTGAGCTGGGCTCAGCATGGCCTGGAAGGGTTGCTAAGACACAGGCACCATGACAGCACCCCCACGGGGTAGGGCGGGGACAGGGCCGAACATGAACGTTTCTAACCAATGCTCAGGTAACGCTACTAATGGTGGTCTAGAGATCAGTTCGTCCCTTTGAATCTTCCTAAAACTGTTATTTTCATTTAATTTCAAACTTAAAAATGTCAAGAAGCATAAAAAATCACCTGAATCCCTTGCCCCGGATTGGGGCCCACTTTTTGAGAACCACTGAGCTCGGCAAAACGATGTCAAAGGTCTGATACAAAAGGAGAAGCCACCTGACAGGATGTGATGGCTCCTCAGAGCAAAGGTCAGAACACCATCCACACAGAAGGCAACCCAGCTGTTTAAAGGCAACCGACACGGGAAGGAGCATCACAAGCTTGTGAAGGGGTGAGGGTGGGACCCGCTGGCCACGCCGGCAGATGAGGACCAGCATGCCCCGGTGGGGCAGCCCTGTGCCAGCCCCGTGGGGGTTCAGCCTTGGTGACTCCTCAGGGGTGAATTGACAAGCATAATCTCCTGGCATACACTGGCTTAAAGGAAAAGCAGAAGCAATTATTAGACAGGAAACTGCTCTGTCCACTCAAGGGAAACAGACAAGAAGCTGAGTGGAACCGCTCTCCTTCCTGTTCACCACCTCATTCACAGCTCCACCTCTTGCTCGACTCTGTAGGAACTCCTAGCTGCTCCTCCCTGCCTCTAATCTCTGTCTCTCCAATTCATTCTCCATCCTAACCCCAACAGTATCTTTTGACAGCAGGCTGCGCTCAGGATGGCTCTCTAAGAAACTTGCCTAGTTCTCCACAACCTAGAGACGGAAGTCCTCACGTCCCCATGCGGCATTTGACCTGTCCCCAACCAGCCTTCCAACCTGGGGAGCTGCAAAGCAGTCCAGCCAGAATCCACGTTGCCTCCTGTCACCTGGCCTTTGCACACAACTGGGTTCTTTTGTTTTGTTTTCATTTTGTGCTGACCTGGAAACTTTGCTTTTCTTCAAATGAAAGACAGAAAAAAAAATCTGTATGTTTAAAAATCCTATTCCCACTTCCAGGTCCTGCTGTGGTAGCTCCTCGGGTCTCTCCTCTATTTACTCAGTTGGGACCTCACCGTGGTTACCATATTCAGCCCTCTTTGCCTGCACACTCTAGTTTGGTGGTGGTAGTGGTGTTCTAGGGGTTATTTTTAACTTCCATTTTTTCTTTTTCTTTTATTAACACATATTTACAATATATCATACCAGTCAACTTGAGAAAACAGTGTGTTCCCACAGTGCATCTTGATATTTTTTACTCTCCTGTCCCCACCCCTTCCCAGCTCTTCCCACATTCCCTTTCCTTCTCCACGAAGTCCATCTTCTTACTTTCATCCATCTCTTTCTTACTTTTTTATGGTTTGGCTTTCTCATATTAAAGAAACCATGTAATATTTAATCATCTCCGATTAATGTTTCTAACAATAATGGCCTTAAGGTGCAACCATTTTCCTACAAATGATTCAAATTTATCTTTCTTGATGGCAGAGTAGTACTCCATTGTGTACATATGCCACATCTACTTTATCCATTCATCTGTTGATGGACATATGGGCTTCTTCCAAAGCTTGGCTATTATAAGCTGTTTTGCTAAAACCATGAGTATGCATACATCACTCTTGTGTGATGACTTTAACTCTTGGGAAGATACCCAGAAAAGGAATACCTGGATCAAATGGAATATCTATTTTCAGTTTTTTGAGGAATCACCACACTGCTCTCCATAATAATGGTTGTACCAGTTTACAAGTTTTCTTTTCCCCACAACCTCACCAGCATTTATTTTGGTTTTTTGAGACAGAGCCTCACTCTTTAGTCCAGGCTGGTCCTGAACTCACTATGCAACCCAAGTTTGTCTTGAAATAATAGCAATCCTCTGCCTCAGCCTCACAAGTGCTAGGACTACAGGCATGCACCCCTAAACCAGGCTTATGTTGTACTAGGGAATCAAACTTGGGGCCTTGCACTTGCTAGGCAAGTGCTCTAGCCACTGTGCTATTCCTGCAGCCCATTGTTAGTTGTCTGAGTTCCTGATACCAGGCATTCTTATTGAAGTTAAGTGGAACCTCTGCTGTTTTTTCTGATGTCTAAAGATGCTGAATATTTTGGAACCAGAAGAGACCTAGAATAGCCAAAACAGTCTTAAGAATCTAAACAAAAGCAGGAGGTCCCACAATACCAGATATCAAATTATGGTACAAAGCAGCAGTAATAAAAACCACATGGTATTGGTACAAAAACAGACATGTGGGTCAATGAACTGAACTGAGGATGCTGAGACATCCCCAAGTACCTTCAGCCATCTGACAAAGACCCCAAAAAACTGAAGTAAAGACCACCTCTTTAACAAACGGTGCTGGGAAAACTGGCTAACCACATGCAGAAAAATGGAACTTGACCCACTTCTTTCACCATCTACCAAAATCAAAATGGATCAAAGACTTAGACATTAAAATGGAAACACTGGACCTGTTGGAAGAAAAAAAAAATAGGCAAAACCCTTAAAGACACAGGAGTAGGCAAGAATCTTCTCAAAAAAAAATACCCAAAGTACATGAGATGACACAAAGAACCAACAAATAGGCTTATATCAAATTAAAAAGCTTTTGCACAGCAAACGAAACAACACAGTGAAGAGGGAACCAACAAAATGCAAAAAAGTTTCTGCCAGCTACTCCTCAGACAGAGAACTATGATCTAGAACACACAATGAGCTGAAAAAAAAAAAACAGACCCCCAAAATAAAAGACCCAATCAAAATCTAGGCAACTGAAATGAGTACAGTTCTCAGAAAACATCCAAATGCCCAATGAATACATGAAAAAATATTTTCACCCTGGTTCTATAAGGTCTGTGAAGACAATGATCATGACTTTTGATGAATGACCACAGAAGCCCATATCAGGAGAAAAGAATAGAAGGAAAGGGGATGATGGGAGGAAGAAGGAGATGAATCTGGGGAAGAGTTCATGCTTTTTTTCCCTCAGTACTGAAGATTGAACCCAGGGCCTTTGTAGACCTCCATATCCAGCCTTCTAGCTTTTCTTTTCTTTTCTTTTCTTTTGAGGAAAGTGTCTCATTAAGTCACTATATTACCTAGACTGCACTCCAACTGTGATCCTCCTGTTTCAGCCTCCCGAGTACTGAGTTTACAGGACTACAGTACCAGTCTGAGCCAAAAGTTTTAAAGAAGCTTTTAGTCATTCAGAATCTTTTCGCTAAAAATGTAACCTTCAATTATCTAACATACTTGCTTTCTAGAAAATTCAACAAAACCAAAGTGTTGTATGCAAAAGGTTTCCATGTTTTGCCAACATCCAACCCCCTTTCCTTACTGTCTACTGTCTGTCTGTACCACGTCATATTCTACACACCTCCCCTGTGACCAGGGCAGCACCATATTTTGGTGTCTCCGTCATTGGATGTCACTCACATGTGACCCGTTTCCCTACAGTCCCCTGAGATGTGATGCTCTCAGCTCAGTGATCACCCTTGCTCCCTGTGGGTCCCTAACCAATTCCCAGCTGTAGGAGGAATGTGACCAACATTCTTAGCGGGTTAACTTTCTGATGTTGGCTTGAGATTTACAAAATCAGGAAGTCAGCAATTTTCCCTAACGCTGCCTTGGTTGCCATATTCCGTTCCACGGTCAGTGAGAGGTGCCCTACTCCAAAGAATCCACTACAGCCCTTTGTGGACACTGGCCCCTCCTTCATACTGGTCATGCCAGCTGTCTGTAGCACAGAGTGACCCGGCTACACGTGTCACTTGGTCCTTTCTAACAGCAGGGCACTGTCTCTTCTTTTGTGGGGAAAGGACTGCAGAAATATCATCTGCCTAGAGAAGAGTAGCACACTGCCCTTCAAACCCTTCTGCAAACACCTAGCAAGCCCTCTGCCATGTGCACCTGACCACCAGGCCGAGCTTACTGTCTCCCTCACACCACCATGCATCTTGCCTGCCTCTTCCATTCTTTACTTTCTTTCCTTCTTTTTGGTACTGAGGATCAAGCCCAGGGCCTTTGCATGGAGCCGCATCCCCAGTCCATTTTTCGACTTTGGATTTTGAGACAAGGTCGCACTAAGTTGCTAAATTACCCAGGATTGGCTCAAACTTGCAATCCTCCTGCCTCAGCTTCCCAAAGTGGTGGGAGTACAGGCATGCACCGTCAGGCCTGGCTCTCTGACTTGATTTCTCTGATGATGAAGTTACTATTTCAAGGGAAGACGTCATGTGAAGAGGACAGAACAATGCAAGGCCACCCCTTTGACAACACAGCAACGCAACAGTAAATCTTACCAGAAAGGAATCCTGTTCTCTGGTTCCTATTTGCTGTCCTTGAGAGGCGAGTCTGAGTCACAGAGCCACAGAACCTCACTTTTCATTTCCCTACCACAGCTACAACTTTATTTAGAAAGAGCTGACTTCACAGCTTCTGGCATTCGGTAACCCTTCAACATGAGGGCTTAATAGGAAATCCTTAAAATGAGCTGAGTAGACACCAAATACTCAAAAATCCAAATTACCTGAACCCGGAGAGTTTAATGTTCTGCTTAAAACGAGAATAGAAAGTAAGGATTTTGTACCACCATCAAGCTTGCCAGGTACTGAGTCAAATAAATACACAAAAGACGACAGAGCAGAGCAACAGGGAAGGAATGCCACCATGACACTAAGACAGAAAGGCTCTGGGGTCAGCGAACAGGGGGTGGGCCAACCGCCTTCCACCTCTCCAGACTTCTGCCTGGACCCTCCTTTCCCCTTCCCAAGGCAGAGCTGTCACAGGAAGAACCTCTAAGCACATCAGCGTAACTCTGACTTGTACTGCCAAATAAGCACCAAGGGCCATATCATGGGGTATATGGCAGCCACACAGGCTTCTGGGATTACTGAAAACATAATTACACCTGTAACACCAGCACTCTGGGAAGCAGAAGCAGGAGGATCACACATCTGAGCCCAGCCTGGGCAATTCGGTGACTCAGCAAGAGCCTGTCTCAATATCAAAAGGGGGTGGAGATGCAGCTTAGTGCAAAGGCCCTGGGCACATTCCCTAGCACCACAAAATGATAATAAGAAAACAGATAAGTACCATTTAACACTTTCATTACCCTTGTCTTTCTACTATGTTGGTTTATCAGATTAGTTCACTGTGAATAACAGAAAATGCACATTATACTTGGAGAGCTTAGAGCTCACCCAGCCTTTTATTCCAAAGATGAGAGAAGAGGCCCAGAATTGTGTCATCAGATTAAGGTTATGAGGCTAATTAGTCACAGAGCCATGACGAGGGTACCACCGTAAGATTTTCTGTTTTATTCCTGAGCCCAAAACACCAGGCTCCATGACCCACAGCTTGTACACGTGCCTACACCAACTCCTCCAAAGAAGAAAGGTGGCCAGCATTAGGCTCCGGCCTGCAATGTGAACTCACCCCTAGGGGTCCAGAACAGCTGCTGGAAGGGGCCCTGAGGAGCCGGAGAGCCTTCAGCGCTAAAGGCAGACTTCTTCCCATTGGGAATCTGAACTCATGAGCAAGTGAATTCAAATAAGGGGTACGAAGGGTGGAGCGTTAAAATAACAGTATGTGAATAGTAATGATCCAATTTCTTCCCCGCCAGGGTACAGCACAGAAGCAAAACCCATCTGGGTTCGCAATGACCCTGAAATAAGATAGAAGCCTGAGGGTCAAAACACAATAGGAATTGTAGCTGCTGAAAAGACAGGTTTAAGTATGTTAAGGGTTTCAGTTCATCAGAGAAACAGAAGGCAGAAAGGGTGCTTACCAGAGAGGAGGCAAGAGACAGGGCAAGGCGACATGCTGGTCGGTGGTAGGGTGCCACTCGGGCAGCAGGAAGCAGGGCCAGGGCTGTACCACACAGCACAAGGACCACGGCTAATAATAATGTGTATTTCAAAATTGCAAAATGAGAAGGTTTGAGATGTTGTCACCATAAGAAATGACAGGTATTTGAGAAGACGGGTGCTGACTGGCTTGAGGATTCCACAATGTATACATCTATTAAAACACCACTATGGACCCAGTCATACAATCCCTATTTGTCAGTTAAACATAAAATACAACTCACTAGAATTCAGTCATTTCAATAAGCCAAAAGATCTATGGCTCCAATATGAGGGATCATATTGTAGTTTTAGCAAACTGCTAAAATGACGGCATTCTCTCTCAGGCTTAGGAAACTGCACTTAGCCCCCTAGGAAACAGCAACCGCCGCATCATGCGTGGCTACACTACAAGAGTACTGACAACCTGTCTGAAAAGCCTTGCCCATAAAGAACAGAGCAAGACAATACTCAGTGCCACCGGCAATTTCATATAAAAACGCAATCAAATTGGAGAGAGAGCAGATATTAAGTCACATATTACCAGACACTTGCACGCCGAGGTGCTTAATGGCCTATCACAATGGCTGCAAGGTAGGAACAAACGGAGCCTCTACTACAGGTGAATGACCAAGTAAAATGTGGTAGGCAGATATAACAGAGCACTATTCGGCTCTGAAAAAGGAAGAAGTCTGACAGCTGCTACAGCATGGATGGATCTTGGGAACTACGGTACAAAAAAGCAGCCAGATGCACAACATCAATATCACATGGCTCTGCTTGTGCAGAGAGTCTAGAACATGTATGCTGATGAAAAGAAGTTCCAGGTTGGACACTTGCGATAACTGCCCATAAATATACTTCATGCCACTACTGAATTATGTATTTAAAAGTGGTTAAAATGAAAATTAATATATATTTTACCATGATAAATAAATCACGAGATTAATGCTGGGTGGCAATTTATGATTTTGACTTACAGTCCACTACACGAGGCAAACAAAATACGCACAAACTAGAAATAAAAGAGAACTCAGAATCACTCCTAACAGTAGAATTTAAAATATATATGTCATCAAATAAAAATAGGTTAGCTTTCACCCTACAGTCTTCTGTCTTGTTTATCACTAAAAGAGCCCACAGCCAGCTTGATCGGGAATGATGCATTAATAACGCTAAGGAATTGCTCTAATCAAATAGACAGAGGGAGAGAAAAGACAGGGTGGAGCCGAGGCAACGAAACAGTCAACAGACGGACACAGCAACCCTCTGTTGACACGACTGTCCTTTGAATCCAGGGGCCCCGGTCACATGGTGGGGCAGGGACTTCACCTTGGCTGCGAAGTCCTACTTTCATGTCACAGGGCACTTCTGGAAGGAAGTCCTGTAACAGCCAGCTCCGAGGATGTGCATATCTCCTACAGTCCTACAGGATGTCACTCATGTCTCACCTGCGTGAGTTCCTGTTATGAGGCAGGGAATGGGGAGCTGAAATCCAGTTCCAGGGAGCGATGTCATCGGGACTGAGCCCTGATCCTGGTGACCTGCCTGCCCTCCAACCTGGTGTTATGGCAGCTCTTCAGCTGGGGTTCGGGTTAGAAGGGGACTGAAAAGGAAAAGGAGGACGAGAACAACAGAAAAAGGAAAACTGCTTGCACATTTCCTTTGTTTCACTAAAGCATTTTCTGCTTCCATTTAATTTGATGGGAGGACCTGGCCGATGACAGATGAGCGCTGTGCAGATGCTCCTCAGTGAGCAGGCTGGGCTCTCGCATAGGTCTCAGAAATGCAAACATGAAACCTAACTGAGAGATGGGGTTGCGGCTCAGTAGGAGAGTTCCTGCCTAGCATGTGTAAGGCTCTGGGACTGTTCTAGCCCTGACATACAAAAATACAGACAGACAGACAGACAGAGACAGAGAGAGAGAGAGAGAGACAGAGAGAGGGAGAGAGAGAACAAAGAAAGAGAGGGAAAGAGAGAAAAGAAGAAAGGAAGGGAACAAAAGAAAAGAAGAATTTCAACTATTTCTGGTAGCCTCAAAATTGGAAATACTGTCTTATTTCTTCTTTGGATAAAGTTTTAAAAACAGACAACTTTTAAAACTTGGTACATTTATACAAACAATACATGAATGCAGGAGTGACCTCAGCAACATAAAGAAACAACTAATACTTGTGTTTAGAGATTTGTATGAATGTGGTATGTCCCCACACCATCAGTCAGACTAGGATTTCTAATCCGAAACTTGTCACTGTGGGTAATAAGTACGCCTGCCGTCAGATTCCATTTAGACAAGACCTTTTGGTTCTCAGTGTCCCAACCCCCAAATTAAAATGAAGTCATGCATAAGAAGCACAGGCCAGAGCTGGTAACATTCCAAAAAGAAAGAAACAACAAAAAAACTTATTGCAAAATATGCTTTCAATGTTTGACATGAAAAGGAGACATCTCGATTTTTACCACATTTATTTGACACCATGAGTTCTTAGTCCTTGTACAGTGATCCAGTTTGGGGAAACCAAGACTCCCTTCTCTTGTTACATGTATGGTAGTAGGAACAGGACGAAGAGAGCGTATAGGACGTGGGGCACTGGAGAACGGAAGAGGAGGCGAGGGCACTGCGCGTGTGTACAGGAGCTCCTCTGCCCTGTGCGTGGTCAAAGTTCAAAGGGGGTGACATAAAGTGTTTTCTCCTCGCAGAAGTCACCTGGAGCCGCATTCACAACATGAATCACACAGCATCCTGCTGCAGGCTTCCTTTCAGACACTGTGTGCATACTTTATTTCTCACTTTTGAAGCCCCCTAGATGACACTGTCTGTCAAGTGACACATTTTTAGTGTTACTATTTAATATGGTCTGATCATATAAACAGTGTTGGTCAGCAGAAAGCACTGTTAGCTGCCACGTAAGTCCTTCCTTCAAGTAAACTGTTACACTCGGAGCTTCATGCCAGGTGCTTTGGGCACAGCATTCCCGTTACATCGGGATGAATAGTGCATTTGCCACCTGATCGTAGATAAAATCACATGACACCTTGGGTAAAGGTATGTGTAGAAGAGCTGTTGACAAAATTAGCTAGTATCTTGTCCAGACAGCAATTACAAATGAAATCTCTTGTTGCTTCTCCCCCCAGATCCTCTGAAGGTCTTGTCCAAACATTCAGCACCCCCAGGACTGTGAGGCTCCACTGTTTCTGTACCGGGGCTGCCGGTACAGAGACCAGAATGTGCACCTGCAGCCCGGGTGGGGGGCTCATCTCATCAGTTCTGCCCAGTCCACGGGGGTGAAAAACGGGTGAGACTTGATGTCTTCAACACCAGCGACCCCAGCACCCAGACGCTCCAGAGGGTTGAACTGCAAGAGCTAAAAAAGAAGGATTTAGTGAGGAGCAGGAATCCACACAGTGAACCAAAAGAAA
This sequence comes from Ctenodactylus gundi, assembly GCA_004027205.1. Lineage (NCBI taxonomy): Eukaryota > Metazoa > Chordata > Mammalia > Rodentia > Ctenodactylidae > Ctenodactylus > Ctenodactylus gundi. Next base: position 240,192 of record PVKB01001173.1, on the reverse strand, counting down.
GCAGCGGGAAGGGCTTCTAAACCTCGGCCGCCAGAGGCTTACTAGCCAACTGATTTCTGTCTTTTCTTGAAAGGAAGCTACCACCCAGGCTGTAAGGTGAAGGAACATGGCTGAATCGAATTTATGACTGTTCACCTATTCTGAAATAGGACCTTAGGTGACTTCCTGCATTTCCTTCATTCCTGTATGGTATGATGAGATCAACATCCTATGATATTCATTAGAACTTCACTAGATTTGGAGACAGTTATTTCCTTCAGAACTCAGAAGATTAGGAGAAACCATGAGCCTTTCATTCTTAACTATAATGCTTCAGGACTAACAAAGTCAACTGTATCCCCCACATTGCTTTCTCTGGGATCGCTGGCTCAAATGAAATCACTGGATCCAATGAATAAAACAGGTTTTGACTTCTTCAAAAGTAGGCATCATGCATAAGATAAGTCAGTGATGCAATACAGCACAAGACTGTTAATGGTAGAAAACAGAAGTAGTCATACAATTACATAAGGAGCCTCGGCTTGCCGGAAGACTGTATCTCAAGATATCCATACATCTTCAAATTTTTTTTTACTAGCTCATTGAGGGACAACTTATACACAATAAAGTCTTCTACTGAAACTACACAAATCAATCACTTCAGTAAATTTAGAGTTGTGTAACTACCATCACACTCCAGTTTTACACCACTGACAACCCTAAAAAGTTCCCCATGACATCCGCTGTGAATCCCCACGCCCAGCCTCCACGTCAGGAGCACCGGTCTGCTCTCTATCTCGATGAACTTGCCTTTTCCGAACCTTTCATGTAGACGGGACCCTGAGTTCCACAGCCTCTGTGGCTCGCTCCTCCACTGGGTGTGTTTCTGAGCTCTATGCACATCATTTCAGGAACCAACTTTCCCTTTCTGAGCAGTACACCACGTGCTGGTATATGCCATATTTTGCTAATCCATTCACCAATGAAGGGATCTCTGGACTTCCCAGTTTTTTTACTTTAATGAATAACTCTGATATTAACATTCATACATACAACTTCGTGTGAACACATGTTCTCATTTCTGCTGGGTCATGCTATCCGACTTTTCTAAAGTGACTGTAACCATGCTCCATTATGATTACCAAGGTGAGAGTTCCAGTTTCTCTACTTTTCAATAACACTTGGTCTTTTTTTTTTTTTTTTTTTTTTTTTTGAGACAGGGTCTCATTCTGTAGTCCAGGCTGGTCCTGAATTCACTAATGTAGCTCAGGATGGCCCCAAACTTGTGGAAATCCTCCTGCCTCAGCTTCCCAAGTGCTGATATTAGAAGCATGCACCACCACACCCAGGTCATGTGGTACTGAGAAATTCAATTCAGAGCCTTGCACTTGCTTGGCAAGCGCTTTAACCTCCGTGCTCATCCTCCATAACAGCCCTTCTAGCATGCATCAGTGACATCTCATGCTTCTAGTCCACATCTCCAACCACTAATGACGTTGAGCATGCCCTATTAACCATTCATGCAGCTTTCTTGGTGAAATTCATAATCTTTTGTCCACTTTTAAACTAAGTTGTCTATTTTGCTCAGTTAAGAAAATTCACTGTACCTTCTGAATTGAGCACTTGTTCCACCAACACTTTTTCCCAGTGTGTGGCTTGTCTTTGCATTTTCCTAATAGTGCCTTTTGAAGAGCACACCATTTTATATGTAGGTCTATAAGGTACTTGCAGTTAATTTTTGCACACAGTATAAAATAAGGGCCTTCTTTAGTGGATCTTATTTTTAACATGGATAATTTGACTTTCCAGCACCACTTGTTAAAACCATAATGTCGTCTCAATTGTTGTAACACAGAAATCAACTCCTCTAAGTCCCCCAACTTGGTTTTCTCTTCCGCAATTGTTGTGGATGTTCTGAACCTTGCGTCCCTCACTACAATTTGGAGTCAAGGGAAGTTTCCCAATTTTGCTGATCTTTCCAAAGCATTTGTGATTTTCTTGATTTTTTTCTTTTTCTCTTGTTCTCTATCTCATTGACTTCTGCTTCCTTTCTCTTGCTTGCTTTGGATTTATTCTGCTTTTTACCGATTATTTTCAATGTTTCTTAAGATGCAAGCTTAAATTTTGAGACTTTTTTCCTGATATGTGCTTAAGAGTATAAATTTTTCTCAATGACCGAGTTGGCTTATTCTATAACTTTCACATACTATATCTTCATTTTCATTCAGTTAACGCTGTTTTGTAGTTTTGGAGGCGTAAATCTGCAGAGCTGCCAGCCTCCACCCAACACACAGCTCCTTACATCTTCACCTTGATCTTCTCTTTTTCTTCCCCCTCCTCTTTCTTCCCTTTCTCTTTTTCCATCACCCTTCATCCTCCCCATCCATCTATTTTTTTATTTACTTAGGAAGGTTGTTATGCATTTGGAAAGTGACTCAATCATGAGGGTGAATCCACTGATTTCCTGTGCTGTTAAGAGTGGGGCCTGACCTGGAAGTGATGGATCACTGTACATGACCTGGAAGCCATAACTCGCTCACTAGCTCCACCCTTCATTCACTCTGCTTCCTGTCTGCCATGCTGTTAACAGCTTTCTCCAGCAAGGGCTCCTCCATGCTCTTCCACCAGGGCCAGCCCCCCCACCATGAATGGACTGAAACCTCATGAAACTGCAAGCAAAAATAAGCCTTTCCTTCCTTAGGCTGTGGGTGTTGGGTATTGTAGCCCAGCAACAAGAGAGTAAAGAAGACAGTGTCACTGGGGACCAAGCCCAAGGCCTTCACACTAAGCTGCTGAGTTATATCCCAGCCCATTATTAATTCTGATTTTTGGAACAAAGTGTCTCTAAGTCACTAAATTTCCCAGGCTGGGCTTTAATTTACAATCTTCCTGCTTCAGCCTCCCAGACTTATGGGATTACAGGCCTTTACCACCAGGATCAGTTCCTTCTACTTTTTAGCTTTTATTTTTAGGAGGGGCTTCAAAGTGTGCCTTATGTCTGCATTCTTTAGTGATCAGCTAAGGATTGAGCAGAGATATATTCAAATGTCTCAACCATTGAAGTTTCTGTGCCCTGCTAGCAAGTGGGAGAATGCAGTCAATGTGTAGGCCACTAACAAAGTCCACCCAGCTTTCCCTTTCCACCAGGCTTCCTCAACACTCCTGTGGACCCTCATGCAGGTCTCAGGGCTGATTCCCTGGCTGCCCCACTCGAGCACAACCTTCACACTGACCCAGAAAAGAGGGAATAATGGGAGCAAACAGAGTCAAGAATGCCAGAGTCCTGCTGTTTCTTCTTAAAGTTCCGCTTTTCAAACACAAACATTATTGTGTCTTTGATCGGTTTCCAAAGTATTGAGATGATTTTTTTTACCCAACTCTGTCCACCTTTTATATTTTGGTAGGGGAGAGACTCTGTCAACCTCTTCACATAGTAACTATTTGCAAATAACTTTTCCACAGAATGACGCCAAAGTGCAACTGAAACATGTAAATTATTTCTTTAATAATATTAATAGTTCTACACATAGAGGAAATTCCACCATCCAAATTCAACAAAAGATTCTATTTCTTCTTCTTTTCCTCAATTTCTGTTTTTCATTCATGATCATTCACCCAATTATCATACAATGAACATGACTGAATTGCTCATTATGAGCCAGTCTTCTTAAAATCTTTTCACTTGCACCACCAATGGCTGCATTAGCCACCCTATAATCCAAACACACTCACCACCAAAATCCAAATTATGTCATGAACCTTCAACAATGTCCTATCAATGGTAATAATGATGCACTGACATAATACTTATCCTAAACTAACCATTATCCTAAATTTCATGGGTTAAATCATTTAAGTCACTATTCCTCTACAAATAGCTACTGCTATTAATTATTTTACAGATGAAGAAAACAGAGGCTATGGGACAGCAAGTAACTTGTTCAAGATCATCCAGGTAGCAAAACTCCAGAGCCAGGCCTGCTGACACAGGCCTGCTGCCTCTGCACACAATCAGCAAACGCCAACAATCTACCACCTCACTTTGATACTGCCAAACCCACAAGGAGAGTGAGGCCCATACTTCAAAGGCCGACACTGACAGTCTTTTCACTTGAAATTACTACGCCTAGCACTTACAATGACCTAGTCCTGTTTATTAAAGCTAACTGCTCAAAGAACTTTTATATTACAAGTTACTAAGATGTGTCAGAAAGCGGTTATTATAAAACAAACATCACAGGAATACACTAAATGTATTAAACTCATTTTTCACAGGCAACTCATGCATGCCTACTGACTGAAATGTGAAAGGCACTGGATATTTAACACAATCTAACATAATAAATATTGGGAAGGACTAACTGCAACCATCCACTGCATTTCAGGAATACAGGTAAGAGCTGAAGAAATACACATACAAGTTCTTTTGTTCTGTTTCTATTGACTTTTCTACCTCTTTTAAAACATGACTTCAAATATGAAATTCCAAAGATTCTCATTGTTTGTTTCGTGGCACTGGGAATCAAGCTCAGGATCTCTGCGCTAAATGCACTAAACTACATCCCCAGGCCTTTTTTTTTTTTTTTTTAAGTTTAGATTTTTGAGACAGGGTCTCAGTAGCGAAATGGCCTGGGCTTGGGCTTGAACTCGTGACCCTCCCAGCTTCGGCCTGGGATTGCAGGCCCATGCCACCGGGTCCAGCCAAAGGTTCAGGTTCAACTAGAGACAGCTTACTTCACTCCTGATTCCTCCATTTATTTCAAGTACAAATCTTTAAGCAAAAGTATAATTGTTTTACCTATGAGCATCCTGCTTACACTGCCATTTTAAATACTACCAAAGGCCTCAAGAGAGACCACGCACAGTCTCTGCCGCTTACGAGAAAGGGACAGCCAGGGACCCATGCATGACCAGGAGTCCCAGACAGCACTGTCCAAAGAATGGGCTGCAGAGCTGAGCATTCAGGGCACAGAAGTTTGTACCGAAGGTCCTTTCCCCACATAACATCTTTCAACTGACAAAGCAACAGAGCCATAAGGAACTAAGTGTACACTGTAAAGCACAAACACACGTGCTCTAATTTTTTTTTAAATTGCATTTTAAAAGTAACTATGTTTACTTTAGCACCAGTCACTTCCCAGGGACAGATGGCTGAATATGAGCACAGGAGATTATGAAATCTAAGAACAAAGCAAGGAGTTGAAAGACCAAAGAGGAGAACATTTCCCCAAAGCAGAATCATTATTTCCATATAAATCATTTTGAGACTTTTTAAAAAAATGACCTCTGTGACCTGTGAGGTAGTGGAAGAGGAAAGTCAAAATGACGAATTGCTCATCGTGCCAAGAGACCCCCTTTCCCGTTCCTGACCACGTTTCCTTAGCACCAGTGGCAACTTCCTCGGGAGGCCAATGACAATGCTGATTTACTATACGAGCCATAAGTATCTGCATTCGGGGATTTAAAGTATCATAAGCCCAGGCTACTTTACAAAATGACTTCTAAGCAGAACTTGATAAGCTGGGGTAGGAAATTCTATTTTCCATATTGCTTAACAATGACTGTCTCCCTAAGAAAAAAGAAATAAAAAGTAGTGGCTACTAGCCACCTCCAATTACCTACTCCCCTAAAATGCCTCTGAATTTATCTTATGCCACAGAAGATGAGACGGGATCGAAGGCTCAGCTGCTCAGTTTCTCCCGATGACAACGAAATGCTGTATGCACTTCTTCGTTGCTTCTTAATCCTTAATCCAAAGGGCTCTGACCATTCTCCTCTCGGTATTTCTAACCTGATTATGTTTCTTTATATTTCAAAGTCTGAGCAAATTAATCTTCCTGAGGCCAACTCTGATTCTTGCATTTTTCAGCACAGCTCCTCCAAGTCTCTAATTCTCAGTGAATGAATGAAGTCACTCACCCTTGTGCTTGTGATAACAGGCACAGAAGGAAACCCACCTAATCTTTCTGTCCTCACCTCCCGCCCTTCTCCTTTTAGCCACCCCACCCTCCGTATACCACACTTCTGCTTTCCAGACCGGGGTCTTTTGAACCCTCCCGGCCTCCATTAGAACCGCTGCCCCCACATCCCACTTGTCCTGCTATCATCCTGCCGAGGCCCAGAGGAACCACGGCTATTCTGTAAAAACTTCCCAATGCTGCTGCCTCACTGACTGTACCCTCTCCTTTGCTTGACGAGGCAAAGTATTTTCTGACCTGCCCAGTGCCCTTTACTAAGTCCTGTCTTGTGGCATAGCTATTCGGGAAAGCGCTGTCCCTTGCACATAATATGTGTTGAATGAAATCCAAATCACTCCTTAAGAGGAGACAAAGTAATTCTCTTTCTAATCTTACTTCCCTCTCCTTTTTTATTTTCTTTTAGTTTTTGTTTTCCTTGATTAAAAAGAAATCCACATTTCAATGAATAGTTTTAGTCCTTTATCTTTCCCAAATAACCTTCTCCTCCGTGCTTTTCACAGAAGCAAAGGGATCCCAGGCCTGATAAATTGGGCCCATCACTCAGCAGCAGGACCCTGAGTGCACTTGGCAAGCTCACTGCTCAACCCACCCTCACGACTCCCAGTCACCCCAGCATCCAGAGTGACCACAGCGCTTAGTACTCACCCTCACTACCCCCAATCACCCCAGCATTCAGAGCTACCATGCAGCTGCTTAGTGAAGCCAAATGCTCAAAGAACTCTTAAGCCAGAAGCCACTACTTTAAAACAAACATCACACAAATATCATAAGTGTACTCTACTCATTTTTTTTACTGGCACTGATGATTGAACACAAGGATGTTACTCTGAGCTACATACCTTTTAACTGTTTACTTTGATACAGAGTCTCACTAAGCTGCTATGTGGCCCAGGCTGGCCTCAAACATGTGATCCTCCTGCCTCAGCCTCCCAGAGTGCCGGGGTGACAGGCCTGCACCACTGTAAATTCACTTTTCACAGCCTATTTGTACCTATTGACTGCAGTATAAAAGGCTGAGCATCCCTAATCTGAAATGCTCCAAATCTGTAACTTCTAAGCAGTGATATGAAAATCAAGATTTTAGATTTCGAAGCATATCAAATCTGGGACTTTTGGATTAGAGATACTGAACCAGAAAAGTGCACAAATATTCCAATCCCCCTAAAAAATGCAAAATCTGAAAAACCCTTCTGACCTTAGGCATTTCAGATAATAGATACTCAACCAGGATTTAGGGCACAGGGAATCCCTGTAAGATGCTCCCTAGAAGTTCAAGCCTGCCTCTGAGACACTGAACCTTACCTATCAAGAGTCTCTATCTTCAGAGGCACCAGAAATGTACTAATTGACATCAATGCCCAGGTTCCAACCGTTAATGAAGTTATTCAGTGATTCAACTTGGTAAGTTTCTCCACCAGCAACCTGCACAGTCCACTAAAGGGACTAGGAACAGCGATTGTCAGTTATAGCACCGCCTAGCAAGTACAAGGCCCTGGGCTTGACTCCCCAGCACCACATAAGCTGAGTGTGGTAGCACAGCCTTGTGAGGCTGAGGCAGGAGGACTGCTGTGAGTTTGAGGATAGCCTGGACTACATAACAAGTTTAAGACCAGCATGGGCTATAGAGTGAGACCTTGTCTCAAAAAAAAGGAAAAAACAGGAGTAAAACATCTATTTATACATTGATATAGAAGACAAAAACAAAAGCAGAGCAGCTCCAACAAGCTAAAAGCAATATTCAAATCCCACACACAGGAACAATTCCACACACTGGAACTGAAAAATATTAGCCTTGAGTTTTGAAATTAAAAATGCTTTTAAATATCAACAAGATTTAACTATCTTTTTTTACCCCACCAATATTTTCACAGCAGTCATGCAACAAAATTCTGAATGTGCAATTATAAATGGATCTTTCCTGCCCCAAAGTAGCTTTTTCAAGGCTTCGGCACCGTGGGCTCACATCAGAATCTGCATGCCTAGAGTGCTTAGCCAATGGGTTAAAGGAGTTACCTGCTGAATGAGGGATCGGGCCTCTTCTGAGACACATTCTGGCATGTTCAGGGTAGTATGAGTATTTATTCCCGCAGGATGACACTCAATCAAACTCTGAAACAATCAAGCAGGAACACTTCTTATCCCAGATAACATCAAACCCAGCTAACACCACACACTCTGTTGTATCACAGAACTAGTGGGCAGCATGGACAGAGAGCTCAACAACTGCCTCACATGGAGACAGGGCCACCAGCAAAGCGGCCTCTGCTCACAGTGCACCCAACTGAAACAGATGCTGTGACCGTCACCATCACATCATGCCTAACTGCCCCTTCTCCCTACATTTTAGAAACAAATGGCTTATAGTAGAAAAGCTTACATGACAAAATCTAACAAGGAATTTAAAATCAATGAAACCATTTAGCAATCTCAATAATAATTTTCAAAGCTGAGAATTTATTCCTAATAACACTTGGCATCTACATAGCACTTTATAGTTTAGATATGTATAGGATATTTATGAAAACCACAGCAATCTTAGATTTGTATTTACATACTTAAGGCAGATACCTGCAGAAATATAACTGTTCATTTCTTCCCAGGAGGCAACCTGCCCAATACATCACTAAAATCTACTAGCTTCCAATATCATACCTAAAAGCTATTGATCAGCAAAAGGATAAATTCCATCCTTAAGCTAGTACAGAAAGAAAAAAGGTACAGCACTGAGAAGACGGATGGTACCCGTAACAACTGCATTAATTTTCTAAAAATGAGAATTCCCTCCTGGCTTCAGGCAAGATGTTTTAAACCTCCTAGAGAATTCTAATACATTCCTATCATAAACCTTTACAGATCCGATTCTGTTAAGCTGAATTAGAAAATGAACAACAGAAATATGCAACATTGTGACATAAAGGAATTCTCAGTTTATTCAACCTAATACAATTCTACTTAAAAGAAAAGAAAAAACAAAACAAAACAAACTGGATAAACCTGCATCCCTCTGCTTGGTTTTGGCACCAAAGCTCTTCTTACTTAGTCCCTGACCTAAAAATTAAAGGCAAAAGCTAATGTTCTCAATTGGAAATCAGGTGGCATCTGGACACGTTTATTAAATGTCCAGGTCACTGCTTACCTTGCCAGTGAGAAGTTCAAAGAGGACAGCACCCAAGCTCCACCAATCACAGGCTTCGGTTTCTTCTGTGATTGCTCCAACCTCTAAACACACCAAAAAAGGTTGATATTAAAATTCCAAAGGTCAATTAAACTTTCAAAATTAACATGTATTAGCAAGGTGACCTTTTTAATGCTGAGAGAGCACATACTGAATACTACTGGGCTTTCAAAATTCCTGAAAGTTACTTATCCCTTTGGTCACCTACTGTGGTTGCATTTTTTTTCTGATGCAGTCATATATTAAACTGAGACATTTGTTCTGTAGTTGATGGAGGGACACCTTCAAGATGCTGTTCTTAAAAGTTGTCTGAACCTACAAGCTCAGCACTTTGTTCCATCGCTCACATTCGAGGAAGTACTGCCAATTCTACCTTGCAAATCAGTTTTTTGTTTTAGAAGACTCTCCACATTCAGAAAAAAAATCAAAAAATATCTAAGCCAATATTAATTATCATGTAACTACCCAAAAAAAGCCAATGCTAATTATCCTGTAACTTCAAAAATTAGCAAATACTAATGACCCTGGCACTTACCGGTTAGGAACCGGAGAAGTGAAATCCCTACCCACTGTCACACAGCAACAAAACAAAGACCTGGTGCTCAGTTTCGCCGGCCCTCTTTGATATAAGCAGTTGCTCTTAACCAAAGGAGGAGCACGTGAGATGCCAACCCATGGAGAGGTTCAGGCTTCCGGAATATCCACAAATTGTAATTTTATTTATTTGCCCATTGCTCACAGGCATAACGTAAGATGAGATTTTGAGGAGTCTTCTTTCGAGCTGCCCTGCACATCGACTCATTCACATTTTTTAAGCTATTAGCTCTTTCATGTTTAATGTCTTGTCCCTTCCTAAAGACATTCTCTAGTCAATGAGCTTTGCCAGAATCTGTTCTTTCATTTCCACTCAACTGAACAGAAAAAAAAAAGTCTTATTACCTGACCACAGGTAGCCTATAACTCCTAACAGCAATGTTCAAAAGTCTGTAAGTGATTAGCCTGGGATTTGGAAAGCAGTAAAGGCACATGGTGCTCAGGCACCCAGCCTTTTAATCAGTCTATCAGCTGTGTTGGACAGCCACACAGCTCTAAAATGCCTTGATCTTGAAATCTCAAAGCAAAGGTCACATGAACTAGAAAAAGGAAAAAGAGCTATTCCCATGAGAAATACTGAAATGATTCTATTTCAGTAACCTTCTTCTACGTCCCTTCTTCTGGGCTCCACACAGTCATGTAGGAGTCCACCCTTCACAACGGCCCTTCCCCAACCTATCCTTTAGGCCAATTCACAACTTCCATTTGCTAACCAACTGCTCTGAGCCAGCAAGTTAGAAGGCAGAGATTAATTAATTCAAACTTGTTTCAATTACTGAAAGACTCCAATTTTCCTAGACCCATTTTCATTAATAAAACAGATATTTGTTGAAAAATGAAAAACTAACTATATAGCAACAATACAGGTTTGATCCCATATGTGGTAGCATATCTATCTGATGGAATGCTATTACTTAACCATGTTCCGTGATGCCTTCACATATAATTTAAGGATATAAGTAATTGTACATATTGTTTATAGGAGCTGCAAAATGGGGCTGAAGATGTAGCTCAGTGTAGAGCACTTGCTTAGCACATCCAGAGTCCTGAGTTCAACCCCTAGCACTGAAAAAACAAAAGATATAAAATAAAAATTCTTATTTTTAAAGTATATATTTCCTAAAGATAAAAAAGTGAGAAATGGTGATGAAATAGTTTAGAGATTTGCTGTTGAGGTAGTGAGATTTTTCTAATACTTATTTACCCACATAAATATCTAAATGAAGCAATTTTTGAAGTACCAAGACAATGTGAAAACACTCTGGCTTATTGGAAAAGCTACTTCAGGGCAGGGAAGACAAAGTCGTGAGGGCCCCACCTCCCTGTGACTGTGTGCCTATAGTTTTCTCCACTTTTTTGTTTTGCCTGTTTGTTTGAGACAGGGTCTCGCTCTGTAGTCCAGGCTGGTCCTGAACTCACTATGGAGCCCAGGCTGGCCTTGGACTCACAGCAATCCTTCTGCCTCAGCTTTTCAAGTGCTGAGATTATAGGCATGTGCCACCACACCCAGCTTTATGTGGTTTTGGAGAATTGAACCCAAGGCCCTGTGCTTCCTCAGCAGGCGCTTTAACTGCTGTGCCATTCCTCCAGCCCCTCTAATGTACATTAAATATGTGGAATGAGTTCAGGACTGGCCTGAGCTACAGAGCAAGACTCTGTCTCAAAAAAAAGAAAGAAAGAAAGAAAGAAAGAAAGAAAGAAAGAAAGAAAGAAAGAAAGAGAAAAGTACATTAGAAAGAACAGTTGGACTAGGGTTGGGAGCCATGGTTGGCTGAGTTTTAACAAATTCTTTTGATCTCATCCATAATGAGGGAGTCAGACCCAATGGCATGGGCCTGTAATCCCAGTACTTTGGGAGGCCGAGGAAGGAAAATTCAAGTTTGAGCCCAGCCTGGGCAACTTAACAACTTATCCAGACTCTGTCTCAAATAAACAATAAAAAAGGGTTGGGGAAGGGCTGGGATGTAGCTCAGAGTGAAGGCCCAGTGATGAGTCCCCAGAACTGAAGAAAAAAAAAAATGAAGCTTAGATCTCAGAGTCTCTAAACTTTATAACTTTAGCTCTAAACTCTCCAACTTTGGTACTCAAGCATCCCCTAACAGTGCTTCTCCAGAAAAATCACTTCCTTCTTGCAAAGTCCATATGCTACCTCTCCCCATTCAGTCACTACCCTTCCCTACCTCCTGCACACACAGCCACCATCATCCCTGGAAGTGTGTGCTCAAGGGTCTGAGAGGAGGCGTGTGTTCTCAGATGCTTTAGATAAGGAAAAAGAAAACTGACCACATCCTTCTTCATCAGATAGAATATTTGTACATTTCCTTCCAGTATAAAGTAGGTAATAGGTTATATTATTTCTCAGCTCGAAATTCTTAAGTGGCTTCTTGCTATTAAATAACATTCAAATGCCTGGGTGAGCAACAGCGTCCACAAAATCCACCTTCCACAGCAGCATCTGAGGCTACCAGTCATTCAACCCACTGAGAAGGCCATGCTAGACGCTTTACATGGCACTGTGCCAAGAGATGCCATGTTTTGGCCACACTGTCAAACAGCACGAAACCAGAGTCAAGTTTCCCACTAGCCCTGTTAACGATTTTATCTTTTTGATGAATTATTTCAATTATTTCATTTCCTTTGAGTACTAGCAAGTAGTAATTTACCTCCGTTTTATAAAAGCTTCACCTGTTCACAACGCAAGATCCAAAGTTACTGGCCTGTGTGCCACCCACAGCCTCATTTTCCAAGTATGCATGCTGCTTTTCTCTTAGTACATACACTTTACAATATTGAGTTTCAATAGCAAAACAGCAGCTAGGATTCACTGACTGACTACCCTATGTAAGGCACTGGGATTCACACCTCACATGAATTATTTAAAATGTCCAAGCAACTTTATAAAAAATGTCTTTCGGGCACAGTGACTTTGGAGAGAGAGTATTACATGTATGTGTCCAGGGAAGACAGGGCCACCTGATCTGGAGAAATGTGAAAATTAAGAAGATGGCTTTTGGAGCTGGGCCCAATGGCACAGGCCAGTAAGAGCAGCACTTTGGGAAGCTGAGACATGAGAATAGCAAGTTCAGGCTCAGGCTGAGGAACTCAACAGGACTCTGTCTCAAACAAAACAATATTAAGAAGCCAGAGATGTAGCATCTCAGAGCAAAGGCCCTGTGTTCCACCCCTAGTACCTAGTACCAAAGGGGAAAAAAAAAAGGCTTCTGGAATGAAGTAACAAACCCAAAGCAGCTCTAGACCACAGCCTCACCCCAGACTCTGTATTCATAAAGTTCCCTGTTAGAACTAAGTAAAGGACTGCTGAGGCAGATCTATGCAATTAACAGCCAACACAAGTTATAAAGGCACCAAGTCTCAGCACAGCCTCCACCACCAAGAGACTGCGTACCTCCATGTCAGTGAGCACGCAGGGTAGAGGGAGGCTCCCGAAGCTGCTCCCTAAATACATGCATTCCTAAGCCTCAGAGATTTTTGTACATGTGGGAGGAGTGAGGTATTGCTTTATCATTAAAGGAAACACAGACCTGTTGTGAAACACAACGTAAAATTTGCATGGATTTGCCAGATAAAAGACTTCAAAGAAAGCTCAGAACCTGCCCGTCCCTGGGATGCCCACCTCACACCACCTCTAGGGCAGAAGAAACGCTTAGATGGAAAAATTTGAGAGGTTCTTCTGGAGAAAGACAAGGTGAATTCTTTTCATTGTTTTGTGTGAACTCACTCAACTAGTAAGTCTAAGAATCAGGTTTACTGGTTTCATGCTGCTTTGAAATCCCTGGTAATTTTCCAGTGGGGCCTTAACTAGTAGACAGTGACCAACACCCTCCTGCCAGTGCAGTGGCCAGTGCGGGTGAGCCCAGATCTGAAGGTGAGGTGACAGACAGCGGGGAGGGGCCCACAAGGCCCTTAACCCAGGCCTTACAATAGTCACTAAGAACCTTCCATGTCTCCCTCCCACAGCCATTAATAATAGCGTTTAATCTGAATCCAAAAGTCTACCTATAGTCAGCCAGCTCCCGAAAAGCAAAGGAGTGAAAGACCAGAAAGAACAGTGAGGCAGGCAGACGCTGTCCCCACGTGTGCGAAGAGAATGGGATGTGTGGCACATGGTCAGGCCTGAGGTGACACCCAGGTCAGGCCCTGCCTTCTAGGATGGTGGTTTCCGCTGCTTCCGTTCATCCAAGACAAGACACAAAACTAAAAGCCAAAGGCGGAGCTAAAAATCTGTTGGGAACTGTATTCAAAAATTGAGAAAAGTCAGAAAATGTGGGTTAAACTTATTTTAGATGAAAACCCACCTTCCTATGAAGTTCTGTAATGATAAAGTATATTTCAAGCAAAACTGGACCTGACACATCCCAAATTCAGAATGTGCTCTTAAAGACTGTTTCAGTTAAAATGCTTTCTAAGACAGTTCCCTATCCACCAGCAGGATTCTGTGGTTACTGTCTTCAACCCAAGATAAGGCAGGGAACACAGGAAGTTCAGAATTTTCTTACAAGAGAATTTCACATATACAAAAACTACATTTTATTTTAGGATAATTATTTAACTATTTCTTTTGAACTGTTTTATACTTTTTAAGATAAACAGAATCTTACAAGTTTCACTTCTTTCCTCACAGTTGTAATAAAGCTCAACAAAACAGCAACTGAAATAAGGTATTTCACATACTTCTAAGCCAACATTTAGCTGCTGAAACAATTTGTCACATAAATAATAGAAACTCTTATCCAAACATCGAAATGATGGTCCAATTTTAAAGCCACTGATCCACACAATATAATAAATTAGAAACCAGTAGCAAATATACTTTCTGGGAAAAGGGGATAGATAATAGTTTTCTAATGTCACATGATTTCTTTTGCAAACTAACAATAACAACTAAACCAGGGAGTTTACATATCTGACTTTAAGGATTCCAAAATTCTATTTGGAAAGAAATACACACACACACACACACACACACACACACACACACTCAGAATCCAAGAGAGGTTTTTGGTGAGTAAGACAATATGAACATGAAGGTGAACTCTTATAAACCTTAAAATTAATCACTGTCTAAACTCATCTAGAATAAAAAGAAAGCTCTGGTGTCTCTATATCCTACCAATTCTTTAAGCATATAAGAAAACTTAAGATACTGTTACAATACCTCAAGAATTTCTTAACTTCCAAGGGAGCCAGACTTCATTCACAGACTCAAGAGTACAGAAAGGTAGGTTTAAAAAGAAAAATCTGATCTGACATTAGCAGCACAATTGGACCAAGGAAAAGAACATCTTTCCTCTGCAATGAGCATTCCGTGTCAGCTAGAGTTCGGAAACATTAGGACTGTGTTCCTACACAGGCAATCGTTCCCTGCAGCATCTGTTGCTAATTGAAAGGGACTAGAATTACAAAATCCTACTCAATTTCTCTCACCAGCTCTTGCTGTGTATAAAGATTTTCTATGCAGGGGCTGAGCATTAGTCTTCCACTACAGCTGATGACTAAAAAGCAAAGAGAAAGGAACACAGAAGAAAGCGTGTTTTGTGTCCAACACTACATGGAACGCAACTGTGGGAAGAGGGACAGCGAGGCATGTCTTTTATTAGCTCAGTAAATTACCATTCCACAAATACAACTACGCACCTAGAAAGGCCTATTAATGTCCTCGTTAACCAATTGTGTGTCTTCTGTTTGTGTAGTCTTTTTTTGATATGAAACTTCAAAAGTAACTGTCAATATTATACCAATTACGTCTTTTATTTCTGGCTCCTAAGCACAGTTCCTGGGACACAGGAGGCACTTAATAAATGTTTGTTGAATAAATACACCAATCTTGTATTTTACAGCACTGCTTCAAGGTGTTCAAAGCCTCCTATTTGTTTTCTTTAGGTCCCATTCAGCATATGGATCTACGTCAAGTCCTGTCCACTGTTAGTGTTTACATTATCTGAACATAGGTTATAAAATGGAGCCCGGGAGGGTGCTGATTGCAGGATCCCAGGGAAGAAATGATGGTGGTGAGAGCTCCAGGGGTGGGTGAATGGAGACCCTCCAGTGAGCATTCGGGGAAAGGGCTGAAAACTCCAGAGACAGAAAAAAGAGAGACTGGCAGTAACTCGTGTTCCTGTCCTTCTCAGTGTAAGGAATCCTGGTACCTGACTCCCTGATAGGTACTACAGATATGCAAACTGGCTATAATATCTGCCTGCTGATCTGGCATGATCATTAAGTATTGGTTCAAAATATTTTTTAAATGTTGTAAAACACAAATTCACCTCGGTGCATTATAGGGCAACTATACCACCCTGCTTCCCCGAGGAGTGATTTTACATTCAGAGACGCATTTTTCAAATTTCTACAAATGAGACAAAATGTTATGACTGAAGCCAAAACTAAAAGTTGTATCAACTATAAGAATAAAAAAACTTGTTTTGTTTTGTAGTGCTAGGGATGGAACCCAGGGCCTTGGACATGCTAGGTAAACACAAGCCCAGCCCTTAAAATTTCACTTGAATTCCAGATTTGAATTGTTTCTCCAACACCTCTAAGCAAAGTTATCAAAGCTCAGCAGTTAAAAGTCTGAAGGTGCCTAACTCTTCCCAGGGACCCGTATCTGAAATGCGTTACTTTGGGTAATGAAACTTACTTGCATTTAGCTTCACCCCATCTTTACAACAGAAGATGTTAAATTCTCAAGGTGAAAGACTCAGCAGCGCCTGGAGTTCCCACTTCCTAGTCTACTCTCTCCAATGGGAATTCTGCTCCTTGTTTCTATTTCAGAAAACGCTGGCTGTTCACATCCATCAGGCAGCCCATCTACTATGCACTAATCTCTTACTCAAAGGCCACGTTTATCAGGCAGGATGGAGGATGCTCAGAAGTTCCCTGAGTCACATTCCTCTACTTAGGAAGCACGCTGCTTGAGAACACCCATGACAGAGACGGGAACTCTGCAGAAAGAAACCTGCAGGGCAGGCTCCGAGCTCCCCAAACTCCGCAGGGACAGGGAGACACCAGAGTGCCCGCCTCCCACGTTTGCTCTCTTGGTCATCCCAGTCTATAGCCCTGCTTCTCGCCACCACCTCATGAATTCACTTGGCTTCAGATAATTCAATTACCTGCAGCCCTGAACCCAGAACACTGTGGGGAACTGGGTGCCGGCACCCACTACACTTCACGGGGTCAGGCAAGGTTTGGCAAGATCGCGAACCCTGCTTTTCTTCCACTACTCTGCTCTGGGTTTCTGGTTGTCGTGGTGACTGGCAACCTAACCCTGAGCTTTCCTGCAATTATCTGCACAGTTTGGGTCAAAACTCCTTGATTTTGCTTGATTCAGCACTCCAGGGCCAAGAACGACTCGTTCAAGGGAGTTTATAGGTATCATTACTGTACTGCTTCCTTGTACCATAAAATAAGAAACAGATAACTACCGTGTGACTTTTGGTTGACTGATCATAATTATAATTTTGAGCTCTAGACAATCTTGCTTACTCCCTCAACCTGAATTACTAGGAGAAAAAAAAAAAAAAAAAAACACAGCACGCTCCATTTTCCATTGGTCAGATCACAACAACTCCATTCCGAACAGCCATCAGGTGTCACCATGTTACCCAACCACAGCCATTAAAGTTGATTGATGAGAAAAAGGCTATCTGAAAATTGTGAGACTGCAGGCATGGTTTCTCTCTCTCCCTCTCCTCACGGTCCAGTGCTGTGCTCACCATGCACAGAGCAACAAGCACTATTAAAGGAGCTTCAGGCATCCTATTTACTTCGTCATCATTAATTTTTTAAAACCTGAACATTTTCAAAACATTTATTGGAAGGAAATACTGGTGAGGAATTTCTTAGAGAGATGAAGCCTGGTTACATCACAGAGATGCAAACTGACAAATTTTTAGAGGGTAGAGAAACTGACGACGGATCAAGCAGCTCGCCAGTGACTCCAGGACACTGCATGAAAGTCAGCACAGCACATTACCTTCTTCTTTACACTAAGGCCAATTAATTCAAGAGTAGCTAAAAATCAACTTTGACATCAAAAATCAGCGTCATTCTGCAAATATTACTTAAAACTGGAAGTTGCTAGTCTCATATTCTTCTGGAAAAAAACTTGCATCAGATCAGACAGAAAAAAAGAGATTTGGAATCAATAAGAGGTTAAAATTAACCTCCTTTTGATAATATAAATATTGGATCTGAGCGGTCTACCAGGGGCTCATGTGCTCAATGATACAAGTGTGTCCAGTCTGTTGGCCTGCCATCTTTATACCCTTTATTTTTTAATTCTAAAAAATTTAAAGGTTTTATTACACGTACATGTATACTTGTATTATGTATTTTATTTGTGATGCAAGATAGTTCCTCTTCACTCAAAAAAGGGGGGAAGGGAACCAGCAGAATGCACCCTGGACATGACTGTAAGAAGCTCAGCCAGCACCACTGGGAGGTGGTGGAACCTTGAAGAGGCGGAGCCTAATGAGAGCCCGTTAGGTCAGTCATGGATTGTGGGACCTGGGCCCGTCCTTTCTCTCCTGTTTCCCTGCCATGAGGTGAGTGGATTTGTCTTTCACGGTCCCCACCCTAGCCACAGTGTGACACTTGGTCCAGGCCCAAGCCACAGGGCCTACAAGGCAAGGGCTGGAAGCTCCAAAACCATGAGCCAACACATCTTTTCCCTTTATGAGCTGATTATCTCAGATCTTTTTTATATTGATAAAAAGCTAACACATCCCTCCACTGCCAAATATCAGGTAGTGTCAGAATATGTGCAGAGATAATGTACTTCATCTATTTTTTATGAGCACACCATAAATTTCCTAGTCCTAATGGCTGAAGAATCTCTTCCTCTGGAATGGGTTAATGTGTTATTCCCTAAGATGCCAAATAACAGGGACCAAACTCTTTGCTGTTATCCTGTCTCCTTCTCACCACTGGGGACAAATCACATTCTGGCCTGGTAAGAACCAGGCTGTTTTGATGTGTAGTGATCTTGACCCAGATGCGAAGGAGAAGGCCCAAGAGTTAGGGGATTTGTGAGGGCTCCAGGGCAGACCCTACTTAGCAGTGGATCCCAGGAATTCAGAATCTCGAATGCTCTTAAGGACACTCTTTCGTTTTAAGTCAGTAGGGCTCTGCCTGGACTGGGTCATGTAGATGCGGAGCCCTTTCTGCTGATACACCGTGGACTCATCACAACTTCACCAGCATACTGTGGAGAAGTACATCAGAGAATTCCCCTCCTAAAACTTCCACTATTTTAGAGCAAAACTGACAATTTGCTAGTTCTCCTTTAGAAGAAATGGATTTTTGTGAAAAGAACTAAAGGCACATCTTTCTAATCATGCAAGGAAAACATTAAAACATCTACTATATATACGAGAGCTACCACTGAAGTTTGCTTACGGGTGAATCAAACAAAAACTTACTGTTTGAACCATAATATTTAAATATTAATCACAAATACGATACCTTTCCAAATTATTTCTGTAGCTCTCTCCTACCTTTTTTATCCTTTAAGGAAAAAAAAGACTACACTAAGACTAGAATCATTATTCCCGGACTATATCAATATGATCTCAAACATACATCTATAATATTTAATTGCTTTCTCTATCAACTTCATGTTCCTAAAGTTAGATTTCCTATGTTTGAAGAAATTACTCAAGACTCACAAATTCGCCTAAATAATTACTTCTCCTTTAAACAATTTAGTTTGTGGAGAATCTTGACATCCAATTTCACTACATTCTTGGATTTTTTCCTAATAAAAATAATTTCCATAAATCTCTCATGTCTACATTACACACATTATGTACAAACTTGACAAATACATAATAAATCAAATAAAATAACTCTTATAACCCAGCTAATGTTGAAATCAATATTTAGCCTTACAGGAAAAGATTCTTGCCTATGATGAATTTGATTTTTGATTAAATTTCATATAAGGAAGTCAGATGATTTGAAATTGATGATTTCATTTATACTCAACAAGTCTATTTCACTACTGGCAAAAGCCTGAGGCTCAGAACATCTTAAGTAACCTGTTTAAGATTGTGCAATGAGTTCAAGCCTGATCTGAGACAAGTGCCCAGGTGTGGTCATTCTCAACACCAGGTAAATAGTCTAACTCTTAAATTTCCAAAGGACTCAGGATATTTTAAACCATCTACAGTCCTAGTCCTGGTCCTAATTATTAAATGCCTAACTATCACACCGAACACCATGCTTAAAAAGAAATAAATCGAGTGGAAAGAATATTTATGGAGAAGAATGTAGGGGTCTATCCCTTCAAAAAATATATTCTTGGATTATTTGATAAAGTCAGGCAAGAAGAGCAAAGGACGATAGTCAATAAATGATATGCCCTAAATGTGGGTTTGCAGAGACTTTCCAGCATAATTTTTCTGTTTCAGTTTTCACCATCAGCTGTGAGCTGTTTCCAAGTGTGAAATCGCCTAACAGAGGAAGCAAAGCTGTCATCTGACATCTGGGAGCGTAGAGAGGGGGCTGTAGTGAGCAGCCTTACGGACTTCTTCAATTGACACACATATATTCACCTATAAATTCTCCAGTCTGGAAAGTAGTCAATGAGAAAGAGCAGTGGAAATCTCAGCATGT
Organism: Ctenodactylus gundi; assembly: GCA_004027205.1. Taxonomy (NCBI): domain Eukaryota; kingdom Metazoa; phylum Chordata; class Mammalia; order Rodentia; family Ctenodactylidae; genus Ctenodactylus; species Ctenodactylus gundi. The sequence continues at coordinate 219,831 of PVKB01001173.1, read as the reverse complement.
GAAGTAAGAGGCTCATAATTGAGCAGAAAATAAAAGGGAAGGACTGACATTGAAAATAAACCCTATCAACTTGTTTATGACTGGAATAGGAAGCTTAAGTAATTGTATAAGCAAAATCATTAAGATATAAGTAATTTCACTCACTTGTGTTAGACTGCCTATTAAACTTTCATATATAGTCTTTTGTATTTTATATGGTTAACAGTATATAAGTGCTATTTTTCTGGCTGCTTTTTTATGAGAGTTAAGACTGGTAAGAAAAAATATGGACAGCAAAAGAAAAAAATTAAGTGTTTTGTTGGTATTTTTCCTTTATAGTTAAAATGCTAGAACAAAAAAAAATTCATTCTAGATTATCAAACAACATGGCATATAAAGTCCTTTGGCAAGAAACTTTGGGCAAGTGCTTTGTATAAAAATTTTAAAAACAGAAGTATAAGAAAGTTCTTTGGGGAAGAGTGACCAATCTATTCCAACCTTTTTTCTACAGTCTCTCACAAGGAAAATTAGAAGGAACTGCATAAAAGTTCCCTAATAATGTACCTAGGAGCCCCTAATATGGCACCCAGAGTGCATCATATTTATACCGCTACACTATACAAGGTATCTGTACCTCATTCGTCGTCTCTCTGTCTCTTCCCTTCCTGAACATGGCTCTGTGTGTCTGTGGTACGAAAGGAACCCACTTGCCATGCGGGGTACTTATTTAAAGGAGTGGGCTCTCTTTTGACAGCAACGCTGGGCTGATGGTGCACTCGTACCCTGGAGTCCCTCTCCGCCAGCCTGCAGCTGCAACCATTCATATCTGGTCTTTTTCACAGATGGACGACAGGCATTTCCATGGTTTTTGTCTTGGTGGATTTGCTGTCTTTAATGTACATATATTCTGAAAAATTCCTAGTTTTGTTAAAAAAAAAAACTCTTGAATATCGGACTTCCCTGACAAGTCTACGTTATTGAAAAGATTATGATTTTCTAAAATTGAAGATCACAAAGTTGGCAGAAACTATTCTTAAACAACAGAAGGTGGTCATTTGCATTTCAAAATTTATCTATCTTGCTTTTCTCCTCAATTAGACCAAAACATGTTGACTCACAGGTTTCTGTGTGTGTGTGTGTGTTTTCTCTTTTAAACTTATTTATAGAGCAGAACAGTGGCCCCCCTGCCGGCTTGGCATTTGCTCAAGTCTCTGTCCATGTATATCGAATCGTTACTGGAAATTTTTCTCCAAATATAAAGGCACATCATCCACAAGATGAAAAGATACACTGCTGATAGTGTAAGGTACAGGGCAGGTGGGGACTGTTTTTAGGACAAATATGTGATAAGGATTCCCAGGAGGGAGGAGGGCTGGGGTAGAGGCCGCGTGCTGTGCAAACACAAGTGAACTGTTCTCGTCATAATCTTGTGACAACTTTACTTTCTAACCAAACATGAGCCGCTCACCAGGCTTTTGAGTTACTTGCACAATAACATTAAGGTTAGAGCTGGGGTGGGGGGAGGACAAGGGAGTGGAATTACTTCAATTCCTGGTGTTTCTATGGGGAGATCAAAGGCGGGCTCATTAAGTACTCTGTGTGACTTTTTAACCAGTAAATATTGTTATTGCTCCTACCCTTTGAGAAGAGTGAGGAATACCTATGGATAGTTTTTATAAGTAGCTCTGCTATTTAGTCTACAAAAAAAGTAAATTACAAATTTCAATGGATTTTAAGCAAGGTGTGGGACACCAAGTTAGCTAAGCTCTCTGACTCTCTAGGTTCAAGGTCATCTAAATGCGAATACGAGTGTTACTTAGGCCACGACAGACCTTCCATGCTTGTTGCTAAATGGGGCCACAGACTGGCCAAAACTCCATATTGTTCAATGTTTGCCATAATACCAGAACACTTTCGCAACTAACAAAGCTTCAAGGTACAATTCTTCTATGCAAATAATTGCAACAAAGCCCCTCTGTATAGACTCCAAGGGTTTTTTTTTTTTTTTTTTTTTTTTTTTTTGGCCAATGAAGGACAATCTGGAAGAGGACAGGGAAAAAAATCCATTAATGGTCCACTGCCACCTGCTGGTGAACTGTAAGAATCGTAATTTCTGGGAAGAGGCTTAAAATTTAGGACTCGGAAGCTATTAAATGCAGTATTTCAGTACGTGAATGAAACTGAAAGCGAGTATATCTTGATGAGGGTACTGACAGTTTTGTCCCACAGATGTTAATGCTCTCAGGTGGCCAAGATGCTAAATATTAAATAAAACTGTGCTTACGACATAAGAAAAATAATCTGCTAGAATGTCAAAATGCCAGTTTACAGATAATTTTCAATATGAAAGTAAGAATAAAATAGGAAACAAGTCAGTTATAAACATCAAATAATGTACCGTAAATGTTTGGTTTTGTTTCAAGGTTTACATTGTATTTCACTTCAGGATGTAACTACACTCAAAACAACTCTTAAATTTGGATCTAAAAGCCACCAGGCTCACTAGAATTAACAGGTATATTTATAACATCAATACCTAAAGTGTTATTTTTTATCGAATCTGACAGAGGGGGTATCTGTGAAACTAAGACTCAGGCAACTATAGTAAGCTGATTTAGTTACGAGACATTTATGTTATTGCATTAGCAATATGACATTAATGTTTTTTACACCGTAATACTATCTATTAGAGAAAAACAAAGAATATAAGCACACTGTGTTGTCTCTTGGAAAAAAATTAAATCTGAGTTCTAGTTTGCGGGAAGGAGAAAGGAAGTGTAGAAAGACTTTTTAGAGAAAAGGAGTGACGATGCGTATTAGGTCCCAAATAGCGGCACTGGGAGGGGGAGTTTAGAATATCTGCTTTGTAGGCTGAAAAACTTCGCTATTCCCCAACCCAGAAGTAATTCTGAAAAATGAAGGTCGCAACTAAAATAATAAAGCTCTTTCAATCCTAATTATAATCATTTCCTGTTACACAAAACTGAAAGGTCAGCTGGCAACACCACACTGGCTGGCTATCAAGTATTAAACACTATAGAAGACAGGCACGACAGTGCATGCCTACAACCCCAAATACTTGGGAGGCCAAGGCAGGAGAATCGCAAGTTCAGGGCCGGCTTGGGCTACTTGAGCAGGACACCTTTTCAAAACAAAAAATAAGACGGACTGGAGATACAGTTCAACAGCTGGGTACCTCCATGTTCAATCCCTACTATGCCCTCCCCCACGAACTGTATTAATCAACAAACAAAGAGATCAAAGCAACACAGTCAACTCAAAACTCCTCTGAAGGCCAAGAGGAGGATGAACTTTTGGTTGCAAAGAAGACAAGTGCTGAGCAAAAGGTGACCAGACTTTCGCTTCAAATACACCCCCCCTCCTCCCGTCTACACCGATGACAAAAGGAACAACTCAAACCCAGTTGACATGCTTAAGCTACTTAAAATCATCAACAAACATTCGAATGCTCACAGAAATAAATCTCTAAGCTTTATATAGTAAGGGCAAGAGAAACCTGTTGTGTCAAGTATTTGGCTAAACAGCCCATTTTGAAAATAAAAACATGCTCCCTAAATTATCTCAAATACAGGAAAAAAAAAAAAACTCTTTAAAATGTGTTCTAAAATGCTAGGCTGGCCTATCACTAAAATCACACTGCATTTTTTTAAAAATCTACGTTTTTAGCCATTTTTAGCCTTAAGTTTATCCTTTAGTCTGCTGCTTCTCACATCTCAATAAAAATCCTTCATGTAAAGAGTTTCAGGATATTTAAAGGTCCTTCTAAGAACCAGGTTAAGCCATTTTTAACAATCCACCGCAACAGAAGTATAAACCCTTTTAATAAAAATGATAAGTGTATATCCAGACATATACACATATACATACACATCTATGGATTACGTAATGGTTTCATCCCGCAATTTTCTTCCTTGAAGAGAGAGATAATCAAACATGTAATCTAACACACATGTGAACTGCTAGTGACAAACAGAACTTGTACAAGGAAACGAGAGCTGCTGAGCCACTTTTCCAAGTGAAACATTTTAGGAGATTGCTCTAACCTGGGGCACAGTACATTCTCTCTATGGCATCGCTGTCACAGGAATCTTCAACCTCACTCCACCTGCTAAAATACGTTAGCTGAATGTGTCCTAAAAACAAAACGACAGGAGAAATCAAAACATTTTTCTCTTCCATTTTCTGCAGAAGTGAACTGTAATTACTCCTTTTGTAGCTAAAAACAGTATCATTAAGAATAATGGCATCATTAAGTACTAGAAGCTATTACTGGGGGTGAATTTGCTGCACTGATAATGAAGCTCTAGACAGGAAATGAAGATACTAATTACAAGATAAAACGCCTACTCAGTTAATTGGAAGCAACAGCGAATAAAAAGAAATGCATTTGCAAAAGTTCCTGACCTCTATCATTCAATAAGATGTTGTTTGGGTTCAAATCGCGGCACACAATTCCCTCTCTATGTAAAGCATCCAGGGCTACCACCATTTCAGCTGCCCATCTTTGAATGCAGCCCTCGGGGATGTAAAACCTGGAGTTTAGCGCTAATTTTTTATCAAGGTCCTCAAAAATCTGATGAATCTCCTTGTCTCCTTCCAACGCTAACCCGCTTCCTCCCTTGGTCTCACGGTCTCTTTGGAATAGAAAACTCGACTCCTCTTTAGTCAAATCATCAGTTTGATCTGTAAACAGCAAAACTTCCTCCGTTTTTAAAGTGTCTGTGTTTGCACTGTATTCATTAGCACCTGAGAGTGGATGAGAAACACGGAATAAGCTTTCCTCCGTGTCGTTTGAAGTTACTGCTGGCTCAACCACTCCAAGTCCTTGAAACTTAGGATCTGAGCTCTGTAACAAAGACGCGTCTCCTGAGCTACTGTGATCAACAGCTGCTGCAAAGACCGTGGCCAGATTCTCCTGGGCGTAGCAGGAGCTGGGCCTCCAGGGACCACGGGGTTCCTCCATGTCATCTTCTTCAGGGACTTGGCACTGCTCAGTACTGAGTCTGAGGCACAGCACATCAGGAGCCTCCAACAGTTTACTTTCCAGCCTGCCTGTGGTAGTCTGAGTAAACTTAGTGGGGCCCACTGCTGCAGCTTCTTTGGGGGGTTCCAATTCACCGGGTAGATTTACAAGAAGATCAGGCCTTCCTTCATCAGTACCAGTGATGTCATCAAATGCAGCATCTTGAAACGAAATAACAGGGACTGAGTCATTGGAGCCTCTGCTAATGGTGTCCTGAGCTTTGAACTTGACCTTGTATTCACTGGTATTGAAACTACTGGAAGCACCATCTCCATCTGGAAGACTAAAGAATGGCTTCAAAGGTTCTGATTTTAGACTATACAGTTTTTCTCCAAAATCAAGTCCCAGAAGCTCGCTTGTGCTATCCTTACTATCTATCCTAAAGAATTCCATTGGGCTGTTCTTTGATCTGCTGAGGTAATCCGTTGTTCTTGGGAACGGGACTGTGCCTGGGTCCTCATCCTCAGGAAAGAACTTGAGCTCCTGCGTGCTCAGCTGCGTGCCAGAGCTGTCCCTGTCGGTGGCAAGGTGCGCAGGGAAACTCAGGTCAGCTCTGGCCTCGACATCCTTCCCATCAGTCTTCACGAAGGGCTCCTCATTCAAAGACCCTGGCTCAATCTTTTCTTGCCCATATTCATTGCATAACGTTAAATAACTAGTGGTGCATTCTTCCTCGGAACTTGAGCCAGAATCGGGCCATTTTGGAGAGCTGTCTTGGCCATCGTCTTCCTGGGTGCTGTCATCTTGAGAACTTGCAGTGAGACTCGCCTTCAAAGGCAGGACTTTCAGCATGCTCCCCCCATCACTGCCCCTGGACTCGAGGCTGCTGCTGTCTTGAGGACTTGGAGCTGGCTGCTGCAGGTGAGCCTTGGCCAGGGAGGACTTCTTCACCTCCTTGATGTCAAAGCTTTCTTCAGGACTTCTGTTCAGAAATTTACTGACATATGACCACAGTTTGCCACCTGTGAACAAACATATACAAAATTATGAACATCCCCAAACCGATAGTTATTTAAACACCTAGAAGAATATTCTAATAATTAATCAAGAACAAGTCCACATTATTCAGTAATACCAAGTGTGCTATAAGACAAACATATTTAATAAAACATGATACAATTTTCAAATTTTTTATTGCTAACTTGTAGGATTTTGAAAATATCATCTGATATCAATTACTTTTAAAATGACAACCTGTTTCTGAAATTAGTTATAATAAATACTAATATGATATCGCACAGCTAAATTCTACTTTATATCAGATGTTATATCATCTTAGAAACATATGGTTATGTTCTGATCAATTTACAGGTCAGGTAGAAATATGTAAATGCTATTTAAGGCTGTACACTACAGTTGGAAAAACAACAATATTGTTCCATTTTGAAAGTACCCAGTGTAGACTAAAAGGGGAAATTTGGCATCTGTCTATAATTATGCCTTTGTAAATAACACATCAATAATGCTTTCCCATCTGATGCTCCCTGCTACACTAATGTATGGTACAAACCCAAGAAAAGCTACCACAGGTACCCTGAATAAGGTAAGTAGTCATGATTCTGGTTCTGTATTGTGATATATACCTACAGAACTAAACTCACATAAATCGCTTTTATAGAATTAAAACATTAACTCAGTTGGTCTCTAGTTTTGGTTTTGTTTTGGTTGTACTGGGGACTAAACCAGGGCTTTGTGCATGCTATGCAAGCACTCTATCACTGAGCTACACACACAGCCCTAGCAATCCAGCATTCTACCAGCAACACTTAGTATACAGTGATCTCACCATATTTTCCTTTTGTTTTATCTTGGTCATTAAAAATTCTGAATTAGAATTTTTCTAATTAAAATCTTTACATAAAAAACTCCAGTAATCAAAATGTCACAACTATACAGGTTAAAAAGGTATTAAAAGAAGGAATATAGGAAATTAGTATTCTCTATGACCCAGAGTATCGGAGGTATGTCTGTGGATATATGTGTTCATTCACATCAATTTCCCTTGAGCTGCAAATGAAATTTATTCTCCTCTGTAAATTTCTGAAGTTGTATTAGTGAAATAATGCACACCAAAAATTGTCAGAAGAGAAAGCAACTGATTATGAGTTTGGTCTAAAAATCTCAAAATAGCTGCAAAGCCATGATTTGTGCAGATACACAGAACTGCAGCTTCCAAACTGAAAAATTAAGAATATATCAAAAACAAACAACCATAACTCATAGTAGGCAATTTTTCCTCAGATTTTTCATGTTACCATTATGCATCACATACCAAGGGTAGTGAAATCTTAAGAAAAGTAATCACTGGCAGGCAATTTCATGCATTAAAAAAACATTGACAGAAGCATTTAAGAAATTTCTGTTCCACATTTCATTCTGACACTTCACTAAGTACACAAAACACCTTGTACTATGCCTTACGTTTACGGATGTGTGCCTACTGCCCAATTCTGTGAATGCTCAATAAAGGATAATTGTCAGCCTATCAATCCTAGGGTTCTCATGCAGCTGTCCACCAGTGACGCAGTCAACAGTCCTCCCCACTTGGTAACGGTGGTAATAGATGCAACTTCTCCCCCTCATTTTTTTCTTAGCTAATGCTTCAGAGTGTACTCAGTTCTCGGTATTCAAATTAATGATTAGGGATCCATATGTGGTTTTCAAGTCCACTCACAAAGGGAGTGGAGGCACTGATTCCATAGTCTATGGTCTCCCACAAGAACCACCACTTCCTCTTGTCGCAAATACCTACCCTGCAGCATGCTAATGATAATGCCTGAACCTCAAGCTGGGATTCTTAGGAAACCCAAATGAAATGACACTAACAGGTTTCAATTCTCCTACATGAGGGCTACTTTGAAGAAGGGACTGGGTCTTTCACATCTTAGCATGCCTATTTCCATACAGCACATAGGACACGACATATATCGGCCCTGGGTATGGTTATGGGACAACAACACACCAGAAGGAGACGTGCCATCGCTGAGCGCGCTCTGCACATGCAGTTTCTGTGGCCTACAGGAAATAGTACCTAGTAAAGATCTAAGGTAAGCTTCATTCAGTCTCCAGCCAGCTCCAACTGGATGAGCTATTTATTGGAATCTAAAATCCCATGTACTAAAATTATTTTTGTCTGACTTCCAAGTCTCTTGGGCAAAAAAAATAAAGAAAAAGAAAAAGAAAAAAAACTAAAAAAATAAAATCTTGACTAAACACGGATTATTTTCTTTTTTTTACACTTGGTACAGTTGAGAATACTCCAGGTTATGTAGGATTTACTTGGAATGTTTCCCCCATACATCTTCTCTGAATTCCTTAGGTCATTGTGGGCCTCTGGCAGTAACGCTGCAGCCACAACTAGACCCCACTTTCGTCCCAGCTCACACATTAATTATTGCCCAATTAATCTTCCACTTTAGCACAGATTTATCGCACCTTTTTTTCCACTTGAGAACTCAAATCTCCTCTACCTACGGAACCATATACCAACTCTACAGAGGTGCTTGAGCCCCCAGGAGTGGACTATCAAGTCATGAGTGGTCCTTCCGCTCCTCCTCACATGGTTCATCCAAGTGGGGCTCCCCACAGAGAACCCAGGCAGGCTCTCCTGGTGCTACTCCAGTTACAACTCTTTTTCCCTTCTAGTTTCCCTAATATCTGTTTGTCAAAATCCTACTCTTTTTTGAAGGTGCTTCAAATTTGTTCTCTCTTCCCACCTTCTTTGAATCCCTTCGTGCAGATAATTCATATCTTCTCTGACTCCTCCACATCCTCTCATTCCTCACATGACATTTTCAACATTCTATTTCACATTAATATTACATTTACACTTTTACTATATCCTTTATCAGACTGTAGCCAGAAGATTCTAGCTAGTATATAAAACAGATGTTAAATAAATATTACATTGAATTATGAAAAATGGCATCTTCACAAATTTTTCAAGGCCTTTCAATTAAGAAAGTCTGTCAGGACTAATTATGTCATTTTGGTAGGGCATCATACTTTCTTCCTATCGTAACTAGCATAGTTTTATTGTAAAAATTTCAAAAGACACAGGAAAACAGAAATAAATGATAAAAATCAAAATCATTCATAATCTCATTGCCTAAAGATAAACACTATTAAGCCATTAATGTATTTATTTCAAGGCTTTTTATTCACAATTAATACAAGATCATAAACATTTCACTAAAAAGGAAACACAGCAAATCCACGTGATGGATATTATGATGTATTTCAATGTTCCTCTGTTGGACAGTTAAGTTGCTTCCAGTCCTTTAGGATTAGAATTATAATAATAAATATTTTACATACAAATATTTGGCATTTCTGATGATTTCATTGGGACAGAATACCAGAAATTAAAGTCCTGAATCAAGCAGCATGAATATGTCTAATGTGTTTGCTGTGCGCAGCTAAGCTGCTTTAGCAGAGTCCCCTCCTATCAGCCACGTGTGATGGCACCAACTTCACAGCAACTTGCCTACATCGGGTAGTAGCAAGTTCATCAATTTGATGAATCAAAATATGGCATCCAATTTCACTCCCAGTACATTATTTTTAGATTTTGTATGTGTGTGTTGGTACCGAGGATTGAACCCAGGGCCTCTGTACCAAGCTACATACTCAGCCCATTTTATTTTTTATTTTGAGACAGAGACTTGCCAAGTTACTAGCTGCTCAGACTAGGTGCAAACTTGTGATCTTCCTGCTTCAGAGGCCTCTGTCATTGGGCCCAGCTTAGGTAAGAATTTTAAAGGTAACTGCTGGCATTTTCTTTACAGATTTTTCAGCTTCAGCAAGCCCTATACCACCAATTCTAAAAGCCATATTCTCAAGGGGGTGGGGGGGAGGAGAATACCCAACTTTGGCTCTTTGACTGTCCACTGAAACTTCACATGCAGAATGAAACTATGGAAACAAAATTTTGGTCATCTCACATCCTTTCTTCAGTGGTAAAGTCATGAAAGTCACATAATCTTTAAGAACATAATATTCCCTTTGAAGTTTCTCAACCATGAAAGCTGGATGGATTTTAACTTTCTGCAGAATAATGATCAGGTCTAGCAGACTATCGTGGTTTCAATCTGGAATGTCCCCCAAAAGTCTCATGTATCTGATTGCTATGGACTGTCTATAGAACCAGGTGCTGTTGGAAGATTGGGGCCTAGTCTTGAGGGGTAGATTACAGGCATGTAAACTGGATTACAGGTGTGTAGGGAGGTTTACCACACCTTCCACACCTGGATCCAGGAGCGGCTGATCAGTGGGATGAGACCTGGAAGGATATAAAAGCTGCTTCCTGCCTTCCTTGGAGGACGAGTCTCAACTTGCCTTGACTTGGCTTCCTGTGTGTGATGTCGAGGAGCTGCCCCTCCTCTGCCTCTGCCATGTACTTCAATTGCTTCTGGCCGCCCCTGAATGGACTGTGACCTTCTGGAACTGTGAGCTGAAATAAACCTTTTCTCCCCTAAATTTGAGGATATTGCATACTGAGTCACAGCGACAAAAAATTAACCAGAACACAGACAAACTTACACTTCTATATTTTTGTTTCAATAATAGTAACATTAACCTAAAAACCTACCATTGCTAATTATAGAAATAAAAGCAGAAACACCTAAAATATTTGTAATTTTAAAACTTTCAGAATATATATGATGCTTTTCTAAGCCCTTTTGAAACAGAAAATTATAGCTGTTGAAACATTTTAAGCTATAAAAACAATAATTTATGAGGCTTAATTAAAACTCTCTCTTTGTCTTCCATTATATTTTAATTTATTGGTTTTCTACAAGATTTCACAGTAAATGTGTTAGTTTTCTTGACCAGAATTAGGACTTAAGAAATTTAGTATGTATAATAAAATATTATTATAGCAATGAGAGAAATCATCTTTTGACCCAGAAATTCATTTTCAAGAATCTGTTCAACAAAGACTACTAAAAAATAATAAAATAAATTAAAAATAAAAATGCACAAAGATACACATGTAAAAGTACTGGAAACAGCTTAAACACCAATTAATAGTAAGTAGTTAAATTATGGTAAACCTGTTACAATCACTTTGTGCCTACTCAAAATATAGCAACATACGTAACTACATAGTGCTCGCCATGTGCCAAGCACTATTATTCTAAGTGCTTTCCACAGATCTGCTATTTAGCCTTCACATCAACCTTACTTACTATTGTCCCTACGGATGAAAAAACTAGGGCACAGAAAAGTTAAGTAACCTGCCCAAGGTCACATAACTAGTAAAAGCGAGCCAACACTCCTACTCACATTGTCTGGCTCCATAATCCTTGTTTTCAAACACCATATAACACTGCATCTCTTAACACAGACCTATACAAATTCATAAGGCCACGGGCCTGAGGCACATCGCCAAGACGGGAAAAAGCAACAGGCCTTCACACTGGGCTATATCCCCAGCCCATATTATTTCTGAATTTGAGAGAGGGGCTTGCTAAATGCTAAGTTGCCCAGGCTGGGCTTGAACTTGCAATCTTCCTGTCTCAGTGTCCCAGAGTGCTACGATTATGAGGATATGTTTATAAATATAAAACTTTTAGAAGGTATACACAATAAATTGTTAAGAGTATCACTTCCTGAAAAACAGAACTGCAGAGTAGTGAGAGGGATGGAGAATTTTTATATATTTCTATGTAGTTTGTGCTTATCTGCTTATAGACAATAGTGTAAAAGGCAGGGATCATCATTGTAACCTTTGAGGCTTACGGAGCTTACAGAAACCCTTCCTTGCCCCACTCTGATTTGGTACCCCCACATCCAGGGCCTTTCTGATCTCTTTCTTCTAACTTGGTCTATCATCCCTTCTCCGCCAGCTCAGTACTTACCAGCTACTACACAGAGGACCTTCTCTGCACCAGCACTCTGCTAACTCCTAGAATATATATGAAGAGTACTACATAACCCTAACTTTAGCAACTTAAACACTCATGGACTTGACTGAATACACACTGACTGAACACATTCAGAAATTCATTAAGAGCAGCAACAAGCATTTTACAGTCTAGTCTTTTACATCCCTCTCCCTTCTCAAGGTCACCTGAATATCTAATAAGCATCTCCAACTCAGAAGTCCAAAATGGAATCCCTGGTCTTCCCTTCTACTCCTGCTCCTGCCTAGCAAATGGAAATCTCTTACTTTCAATACTTGAGTCAAGCTGGGTGTGGTAGCTGGTGTGTGCCTTATAATCCCAGCATTCTGGGATATTTAGGCAAGAGAATACCAAGCAAGCTAAAGGTAACATAGCACCAGAGCAAGACTCTGTCTCAAAATTTAAGAGTTATTTTTTTGTGTGTGTGTGGGGGGGGGGGGGTATTTTTTATTTTTTTAAAACAACACTGGAAATGTACCTCAGTGAAAAGGCCTTGAATTCAACACCTAGTACTAAAAGAAAAAAAAACAAGAGTCAAAATCCTTGGAGTCATGTAAAGCAGAATCATGTTGGTTCTGCTTTCAAAATATATTTAGACTAATAAAAAGCCAGCATATAGTCATCCAGACTCTAATAACCATGCCTCACCACCACTACTGACACTGATGTCATTTAGATATGTTCAAGTGTCCCCCAGAGCCTCGTATGTTGGAGGTTTGGTCCCCAGTGTGGCAATGTTAAGAAGCGGCAGAACCTTTAAGAACAGAACCTGTCTGGAGGATGCTAAGTCCGCAGAGCAAGCCCTTGGGAAGAGATTAATGCAGTTCTCATGGGCCCAGGTGTATCTCTCCGGCCTCCTGTCTTACCCTCATTAATATTCTCACTATTGTGACACCACACACCGTTAGGTCCTCACCAGAAGCAAACAGATTCTGGTACCATGGCCTTGGACTTCTGGGACTATAAGCTAAATAAACTTCTTTTCTTTATGGAACACTCAGTCTGCAGTAGTTTGTGATAATAACAGAAAGTGTGCTAAAACAACTGGCCTGAGACCCCACCCCTTTCACCTGTGTGGCTGTGACAATCTTGAAGTCGGTCTTCCTGCTTCTGCCTGTGCCCTCCTGTTGCAGCTTCATTTTCCACAGGGCAGCCAGAAGGATCCCTGTGTTGTCACTCACTCCCTTGCTAAGCAGCATCCCCCAGTGACTTCTTGTCTCGTTCAGATTAAGAAAAGCAAGATCTGAACACAGCCTGTAAGACTCCACACGCTCTGTGCTGGCCACTCTTCCTGTTCCGCTCCCGATGCCCTTGTTACCGAGCACACACCGGCCAGGGCCCCTCACTGGCTCTCTCTTGCTGAGATGTCTCCTCGTATACCCACACGCTCCTCTCCTCGCTGCCTTCACAGCCCTGTCGAATGGGCCTTTCTCGATGAAGGGACAGCCCCACAGGAAACAGCAAGTCCCTTGTGCCCTGCTGGCACCCCCTTCCTCTGTTCTGCGCTGCCCATCTCCTCCGCCATGTTCTACTACTGCATCTGCGTACTGTACCATCCACCTCTATCACACAACAGAAGCCTCGTGCAGGCAACATCTTCCGTTTTGCCCACTGCCATATTAAAATTATACCTGCGCCTCAGTGAGCACCCAGTGCATTCCTGAATGAGTTAAAATCAGAAACAAAATGAGTCCATGAGATTCAGCGAACCATCAATATTTCTGTAAGCAGTAGGAGCTAATCCTACAAATCATAAATACCCAAACATTTGTATTATAGCGAAAACAACTGCTCAAGATTCACTTTTTTAAGTAGTAAATGTGTATACAAATGAAATTGACTTTTTTATGATTTCTGTACAACCTCCTAATCCATGATCATCCTAATCAAGTACCACTGAATTATAAAAGATAACACTCTACTTAAGAGCCAGTTCACGCCAGTGCTCAAAACAAATCTGGGAAATTACTATAGATTCTTCTCTCCCCAATCCTGCATCCATCACAGGGCCCACTGAAGCTATCCTAACACCTCTGAACTAGGACCCCAGAAGCCCCATGCCACCTTACAAAACTTTATCCTATTCCCTAAATAAGAGTGACATTTGCATAATGTAAATCATATCCTGTCACTGCCTAAGATGTCCAGTAGTTTCCAATGCACCTACACAGCCCAGGTCCTTACCCTGCTGTACATGGCCCCTGCTGGCTTCCTCCACACCCCAGACCACAGCTATCCTCACCCACCACACTCCATGCAAATGCTTCTTTCTCGTCCACCAGATACCCCAAATTTGTTTTCACACTGGTCCCTATACCTAAACTTACTTTCGAATCGTCGTTTCTCCTGCCACTTAGAACTTCTCAATGTCACCTTCTCAGAGACAGATCCTTGATGACATAATCAACAGTGGTCCCAGCTAGCTGCACTCAATTATATCTCCTGGGGTTAGAAGTTGAGTGTCATCCCTGCTACTACCAACTCCAATTGTTTTGTGTTTTCCTGTTTGACATCTACAACAAGAATTTAAGTTTCAAAAGGGCAGGTTCTGTTTCTGCCCTATTCACCTGCCACATGGTATGTGCCCAATAAATTTAGTGAATTGAGACCTCTTATTTGCGCTATAGTTTACCAGCTTTATATTATAAATCATAAAATAAACAATGTCTGAAAAAAGGAGTCAGAAGAAATATTCCTCCCAAGTTTAAACCATGGTTATGTGACTAGTAAAAGTCAGGTGTGGTCAATGGTAAAGGAAAAGAGATTTTCTAAAGATGGTCTAAAACTGAAGAAAGCAAGGCCCAGTGGCACAGGCCTATAATCCCAACACTCTGGGAGGCTGAGGCAGGAGGATTACAAAGTTTTAGCCCAGCCCAGGCAATTTAGCAAATCTAGCAAGGTACTATCTCAAAATGGAAACAACGACGAGAAAAAAGTGGTCTGGGGATGTATCTCTTTAGGAAAGTCCTAAGAGTTAAATCCCCAGTACTCCCCCCCCAAAAAAAAAGGAAACCCCAAAAGTCGTATGTCTATGATGTGACATATTATAAAAATGTTCTACAGTATAAAATATCAGCTCTGAGAAGTGTAAAGGGAAGGTGATGGCAGAAGAAAAGCCACAATCTTGTTTGGAAAAAGAGAGAGGAAGAAGAAGAAGACAGAGCCACAAACAACAGCACTAAACTAGGATTATCCAACATGAATAATCCACCCTGGGTAATAGAATATTGACTGTAATTACATTCATCCCACTGACCTTGTTCTAAATTATTATGGATTATTACTACGCAAGTTATTTTGTTCCACACCAGAGGTGGCTGTATTTCGCTATCAGATGACATGACCTCTAATTCAATAATGTCTGTAATGCACTGGTATCCTCAGATAAAAGCTGTCTATAATGTCTGAACAAAGGTGAATTAGTTATCCAATTCACACACGCAATTAACTCTCTTAATACCTGTGAGACCATGGAGCCCCTCCTGAGTTTCCTATTAAACACCACATATGGAGGTCTTCCCTCCATCTGTACTTATCTTGTGCTGTACTTCATAGTAAACAATATTAATAGTTTACTGTCCCCCATCAAAAATCTTGCATTAGTTATCATAAGAGCCCTCGTTCCAGACAAAGCTGGGACTCCTTTTCCTGGGAAAATGTATTGAATTCAGATGTCATACCTACTAGTAAAACATAAGAAGTCTTCATCCTCGGTAATGTCAAAATAATATGCCTTCATAAAATACAGGAAAAAAATTACTATCTTAAAAACACCTCTTAAAACCATCGAAAGGCAATATATAAAGTGAATTTCTATTTACATGCCGCATTTAATCATTGTAAATAAAAGACTATTTAAATTCATGTGTTCACAAGCAAAACCAAATCAAAACACAATTTTTTTTTTTTTTTTGGCCACCTGTTCCCTCTACTAAGAGCAAAAATTTCACAGTTGGAGGCAGAGCAGGGCCGGCGCTACTTTGTACCCATATGTGACGCCAATGGCAGCATCCGCACAAACTCTGATCAGAATAGCCAGGGAATGTCAAATGTTCCGCAAATGCCCTCGCCTTCTACAAAAAGGAGGTAATTAATGAACTCTTCAGGGCATGAGTTTCCTTTTAAGCACCCAACACAAATGTAGCTTTCTAGCAGAGGCGAGAGAATGGATAGAAATCCCGAAAATCTGTCAGCCCGCATTCACAATGAAGTCCTCATTATAAACAGGGGGCGAACTCTGAGAGGGAGAGGCAGCCAGGTGCCAACCCACGCGTGCACTGCCCCGCAGCTCCGGGGAGAAGAGCTCGGAGGTGCCGGCTGCTAGTGCGGGCTGCGTGTATTTTCCCTGCGCCTGAAATGACAGGTGCAAAGAGGATGGCAGGGGAGCGGATGCCAAGCAGGTGACATTCCCGCCGCCCACACAATGGAGCGCGCACCCACCTTCCACGTGCTGCAGCACGAGGAACACCGACTCCTCCGAGACCATGTACGTGTGCAGGCGCACCATGTTGGGCACGCGGCGGGGGATGACGGTCTTCCTGCTCCTGCTGGATTCGCTGCTTTTCCTCAGACCCTGACAGAGAACAAAAAGGTCAGTTGTACCCTCAGCTGCCTTTGGAGCCTGCTGTGCTCTGTGTTTATCAACCAAACTAATCTATCCGAGTTACTCGGGGCTTCAGAGAAAGCACTCATCTGGTGCTCTATGCCCCGGGTCCCTGGAGGCTCCGCTGATGGCATCTGGCGCGAGACCAGGGAAGGGAAGATGCCACAAAGCTGCCATTAAAATCAATTACGTGGGTCAGTGTTTTTATTAGAGATGCTCTCAAACTAAGTCATCAGGATGACACACAGTTATTTCTCCATGACCTTTTAAGTTTTATTTTACTTATACACACATCTTTAAAGCAGGAGACATTATGAGATCAATTCTAATTTCTGAGACACGAAGGAGATTCCTTGGCTAAATGGGTAGATTTTAAATTCTATTCAAAACGGTACAGAGATTATGACAGCCTGTCCAAAAGGACAAGGTATGTGAATTGTCTGGTGTCACATACCCTGGTTTTAAAAACTGGGAAATGTCAATGATGGGGTTTATTCATAAGTGGAAATATGTTTCAGTATGTGTCAATGTGACCTCCTGCGTGCCTTATCAGCAAAAGGAAAAGTATCAGAAAAAAAAAAACACAAAATTAATCAAGTCACCTTCTGGATACAATGGAAATGCTTAAATTAGGATATTTTAGAATATGTTTCAAAAACAATTACAAAATTAAAGGTTTTTTTCTTTGCTTCTTACTCATTTAGTTATAAATTGAAATATACATATAGGAACAAGTAAAATTTCAATCAAAAAAGGGCTAGAGACATAAATAACGTTTTCCCAACTACCTGTAACAAAACTTCTGTTGTTGAGAAATGTAGTTAAAATTAAAAGTGCGACTGTATGTGATCTTCACAAAGTTATATTAGATGCATTTAAACTACATATAACATATATAAACAACACAAAATCATTCTTTGACTTATCCAAATGATTTCTTCCATATCCTATAACATAAAATTATTTTCAAATATGTTCTGTAAGCATGCATTTTAACTGTAATGGAATGCCAAAAATATAGAAATCACTATAAGACCAAACAACACTCAAACACACTCATACAAAAACACATTAAACATCTTCTTTCAAAAGCATAATTAGAAATTGTTTTAAAATTCATTAAACACAAAAATCCTACTTACTTTTAAGATGAATGTCTGTTCTGTCCTTGTGTCCATTACAAGTAAAACCTACATAAAAGATGTAAGTATTTGATCACAATTAATAATGCTGAACTTTTGGAAATTAAGAGTGTGGGAGGGTAGACTTGACTACCCCCAAATTATTCATTTCTGAATAGATTTTTAAAGTTCCAAATTACAGGATTAAATAGTCATATTCAAAATAAATTTTGTGAATTTCTTTTCCAAAAATGCTATATTTTTAGAAATAGTGCTATATTAAAAATTCCTTTATTAAAAGCAAAGGAAACCTTTTAGAGAATTTTTTCCTCATTACACCGATATAAAGGTCCGACATGACAAAAAAAAGTTTGAATTCCAATTTACTTCCTAAAACCTCCAATTTCTTAACACCTCTTTTTACACCCTCAAATCCTGCCAGCTCTATCTCCATCATGAACTCACCTCCCACTCCACTATTAAGATTCAAGCAGAAAACAGCTCTTATCGTGCGAGGAACATTGATCACTCAACTGACCGACCCCGCCCTGTCCACTTCCAATTCTGCTGCTCTGTGTCTTACACACAAAACAGCAGCCACAGTTTTCTTAAAACACTAGTTAAATCAAATGACTTATCTCACTGAAAGAAAAAGTATTTAATTCTATAATTCAAGACACACACTGTCACCTTGACCTGTCACACCAACCCCATCTTGACAGCTAGAAAGAGGGAACAGGGGTTAAAAAAAAAAAACCTACCATTTGTTTAAAACATTTTTTCCATATATTATGGCAAAAGTTGGCAAACTTTCTGCACAAAAGACCTGAGGGTAAACATTTTAGAGCCCTTGTGCCTTTGCTGCCCAAAAGCAGCCTGAACAAGGTCCCCTCTGTGCAAGTCCCAAACTCAAGTGAGCTCTGAATCACTCTCACGTCTTCCCGCCTCACACCCGCAGAGCCAGAGGCCAACTCAGGCAATTCTCCCTCTCTCTACCACCTTTCGCCTACCACATTTTAGCATTTACTGTGTGCTATGCATTAGCATGTGTAATCAGTCAGTCCTTTCTACAGCCAATGAGACAACCGCACCATTCCTATTCTACATATTGAAGACACGGGAGCTCTTGTGTAGAAGCCATAATGGCAGATAATGGTAGTATGTACATTTACAAGAGTTTCAGTGAGATCATCTTACATAAGCGCCGCCAGTGGTTATTATTGCTATCACTGTTATTGCTGCTTCCCTCTGAAATGGCCCTAGCCACCTATCACACAAGAACTCATCCTTCCCTCCTCAGTACCAGTGTTCCTCTATCTCTCCGTTAACACTGACACCTCTCTCTTCCTTTCTTCTCTCACTTTACACAGTACCGACTGCTTTCACAGCAACACTGTAGCCCTCTGATAGGATTTTATTTGTTCACTTGTCTCCTGGCCAATCAGACTTCAATCTCTTTGCACACATAATTCAAGGACTTTGCAGATGTAATTAAGGGAGAGGCCTTAAAACACAGAGATTCCCCAGGATCATCTGAGTGGGTTCTATCACATCACATAAACTTCTAAAAGCAGAGATGTGTGCCCTGGCAGAAGAAAGGGCACAGCATCAGTAAGGTGGCACCTGGGAGCACTGCTGAAGACAGAGCCAGACTGCCCCGAGTTAACATGGACTGAAAAACACAGGGATTATCTTTCAATGGTGAAATACATCAGAAATGAAAACACTACAAAGAAAGATTTAGTGGGGTCATCAGTTCAAACAAGGGTTTGCACTTTGATTACCTTCAGATAGGATGGACTTATCCTCTCCCTACTTGTCCACTGACCTACATTCACCACGAAGCTTGGACCTCCAAAGGCACAGAAACACATCCACAGCACTTGAACCTCACAAGTCAAATGAACCTATCATGAGCGCAAACGCAGGCCCCAACCTCCCTGCAAAGGAGGACTCAGGGACATCTGTTGACTCTGTGACATTTCATGCTCCTTAAGTCTCATTTATTTTTGCATTAAGTTGTGACTCTATTAAGTCACTCACCAGAAAGCCAATCATGATTGAATAAGATAAGAAAACCTCACTAGGTAGAAGGCATGGGCGCTATACAGTCCAAGGAGGGGCATCTCAACAGGCGGAGCAGAATGCCCCGCACAAATCGCACTGATCAGGAGTGATGCCTCCAGGCTGGCCTCGCTTGGCCATGAGGCATGAGGCGCAGCAGACAGAAAAGCCAAATGAAGACCGATACGCGTGGTGGGGAAGTGCGGCATTGTTTACATTTGCTTCCTTCTCCTCCCAAGTTTGTTTGCAACTAGACAGCGTTCACATTGAGGCAATAAACACAAGAACATATGTGATTTTTTTTAAATGTGCCCTTTGACTATCAATTTCTCCCTAACAGGTGTTGGCTAAATGATTATAAATTGGCCTCTGGATACACCTCTTCAACTGAGCCGTGCAGGGCTGGCGGTAATATAATTAGACCTAAAAACATCAGGCTGGTGAATGCTTTCCATCTGTTTGGCAATAATGTTTAGTTAACAATAGTCTTTAAAAGAAGCACCTTCAACTTCAGTTCTTAAAGTTATTGATAGAGCCATTCTTAACACACCAGCACTTTCGCTAATAAGAGCTTTAGCCACTTCGAAATTATCAGCCACATGGTTGTACACAAAGAGAAACGACTGCATTTAACATCTGTATCTTTCCAAATTTACATGCTTCAACCTCATTTAAAGTCATTTCTTAATGAACAGTGCTACGGTGCTGCATTAATATAATAGTTGCATGCACAAAGATCATAAGGAGCCAAACATTTTTTTAATGCCAACAGTAGGCCAATCTGTAATGAAGCTGTCAGCATAAAGGACAAAATAATAGCTTCTTTAACCCTCAAACAGAATTTGTTCACTTGCAGACTAGAACACATCAATTTAAAAACTGCTCATGGGTTTGCTCACCTTTGTAAAGACAAAAATCTAATTTATACTAATTTGATACAATTGTCTTTCCAATAAAAGCCTCCTAAAACCATCTTTTATTTCATGATTAAAAAAAACAAGTACTATAACCAAAAATGTCATGAAATACTTAGCCTGGATAGCAACCTTACTGAAGGAATACAATGGATGAAGTTCTTCCTTTGATTTCTCACACTTACTTATCAGGACCATACTAACATATGGTCTAACAGAAGAGATTACTCCATCTTGGCCCACACTGATAACACAGCATCACCACCCTGGACTGGGGGGGAAGCACAAGACCTCCTCGAAAGGACCAGCCTCCTCTGTCCCTCAGATCTTCCCAGACTATGTATCTTGCCCACTCTTGTTCCCCAACACTGATCGTACAGCTAAGTCTTCTTGCTAACTGTAGGGAGTCCCCAAAGTTGTCATATATGTAAATACACTAAAAATATGAAATATAATTTGAAAAACTTTCTCAGGATTAATTTGTCATATTTGAAATAAAACCAATGTTACAAAGAAAAATTATGCAAGCACTAAATTCTATGTATAAGGTGTCCCAAAAGCCACCACACATATTAAAAGTACAACTTTTTTGCTCAGGATTGATCTGTTATGTATGATACTTGAAGAAAATCTATTGTTATAAGAAAAATTATGCCAACACTGAATTCAATGAACAGGGTATCCCAAAGCACCATTCAGAGGAAAAATTAATAAACTTCTGGGACACCTGTGGAATAAGGAAGACATAATATTTAAACAGATCCACCTCTGCAAAGGCAGTGTGCGCACAAAGTATACCAAAGGTATCAATAATGATTTCTTTAAAGTGTGTAAAGAAAAAGAAAGAAACAAGGTACTACACTTAAAAGACATCAGGATTGTGGCAAAGAAGCTCAGAAAGTCCCCTGAATCCTGGGTCCCCACATGACCTTATCCTTAAAGTTCTGTTGACATGTAATTTAAATGTTGACAATGGGAGTTTGGAAATCTCTGAAAATAACTTCAGCTCCAATTTCTTTAAAAAGAAAAGATTATCTGGGTGATATGAGGGAGAACCTGTCTGTTTTTGTGGCAGTTCACAGGACTCCAGAACAATTAATAAAAGTTAAAAAGAATGTCTAAAAAGCCCACCAGGATGGTAATACTGGATAAACAGAGCCTGTCCCTTACTGGGGTTGCGGTACTATTCTGTTCGCTAGATGTCATCTAAATGGACTTCAACTGTGCAAGTAACACTGCAGGGAGTTCACACATAAGCCAGCATCCTGGAAAGGGCAGGTCAACACAGTAAATTAGCCACAGAAAACCTCTAAGTGCAATCTGCAAGTAGGATAGGTTTTGTCAACATGAATAAGATTATGCTCACTGTACTCTCTTTTAAAAACAATCCGCACTGCTGGGCATAGTGGCACATGCCTGTAATCCTAATCCTCTGGGATGCTGAGGCAGGAGGACTGCAAATTGGAACCGAGCCTGGGCACTTAGTGACTTAAACCCTGTCACAAAATCAAAAATAAAATGGGCTGGGGATATAGCTTCTGACCCTCTCCCTCTCTCTACTGTCTGAAGGCCCTGGGCTCGATCCCCAATAGTGGTCTTCTAAGAGGAGACAGTGGGGTTGTAGGCAGTGAGGGACACAGGGTCCCCCAAAAACAGAGAATTCACTGGAAAGCAGGACTATAGAAAAGGCAGCTGGCTGTAACTCGGGACAGTCTGTAGCTGCCCACTCTCCAGAACGACTTAATGGGCAACAGAGTGAAAGATCTTAAGGGGGAAGTACTTAAGGGTCCGCTTCAGCAGCTGCTTAAGGGTGGAGAACCTAGCAACTAGCCTCAGCAACTAAACTTGTTAGCACAGGACAGCCCCTTACCCAGCTAAACTATGAAAACCCTTAGATCATAAGCCACAGGGGCTACCCACATTTCTAGGTCACCCTTCTGACTAGCAGAAGCTTTGCCCCTCTTTCTTCCCCTTCGGTAATTTTCCCAATAAAGCGTCCTCTTCGCAACCTGCCTCTCGTCCTCCACAACTTATTCTTCAATCCTGTGGAGACAGGAACTTAGCGAAGAGGCCCAACAGAATTGGGGCCTAGCATCACACCCACTAATAGTCAATCAGGTGAGTTTCTAACTAACGTTGGCAACACTGTAAGAGCTGGTTATGTTAACCTGGTTTAGAAATAGTTTTGAGCAGTACACTAGACCACAGAAATTCTACTTCCCCCCCCCCAAAAAAAAAAAAACCGTATAATGAGAATCAAATGCTATTCATGTTTTCTACTAAAAACCATCTCACTTTGTATTCTTTCAATATTCAAGTTTTGTTCCTACAATGTATTCAGCTATGAGAAAACGAGCAAGAACACTAGGTACCCTTTACTACCAGCAATAATCTCTCCACTATTTCTCTCTCTCCCCCTTCTCTCTACTATGTGAAGGCAAGCGATGGTACCTACATGACTGCCCACCAACTCTGAAAGCAAAAGACACTGCACCACAGCTCCGGCCCATCCGAAGGCCCAGCACAGCGAGTCTCAGCTAGAACAGACTGGAGACAAACCCCTCTTGTAGTGCCACGTAGCCAATCTGTTCTTTGTTTCATAAAAGTTATCTCACTGATGATTAGGGAGGTTTGACGGGCAAAACTGGACATGGAGCCTTTCCACTCAGGCCTGAAGGTGTTCTTCCCCCACTACTCCTGAGGCTCTACTTTCAGCAGTGTAAAGCTAAAAGGAGCCTGTAGGCTCTAACGTGAACAAAACATGTGTCTTTGGGAGCCTTCCCTCCCTGGGAGTCCTCCCTTCCCTGGGGAGCCTTCCCTCAGCTAGAACTTCTAACCCAGCACATAAAGCATAAAATAAACAATCAACAGTGGGAACAGGGCATCCTCTCATGGATCCAAGGAGAAGCTGGGACAGTCTGAGTTATTCAGGCTTCTATTTATGCTAGAAATATCTTCAAGGGTGAAAGACAACAGACCAAATCTACCCAGAGCTATATGGAGACAGCGCTCAAAAATCTACACTTGTTTTTAATAATTAAAGCCCAAGATGTTATAACTTAAAATATATTTTAAATGTTTACCAAGAACCTGTGACTCCTAAAAACCTCTATTTCACTTTATCCAGTTACCTTGGCTGCCAACTCGAGCCAAAGTGGGAAAGGCCGGTGGGAAAAAAGCCACATCAGATAGAGCAAATAACATAAAAACTGACCTGGTAAACAACCACTTTATAAGAAAACAACTAATTTTAATTTTCTTTAAATACTCAGACATTTGCAAAGGTTTTCGTATGCTAATTTTTTAATTAAAAGATATTTCAGCAGTGAAAGCTCTTTCATATGCACTACTGATTCTTCATCAAACGTTAACTTTCCAACTTAACACCAGTCTAGCCGGTGGCAGCCTGAAGGTTTACCATCTGCTGCTACCCAAAGTCACTATGGCCACCTTCAGAACATATGCATCAAAGCCCCAAGATAAGAGACTGAAGAAATCCTGCCTAAGTCAGCGTAAGAGGGACGACAAACCCACAGGCAGGCAACAGGCAAGCCACCAGAAAATACAGGCATCAGGAGCCATCAGTCACCCCCCAGAAAAGGCACCCAAGGTCACAGGGGACTCCGACAGCAGAACAAAAAGACTTCAGAAATACTGCTAGGAATGCAATGCATCTAAGTTATTATGTGCTGATATTTTTAAGACTAATCATTTAAAATCACCTACAATTTTATTCAAAATAAGCATATGCTAAGTAGGCTGAAATATACACCTTAAAGGTGTTGATTTGGTCGATGAATAATAATAAGGGTCTATATAGTGCACACAGTCACCAAAACAGGACAATTGGCTTTGAAAGCTTTGTTTTTCTAGGTACTGTAACACTCACAGCCCAAACATTGTTACCTTAAGGAAACAGCAATTCAGACAAATTTATCAAAATCCACAAAATACCAAATAAAAACCTGCTTTCTACCTACTCAAAAATGCCATCTACTTAAGGTAATAATCATACCATAAGACCTTATAGAAAACCAAAATACTATGAGGACTTAGAAAAACACAGAATCTCAAGAATCTAGCTTCATTTGGTTGTTAATGCTAAATAACTAAATTTAATTCATCTTAAAAGAAGTTCAAAACCTGAATTTTCCTTGTGCTTCACCTCTGCTTTCTGCCTTCTGAATGAGTATTTTAGCCAGAAGAAAATCAAAATACAAAATTTTTTTTAGAAAATTAAACAAAAAGCATCTTTGAATTCTTGATTTTAAAACAGTACCAGATGCTTTAGTGTGTACTAATTCTACTCTTATTCCAGACTTTTGTTCAAACGCCGTTAGTTATAAATTAATTTAAAACTAGGGCATTATTAAAAGATTCATGTGCCACACAAAAAACAGTCATAATGAAGTCCATTTGTCCAACTCTCTTTTTCAACTTAAGCCATATAACCCTAACCTGCTGAGTGCAACTATGTGTGGTTTCCGTAACCTAACATAATACTGCATTGTGTGTGAATGCTCCATGTGAACTCAATCAGTACCTGTGTATACTCAGTCACCTGAATAATAATCATGATTTTTTTAAGGATCACAGTGTACCATTGTGATAATGGCTAAAAATAGCAAGTGCTACTGGAATAACTTATTCTTCAAGATATGTTATGAATATAGAAAACAACCATATTTTGGTACTGCTGCAACAGATTTTCAAATACAATTTACTCAAAATTCAGAGGCCAATCATCCCCACATTGTTCCATTATAATGAGCAAGAAAATATGGTTCACAAAGTTTTTCTTTCACACACTAATATTAGAATCAGAAAGGATAAAGAGATTTTTAAATGCTTCTGCAGTACATAATGACAAACCAATTCTAAAGATATATGGATATGGAAAAGATTTACAGTAGCCAACACAATACTGAAGAGAATAAAGTTAGAGGAGTTAAGCTAGTCATTAAGACAGTGTGGGAGGACTTCCAGTCAAGACGGTGGCTGAGTAACAGAGCTGCACAATGTTTCCTCACAGACTCACTTAAAAAGTTGAGAATATAATAAAAAACCACCTGTTCAATGTAACTAGACCAGGGAACAGTGTCCCAACAACTGAAAGGAGGACACGGGAAGGTCAGAAACCCTGAAAACACATCAGAAGCTGAGATAAACAGCAGCCCAGGAGTCACCAGCATTTGCAGAGGAAAGCCCGCCTGCAGCCCGGAACCTCTGACTGAGCTAGGCGAGACCGAAGCACCCCAACAACTGAAAGGAGGCCAGGGGAAGGTCAGAAATCCCAGAGACATGCCAGAACAACAGCTCTCATTCACTGCTGGTGGGCAGGTGGGCATGCAAAATGGCACAGCCACTGCAAAACACAGCTTGGCAGTTTCTAGCAAAACTAAACATATTTTCACCATGTATAATACAGCAATTCCCCTATCCAAAGGAACTGGACAAGCACATGACCATAAACAGATCCTTTCATGGATGTTTATATCAGCTTCAACCATAATCACCAAAACTTGGAAGCAACCAAGATGTCCTTCAGTGGGCACACAGTTCAATAACTGTAGTACATCCAAATAATAAACAGAATACCATTCAGTACTAAACAGAAGTGGCCACAGAGCTATGAAAGCACACAAAGCCCTAAGTACCTATTACTGAATGAAGGAAACCAATATGAAAAAATACATACTTTAAGATTCCTACTATGTGATAACTCAGAGAAGGCAAAACTGCGAAGACATTGAAAAGACCGAAGTCACCAGAGGCTGGGGTGGAGCCAGTGGGCGGCATGATCAGGTAGACTATTTGGTAGGTAGGGAATGCACTACTCTGAATGACACTATAATGGCGAATACACACTTTACACATTTGTCCAAACACACAGAATGAGTACTACACTGAGGGCTGTCCAAATTAAAACTTTACACAAGTTAAATTTAGCAGAGCTAAATTATGTAAGGGACGATTCATGGAATGAACAGCCCACAGAATTTACTTAGAAACATAGTTAGGCAGCAGGTAGGGTTGGAAAATGAAATGAGGTTCAGAAGTAGTTCGTATGGTCATAGCTCAGCAGTTGCTACACGTATGGTCTCATCAGGTGACCTACAGTAACTGAATGAAGATGGCTGCTGTGACTGGTGGAGGCTCAGCCATCTGTTCTGGAAGTATACACTATAGTTTAGATCTTGAATGGTTCCCCCAAGGCCCAGGTGTTAAAGGCATGGTCCCCTCCAGGGTGCTCTTGGGAGGTGGCAGGACTTCCAGTAGGTGAAGCCTAGCAGAAGCCAGGACTTCAGGAGTGTGCCCATGAAGGGTTACTACGAACTGACCCCTTCCACCTTCTGTGAGCTTCCCAGCTACCAGGAGGAGAACAAACGTGCTCCACCAAATGATCTGCCATGACGTACTGTGCAGCCACAGGGCCAAGCGACCAGGGAACCAAATACCTGAAACCATGAGCCAAAACACAACTTTCTTCCTTTTACATTACCTCAGATATTCTGTCACAGGGACAGACAGCTGACTAGCACAGTACACTACTAGATTACTCTTTCAGTCAGTTTGTGTACTCTGTCAAGTTGCAATTCCCTACAATATGAACTCTACTTTTATTATACTACATATGGGGTGGGGGGGGGGGAGTCTCTTCAGGCCAAGTTTTCTTCTGGACCTTGGGTGGTAATAATATGCCAGTGCCAATGTAGGCTCATCAATTTTAACAAGTGGATCACTCCAGTGAGCAATTGTAATTGTGGGTAAAATTATGCATGTGTGGGAACCCAGAGAAAGGGGGATACCTCTCTGCCTTTCTCTTAGTTTTGTTATGAACCTATGAAACTAAAACTGCTCTAAGTAGAGCATTTAAATCAAACGTACTTCTCAATTTTCTACCTAAAAATTGCCTGGACAAACCCCTAGATTACGGAGCAAATAACTAAAAATCTAGTCCTGCCTTAGACTGATGCAAAATATAGGTTATTCTCCAGTAAATAATCACAGAGTAATTCTTTCAACAACAAACATGAATTCAGAATCTCTTACATTTGTATGAGTCAAATGTCAATGAATGTGAGCCAGTCCTCAATGATGCCTCATACTAGGATGTGAGGTTAATGATTCAGTGAACAATAAACCTATCACAGAAATGTCTTTTTTTATATATGTGGAAAAAAGAGAGTTTTACTTTGTATGTTTTTTTTTCAAACCCTAGGCCTATACATCTATTACTTCATAAAACCTGCTTCCAAAGGACATGGTGTGTCTTTGTAAGGAAACTGGATATAAATGCAGCAAAAGGCAGAATATAAAAGACAAAGACAGAGAACTTGGGTTTAAAAACAGAATTGCTAAAGAGCTGGGAGAAAAAAACCACTTAGGAGGCTCTTCTCAGATCCAAATGCTTTAAAAGCTAGATCTCTACACCTTTGTCATTCTCATTTTGATTGTCTGTTTTCTGTTTTTGCGAAGAACTTGCCCAAGGCCACAAAGAGATTATGCTAAAGGGAGGTTAAAACTCTAAAGTTCTGGGTTTATAGGCCCAAGTTCAACCCATGCCGTTCAATTCTATAGTGAATCCATTTATTCTGTTTCTCTGGTTTGAATTCTGAAGTTCACTTGAGACAATAGCTTGACATTGTTATATTTGGATGAAAATTAATTCGATTAAAAGTATATTCTATTGCATTTAGCTTTAAGTCCTTATTTGCATTTACTGGAAAAAATGTTCTAATGCTGATATAAACTATATCTGTGTCCATTCATACACGGATTTAATATTTCTATTCTTGTGGTAAACACGCTCTACAACACTGTTCAAATCAGTTTACAGGACCTAAAAACTGAAATAAATCCCTAAGAAGTAAGCAAATATAACCATTTTTTAATAGTTCTCTTTTCGATAGTGTTGAAGGTAGGTGCAGAACGTAGGCAGGCAGTCCAAAGACACTCATTCATTATGACAAAAGGCACCTAGGCAATGTTCCCAAGTCAATATAAAACCAACGAAGTGGCGCATGTCTAAGGTAACCCGGGTCCAAGTCAGAAAGGAAAAAAAAGTCTCAGGGACAAGGAAGCTTTAAACATTATTATCTGAAATTGTTTTTAATTAGTTTGTACTTTTGTAGCAGATGGAAGAGACAAACTTCTGGTATTGATTAAAATTTAGCAGTGTATTAATACGAACTAGAAATTTTATTTAGTATGAGAACAAAATGTGTTCATGTTCTGAAAAATTTCCAGACTTTAAAATACATATTAATACACAAAGTCACTGTGCTCTTTCTCAAATTTGACAATTTCACTGACAGCAAGAAAGTATCTGCTAACAATCAGCAGGTGTGCTCTGTGAGAGGTGTGAAAATGGGAGAAGTGGGTATGTGCTGACAGGTCTCTTTTGAGAATACCTTCCTTGATCTGATGCTGCAAGTGTAGTTACAGGCTAACAGATTAACTGAAATCTTAAAACACACTGTCTCTATACCCTTCAAAATTACTCAACAAGTACTCTCTAGGGTTGTAGGATGCAACTCAGTGGTAAAGCCTTTGCCTTCACACACGAGGTTCCATCCCCCGCAAGAGGAAGAGGGATAGATGATTAAGAAAATTAGGCTATCTAAGTAAAAGTCACATTGTCATAACCCTTTTCAAAACTTTCTCCTTCACCCTGAACACACTTCACCAAATCACCCTTGCCACCTTCTAAAGCAGCTCTGGAAGTCATCTGACATGCGTGTCTTGAGTTGCACTATACTAGGTTCCTGAAACAATTCCAAATGTTTACCTTTTGTGATCATCTTGGCTTTGAGGAAAAGCCAGAAGTCGCCCAGTGACAGATCAGGGAGCAGGGTCATGAGCACACACAGCCTTACCGTTGGATGGCAGTCAGCAGCAGCATTCACTGTGTTTTTTCATCACACCTTGAAAAGACATTTGCAGAAGGTATCCAGAGGCAGCCCCCTTTGGAGGCCATGCTCCCAGATAATGATAGCTTTTACCCCTTTGTTCTTAGTTTCTAAATAAAGACACTTTCTACTCCTTGAGGAAAAAAAAATAAGAAGAGGACTGCCAGAACTGCTTAAGAAACTGGCTGGAACATTGGGATAGCCATGTTCAAAGTGAGGGGGTGGATTTTGATAAAGATTAATGGCAGAGTGCCTTTTCTATAATCAATTTGTAAGGTTAAACACACCATTAGGTTTCCATCATGCGATCCTTTGTATGCTTGGGCATTTGAGGAGCCTGAAGGTTTACCGAAAGAAGAATAGAAATAACAACAAGAACTACTGTGCATTAAGGATGGATGCTAGGACAGACAGGTCAGAGGACTAGGAGAACATGAACTAAAGACACCTAGCCCAGACATCAGAGGAAAGCAAAGTGAGGCGTCTGAGAGAAGACAACAAAGAAGTACGAGAAGAATTTAAATGAGCAAGAAAAGAGGAAGGTGGCACTCTATGAAAAGGGGCAAAATCTAGTAAGAAAACAAAGCTCTACTAAAAAACAAAGAAAAAGGAAGTACAATAGAAACACAAACAGCCAATAACAAGGCAACGTCCCCATTAGTGATTACAAACACATAGTACTAATGACATCCAAATTTTCATCCAACAGATAACAGATGTTGGAAATCACATGCAGGAATAAGTCCTCATGTGCTACTAGTAGGACTGTAAATTGGTATGGTATTTCTGGAGAGGTAAAAACACACAAACAGATTATCTGACCCATGATCTCTAACTCTGGAATAGTATATGAAAAGAAATCATAATAGAAGATGATTTACCTCTGCAAATATTCACCACAGGCAGAGAAAACAGGAATATAATCGAATAGTCAAACAACAAGGGAAGTAATTAAGTAAATTACAGTACACATAGAGTAGTATGAAATAACTGGAATAACTTAGAACAGCATTTCTCAAGTGGATTACACAGAATTCCTGCTGCTCATATATTAATAATGGTAATGGTGTATATTTCCATTTTTAATTTTAAATCAATACGCATGATCATAATTTAAATACTTTTAGTCTTTAAAATGCTACAGTTTGAAAGAATCAAGGTGATCATAAAACATGCACTGGAAAAAAATCAAATGAGATTCTAACTTAGCAATTCAATTAATTATAGCTAAACCCTACTAGACACTGTTTTGATTGCTATAATCTTTTAAATGTTATTATGTATACAATAACATTAATAAGGGCACATGGGTTTTTTATTTTGTTTTTAAAGTTAAAAAAATAATACTGAACACAAAAAGCTGATGATGATGAATATTATGATCACAGAAACTCGGTTCTGACTAATGATTTAAAAATCCCTATTAAATGCACAGAGACAGATGTAGATTTAAATCCAAACTCTGCAACTTAAGAGAACATGTATCTCTAGGCAAGATGTTTAGCTTCTCTGGGTTCAGGCTATTTATTTGTAGAAAAGTTTGAATAATTTCTGTAGAGAGTTTACAAAATTGCACGGCATACATTAGTACATAATTCTTACTAGTCTCAAATAAACAAAAACTGAACAAGAAGTAGTTTCCATACATGTTCCTTGACCTCAGACATGTACAACCACTCTGATAAGTATCCTGAATAGCACAGGAGACATCTGTTGCAACTGATCAATATATTACTACACTGACACACTAATATTACCCAGTCTATAGTAGAAGGTACATCCGAGATCTACCTTCTCGAATATTCTGTAGGTTTAGACAAATGAAATGCATCCACCATCATGGCATCATAGAGAATGTTACCCTGCCTTTCGTCCTCATCCAACATCTAGTAATCGCTGATCTTTTTGCTGTTTCCATAGTTTTTCTTTTTATAGAATGTCACAGAAGTAGAATCATACAGTCTATGGCCCTTTCAGATTGTCATCTTTCACTGATTAATATGCATGGAGGTTCCTCCACGTCTCAGGGACTGGCCGCCCACTACTTTTTATTGCTGAATGATAGTATTCCATCGACTGGTTGTGCCACAGTTTATGTGCCCACTCACCTACTTCAGAACATTTTGATTGCTTCCTACTTTCAGCAATCATGAGAAGACCAGCTATGAATACCCATGGTAGCTTTTTCTGTGAATTTAGGTTTTTAAATTCATTTGAGGAGATACCAAAGACTGATTGCTGGATCACATGGTAAGAATATGTTTAGTTTTAAAAGAAGTTATTAAACTTTCTTCCAAAATGGCTATACCATTTTATATTCCTAACAGCAACTAACAAGAGTTCTACTGATAGCTCCAAACTCTTGTTAGCATTTGGCTTGACAGTGTTTTGGATTTTAGCTATTCTAATAGTTACGAAGGATATGCCTCGACTTCCAGGTAACATGGTGGCCAACTAACTCAGCTGTGCAGTGTCTCAAGGACTCACTTAAAAAGTTGAGAATATAAATAAAAACTGCCCTTTCAACTTAGCTGGGAGATGAAGGAACACCCCAACAATGGAAATGAGGCCACAGGAAGGTCAGAAATTCTGAAGACACATCAGAAGTGGAGAAAAACAGCAGTCCTGAAGCTGCCCAACTGGCCTGGAGCCATCAGCATTCACAGACGGAGGAAAGCCTGGAGCCCAGAACCTCTGACCAAATACAGTGAGTGTAAATCCTGAAGAAATGGGAACTGAAAGCAGTTGGTAGCCCCAGCCTCCACAAGCATAGTGCAAACTGTGAACTCACTGCAAGCTTTCCCCTAAAAAGGCGTTCCAGAGCCTAGACCAGAAGCAACAGTCTGCAACCACAGTGGGCAGTAACATATGCAGGAGCTATTTTAAAGAAAGAGCCCAAGCCTGAACTGTTTATAGAGTTAATGAAGGCTCAGAAGAGCACATCAGGGTTTTTGGGGTTACTTTTAAACAGCACCTGGGAAGAAACTGGCAAAGGAGACAGATGTAGAGAGGAGAAAAAGGCCACTGACCCCCTGAAAGGACCCAGTGGTAGTGGGAGCACCTCCAATGCAGAGAGCTCTGCCCTCAGGGGAGGGAAGCCAAGACCGACAGGAGAGTTTTGCTGAGGGGTAGGGGATGATATGACACCTCAGAGGTTATCAGACTGTTAGGTACTCCCCCTCACTACCTACTCCAAGAACAGAACTCAGAGGACATCAGCTCTCCCCATACGCCCTCATACCTGTCCAAAGAAATCTCTTGGCTAGTCCTTTAAAGTGAAGTTGCGCAAAAACAGAAACATGAGAAGACAAGGCAATAGGACACCCACAGAAATGTCTAAGACCCCAGAAACCAATGTCATGGGCCCTGAAATAGTGGAACTCATAGGGAAGGAAGTCAAAAAGCAAAGAAATGAGTTGATCAGCCAATTTAAACAAGATATTTTGAAAGAAATGCAAGCAATTATCAGCAGGCTTAAAAAGGAACTTACGAATCAAATAGTGATCCTCATGGATACAAAGGCCACAAATAAAAAGTTGGCTGAGGAAAATAAGAAAATGCAAGATATGAAGGAACATTTTGATAGAGAAGTGGAAATTCTGAAAAGAAATCTAGCTGAAATTCAGGACATGAAAAATTCATTTTAAAGCAGGGGAATTCAACTCGAACATCGTGAGAACAGAATTTCAGACCTTGAGGACAAGGCTGAGGAAACAAATGCTATAATTAGGTATGACTCCAAAATTAGAATTGAATGGGGGCATAATGAGAACTAGCAGGGGGAAGGGTGTGGGAGGTTCAAAAAGGAAGAGAGGAAGGATCTGTAATTTTGCCACAATATATATGTACACAAAATACTCAAGTTTAATGTCAACATTATGTCTCACATATATACATCAATAAAAGGGGGAAAAAACAAAATTAGAATTGAGTAAAGTAGCTGGATACAAAAGGTGATAAATGACTCAAGACAACCAACCTCAGAATTATGATTGTGAGAGAAAGAGCAAATGACAGCACCAAACGTATAAAGGATTGATTCACTGAAATTATGTAAGAAAGTTTCCCAAGTCTAGGAAAATAAATTAACTTTCAGTTACAAAAAGTTTATAGAACACCAAATAACTTCAACCGGTAACAAGACTCACCATGACATATCATAATCAAAACCTCAGAAATATAACATAAAGAGAGGATATTAAAAGTAGCAAGAGAAAAACTGTCATTATTTTACTAAGGCAAACCCATCAGAATTACCACAGATCTCTCAATGCAAACTTTAAAGGCCAGGACAGCCTGGAGCAAAATCTTTCAAGCTCTAAAAGACAAGTATCAACTCAGGTTGTTCTATCTAGAAAAATCATCCCTAAAAATTGAAAGAAAAGTAAAAATACTTTTCATGACCAAGAATACCTACAGAAATCTGTGGACACTAGCCCATCACTACAGAAAATACTTGAAGGAACCTTAGTGAGAGACAGACATAGAAGCAGCACCAAAGAACATAGAGGAAAGGAAACATCTAAAGAAAAAATGTAACAAAAAAATAGACATTACTCATTTGAGTGGTGTCCCATTAAAACAGTACCAGCTTTCTCATGAAATCTGTGAAACTTCCCCCCCATAATTATTACTATTATCAGTTTGCAAAATGTAATAATTATATTCAACATGGAGAACTGGTATAAAATCTTAATCTGTGAAAAAAAAAGTGTATGCCTAATTGTTTTAGTTGTCTACCCCCTATTGAGATATGATACTGGGCATCTTAGTTCATGCTTATATCCTACCTGTATATCTAGTTTATTCACAACTTCTGCCCAACACACACACACAAACACAGACACACACACACATATGTATATGTGTTTAGACAGGGTCTCACTAAGGTCCCAGGCTGGCTTTGAATTTGCAAGCCTTCTAGGTACATGGATTACAAGAACATGGCATTAACACACCCAAGCTGGATAACAATTCTTTACCAGGCAACTACTAAAATAATTTCTCCCAATCTATCAGGCTTGTCTTCTCATTCTCTTAACAGCATCTTTCATAGACACAAATTTTATGTTAATGAAGGCAAGGTTACTAATTATATCTTTAATAGATTATACCTCTGGGGTTGTCCCTAAAGTCACCGTAATACTCAAGGTCAATGATACTTTCTCCATTGTTACACTGTAGAAGGTTTATAGTTTTACCTTTTCATTTAGTTGTACAACCCACTTTGGGTTACTTTTTGTGATATATACAAGAACTGCACTTAGATTCTTTTTCTCTTTCCACATGGACATCCAGTTGTTCCGGCGCCATTTGTTGAAACGATAACTTTGTTCCTTGTGATGTCTCTACTACAAGAAAGATTTGAATATATTTATGTAGATCTGATTGACCCGTCTCTTCTTTAGCCAATGTCACCTGTACCGGTTACTGCACTTTCTGTACACTCTAAAGTCAGAATTGTCACTCCACTCCTTCAATACTGTGTCGGTTGATCTAGCTCTTCTTGTCCTCTGTATAAGCTTCAGAACCAATCTGTTAATATCCATAACGCTATTGCCAAGATTATGGATCAGACCCTATTGAATCTACAAATCAACTTGGGAAGAGCAGCTACCTTAACAATAATGAACCTGTCTATCTGTGATTATAGATTTCTCTATTTAGTTCTTTGAGTTCTTTCATTAGAGTTTTATAGTCTTTGGACATATTGCACATATTTTCTTAGATTTATACATAAATATTTAATTTTGGGGTGCTAAAGAAAATGATACTGTTTTTAACTTCTAATTCCAATTCTACCTGTTCACTGCTGGTATACAAGACTTTTGCATATTAACCTTATATCCTGCAACCTTGCAACAAATGTTAATTAGTTCCAAGAGATTTTTATCAGTTTTTATCAGATTTTTTACACAGATGATTATGTCATTTCCAAGTAAGACAGAAACATTTCTTCCCAATCTGTACATCATTTACTTCCCTTTCGAGTCTTGCAGCATCAGTTAAGATTTTCCAGTAAGGTGTTGCAAAGAGCAAAAGCCTTATTCCTGCTTTTAGCAAGAAAGCTTCCAGTTTCTCAGCATAAAGTATGACATCAGCTCTATGTTTTTTGTATGTGTTATCAAGTAAGGAAATTCCCTAATTCCTAATTTTCTGATAGCTTTTATGATGATTAGGCATGAACATTATGTTATATGCTTTTTCAGTCTCTACTGATACAATTATGTCACACTTTTCTCATCCTGCTTACATGATGAATTACATATCTGAAAACATCAAACCAGCCTTAGATATGTGCAATAAATTTCAATTGGTCACCTTGTACATTTCTTTTCATGTATTTCTGGATTCAATTTCTAACATTTTAATGAGAGGTTTGCATTTAAGTTCATGAGAGGTATCAGTACACAGTTTCTTATAATGTCTCCATCTGATTGTGGTATGAGGATGATCCTCACTTCACAGATTCAGTTAAACATTCTTTCTTTCTCTTGGACGCCATCATAGACAATTAGCACAAATTCTTTTACAAATATGTGGCTCATTTCAACAGTGAGCTCACCTAGTCTGGGTGCTTTTTATTTTGGAAGCTTTTTAATTACCAATTTAACTTTAATAAATAGGCTCTTATTCAGATTCTTTCTTCCTGTGTGAGTTTTGTCAGTGTGTCTATAAAGAAACTGGTCCATTTCATACAGATAACCGAGTCTGTGTTTATCCAATTTGACTTGTTCAAAATATTCATATAAGTTTTCTAATGTATGCAAAAGTGATGGCCCTCTTCCATTTCTGACATAAATTTCTATCATCTCTTTTTTTTCTTAATTATCCTGGCTAAGGGCTTGTCAATTTTATTGGCCTTTCCAAAGAACTAGCACATACATTTGTTAATTTCTTTATTGATTTCCTATTTTCAATCCCATTGATTTCTGCTCTAATTTTTATTATTCATTTTATCTTCTGTCTTCCTATTATTCTTGTCTTGTGCTTACTTTGGATCTAATTTGCTCCTTCTAGATTCCTTTAGCAGATGCTCAGGCTACTGATATTATACTTTTCTTCTCTAATGTATGCAGTCAATACTATATGCTTCCGTCTAAACTACTTTTACTGCATTTCACAAATTTGGTAACTTGCATTTTCATTATTTTTAATAAATTATTTATAAATTTCTCCTTAAGATACCATTTTTCATTTATGTGATATGTAGGAATGTATTGTTTAATTTTCCAGACTGAGTTATTTCTACTTTAATTTCATCATGGTTTTAGACACTGTACAATTTTTATTATTTTAAATTTGTTTAGTTGTGGTTTTTGGATAAGAGTGTGGCCTATTATAATGAATATCCCATGTAAGCCTGAGAATATATTTTGTGCATATTCTTCATGCTGTGTGTCTATGTGTATGGCTTGTAGCTCAGTGATGGAGCACTCACCTACCTGCACAAAGCCCTAGTTTTGATCCTCAGTACTTCTAAAGGTACTATGCAAAGGTCAACTCTATCCAGTTGGTTGGTGGTGATGTAACTGTGATCTTATCAATTTTCTGTCTGTTAGATTTTTATATTTTTGACAAAGGAATGCTAAAGTCTCCAGTTGTATCAGAAGATTCATTTATGTTACTCTGCAGTCCTACAAATTTTGTTTTACTTATTTTGATGCTTTGTTATTAGGCTCACCCACATAAGGGATCATCATATTTTGTTGGAAGAATCGGCCCCTGTTTAGCTCACATAATTTACCATGCTCTACAGTTGCCTTTGTCTGAAATTAATATAGCTACTCCCACATTGTTTTGACTGGTGTTAGGACAGTATATCTTTCTCCACACCTTTGCATATGTTTTTATATTTAGAGTGGTTTTCTTATAGATAAAACATAGCAGGGTCTTGGTTTTTTTTTTTTTTTTTTTTTTTTTTGATTCACTAAGAAACCTGTCTTCTAACTGGTGTACTTCGGGGTTGTAATATTTGTAATAAATAACATCTTCTAATAGATGTGCAGTGATACATCACTGTGGTCCTAATCAGCATTTTTCCAATGCCTAATGATATGCAACATCTTCTTATATTCCTCTTTGGTGCTACTTTCTTCAGGGAAATGCCTTCTCGTGTCTTCTGCTCACTTTCCAATTGAAATCAATTTCGCATTGGACTTTTTGCTGTTGGGGATCACAGTTCTTTATAATATTCTAGCTGAGACTTTTATCATATATGCAGTTTGCAAAACATCTGATCGATGAAAAACTATCCAAACCCAGATGTATGTGAAGTCCCAGTGAGGTCAACTTTTTCCATGTATTATCAGAGAGTACATTACTTAGGTACCTTAAGGAAAGTAAGTGCTAAGCTTTCAATATCTAGGCGATGTGAACAACATTCACCAATTTTCTCAATCATATTTTTGCTACAAAACAGAAACTCTAATATTTATCTGTTGACACATCAACCTAAAAATTCTGCTTGGTAAGCATCAGCTACAGCTGGTAGGTGACCTTGGTTAGAATATGCCAAGGCCTAAGAAAGACTGACGCACGTACCAAGTTTGTGACATCTCTTACAATAATAATTTACAACACATTCAATTTAAGTTGTTCCTCACAAAATAGTAATAATTTGGATAAGTCAGCCATACAGTGTTCACTGTCTTCCACTGTCTTCCACCTGAACACCTCTCACCCACATACATGCACATGGAGTGACACTCTGGTGACATATAAGCCCCAAGTGTTAACTAACCGTGAGGGAACAAATCTTGACATTACTTGAACACTTTGGTGTTCAAGTCAGTGTTCCCTGCAGCCTTTTTTTTTTTTTTTTTTAGCTTCTTTTAACTTATGTTAAGTTGTAACAATAGCACAAGAGTCTTTACCCTTTGCCCAGCTTCCCCCAATGGGAACTTCTTCTGTGGCTATAATACATATAAAAACCAGGAAAATGATATTGGTACACTACTGCTAAATGGACTATGGGCTCCTTTATCCTTGTATACACTAGACAGCCTTCACAGAAATGCTATCAGTTTTTAAGTATCTGACTACCAGTCAAACAACCAATGCAGATACCAACTCAATTATATATTACCTACATAAACAATGTTACACATAAACACATATATACAGTCTGTATATTCATATCAC
This sequence comes from Ctenodactylus gundi, assembly GCA_004027205.1. NCBI lineage: Eukaryota > Metazoa > Chordata > Mammalia > Rodentia > Ctenodactylidae > Ctenodactylus > Ctenodactylus gundi. Next base: position 181,142 of record PVKB01001173.1, on the reverse strand, counting down.
ACACACAAACACACAACCTACAAAGAATCACACCTAAATATGTGAAAGCTTTTATGAAAGCAACAGTAATCCATCTTCCTCGTTCCAACACAGTTTGTAAACTAATTTCTAATTTCCCCTGCTCTTGCTAATCAAGAATTATGTGTAAATGAAGCTGGGACCAAAAGAAATCTTTAAAATTTGTCTAATATAAAAATCCATCCAATGCTTGAATTCCCTACACCACTGATCCTTCAGTTTTCACGTGAATATCTCCAATAACAAGAAGTTACTTAAGATCTCAAGGAATCCAGTCTGTCTTTGATCAAAGTATCAGCAATTCTGTTTCTCTCTCTCTCTTTCCCTCCGTGTGTGTGTGTGTGTGTGTGTGTGTGTGTGTGTGTGTATGTGTGTGTGTGTGTGTGGTGATGGAAACCAGGGCCTCAAACATGCTACACAAATGCTCCACCACAGAGCCTTACTCCCAGTCTCAAGATGGCAATTCTTGAAAAGTATTTTTAATCATAAGTGAAAATGTATTGTTCTGAAGCTTACATAGTCCTTCAGTTCTAGCTGTAGATGGGTTCAACAAACTTTCACTCTTTTTCCCAGGAAAATTTGGCATTCTGGTCTGTCTGAGATGGCCTGAGCTTGCACCTCTTGTTCTGGCAGAGTTAACACTCCCTTTTATCCTGAAGGTTTTAACAAACATGAGATCATTCCTCTATCCAGGAGAGCCTTCAAACACTTGAGGACCACACACACAGTCGCATCAGATCAAACAGCCCCTTGTTGCTCAGCTGTTCTTCCTATGATAGGATTTTTGAGGGCCTTAACAGGCCTGGTCATTTTTACCACTGAGTGAGTACTACCTTATTTATTTTGCAAGATCCTTAATGCCTAAATTCCTTGTTGCATAACTATGTTAATGAATAATTGTATAATCCCAACTAAGGTACAGAAAGTCATTTACTTGTCTATGAACACTAAACCAACATAGAGCTACAGTATTGCTATGCCTCTGGGTAAAGACACCTAGAGAGCCCTCACACCATCTAATGGCACTAGGGAGCAGTCCCACATTACACCAGTAGGTGTCGCTCCATATATGACATTTTAAATGATTTCAATTTTAATTTCTTCATTAAACAAATATTTCCTGGGTACCCATCATATGTCGGGTATGATTCTAGGTACTAAGAATTTCTAGTCTAGACATCAATGAATAATCCCACGGGGTTTTTTTAGATAAAAGTTTATAAAACTCTATTCCTAATACAGCTTGATACTGAATTGCATTTTCCACACCAAAAATTATGCATAAACACAATAACAAAAAAAATGCTGTCATGAATCAGACTCTAAGTAACTGTTCTGTAGGAGCCAGATTAATACATCCTGTGTATTTTCTACCTTTTGAATTCATTCAACATTTTGCATCCAAATTCCCAGTTTTTAAAACCAAACTTAAGATGCTCCTCAGTACAACAGAATTATATCTTGAACAACAATTCTTTAAAAATCTACCTACTCATGTTTTTGTAAGTAGATACTATACTATAAATTCTAAAAGATGGAGCATAAAGCCTATTAATTCCCAAGATACATAGCTTCTATAATCAGCTTACAAAACAGTACCTACTAAACACCAGCCACTCTTCCCAGGTTTATATAAATACTGTATGTAGTAAGCCACTGGGCCCCATCATAGAATTTGGGAATCCACAGCCTGAGTCCTCCTTTAGACAAACCTGTGATACTCATGATCTGGACCTTCAGGTGATTTGAAGTTTATACCAGAGCAACAAAAAACACTGTGTCCAAAAGACAGACTGAAGACAGGTAGGGGATATGGTTCAGCAAGACAGCAGACTTATGTATGCTGAAATCTGAGAACCTGCCAATTACTCAAGTACTACTTGTTTTTCCATCTACTGCCACAAAGAATATTGTCCACGGTGGAAAAAAACTATTTCAGACTCTTCTACAAACCAGAAGTGCTGCCACACTACTTAGAATTCTTAAGTTCAAACTCTAGTCATATGTATTTATCTGAGAAAAACGATGCTTATAAGAATAAAAAGCTGAGAGCTTTGTGAAAAATCCAACCGAATGTTCCCTCAAACCAATAATTATTGTCTGAATTGCTTGAAATGTATCACGTATTGTTCAATTTTAACATGGAGTTACATGCCTACTTCACAAAACAAGAAGTGCTCAATGAACATTAAGTTACAAATGAACATGAAGGTGCTTAAGGAAAGATGTGTAAAGGAGAAAATGATCTAGATTACTTTATACCTGAAGATTAAATAAGGTGTTTTCCTTTACTGTCATGGTAAAGTGACAGATGATCAAATATATTTAAAACACAGATTATTGTCTACAGTTTTGAAATTACAATTGTAACTATCTGTTAGCTCAGAATTTTTGTTACAAATTTAAAAGCATGTCTGTGTATGTGTTTGGGAGTTAAAAAAAAAGATTAAATCTGAATTCCAGCACTCTTTTCAATTAGCTTCAATTGTGATTTGGGGATATGTTACTTACTATGTTTTGACCTTACTTTCTCACCAAGATGCAACCAATAGGACAGTGAGAAGGATGAAGTAAGCTGTTTTATGCAAAATGCCTCAAATAGACTCTGATACAGAGTAGGTGCTCAGTGAGTGGTACTCAAAAAATGCCTCTTCTTTTTGTCCATGACAGTGACTCTACCAATTAATGTCCAGCAAGTCCAGCTAACACAAAGTGTGTCTTCCTTATATACCACGTTCATAAACTAAAACCCCTTACTCAACGGAAAGCCAACAAATATGCATCTTCTCCTTCTGCTCAAATATATTTTGCATGACCTTACATGAATTGCTTAGATAAAAGCTTTTTCTCTTCTGCTTTTGTTATTTTAAAGTGCAGATGCATTTGAGTCATTTTCTCCTTTTGTTTCATATCCTTAAGATCCAAAGCTTCAAAGAGAGAATGTCAGCATGCGGTCGATTTGTGACTGAACTCTTGAAGAGACACTGAAGAATTACCTTGTCAATCACCCCAAGGACTCGGAAGGCCTTCAGCTCCTCGGCAGGGCTCCTTAGGTTCCAAGGGGGCCTTGAACTTAGTGATCCTGGAGGCTAATGGGAGATATCAAAGATTACACATCAATCAGGGAGGTACTTGAAGGAAGACTGCCTGCTGGAGCAAATGCCAGGCCAAAGGAAACTAAATTTATCATAAATCAGAGGATGGAAAGATAAAAGGAGGAAGTTTCTGTCTGTCTGTAATGTAAAATAAAAATATCAAAAATAAAGACAATCAAAAAGAAACAGCAAGAAAAAAGTTGCAAGTAAATAAATCATAACACTGAAAACAACATTTTTAAAAGAAAAATTAATGAGCTAGTATAGTATCTAGAGCAATAATTCAATTTAAGACTATATATGAGACTTTGTAACAAATAGGAAACAATCAACAATCAATTACAACCTTGTGTTTACCCCAAAAAGTCAACAATAATTTAGAAGCGGGGAACTAAAAAACAATGAACTAAGGGACAGACCTGAATAGGGACAGCCACAGCCACATCCCTGTTTATGAACTACGGTCCTTCAGTGTGACTTTATACACATATAAACAGACATCACATGTTTTAAGAGGACCTGACAGATTCAAGTGCAACTAGAAAAACTATCAACAATGGTCAAACATTAAGAAACCTCATATATAATCAATAATTATTAGAACTGAGGATGTTTAAGAGATAACTTACAAGAGAACAAATTTTTTTTTCAAATATTTGAATACCTGTGATGTGGAAAACAGCTTGTTCACTACATAAAAAATTTTAAAAAACATTGAATATAGGAAAGGGATATTTCAGTATTACAAACAATTAAAGAATAACCTTAACTTTCATCTACTGGTTTTAGTTTTTCTGTTCGTAAATGTAAGTCATTAGATTAGAAAAACTTTGTTTAAGGACACCTTTACCATTCTGATTTTATTTTTATTTATTTACTATTTTTTTGAGATAGGATTTGCTCTGTATTCCAGCATGGTCCTGAACTCACTATGTAACCAGGCTGGTCTTAAATCACAGCAATCCTCCTGCTTAGTCCTCCTCCCAACCCCAGTGCTGGAATTACAAGCATGCACTACTACACTTGGCTAAAATTCTCTCATTTGTGATTTGGGGACAAGTTACTTACTTGCTCTCACTCTTGCTCTCTCCCTCTCTCTCTCCCTCTCTCTCTCTTTCACTTGTTCATTCTCTTTTGCTAGTGTGCTGTGTCTGTCTCTCTCTCTCTCTCTCTCTCTCTCAAGATATATATAATATATATATATATATTATATATATATATGCCCTTATATTCAAATGGCTAAGCAGCAAACCCAAAGGCTTTATTATATAATTACAACTAACATTATTATCAAAAATCTATTACAATACCAAGAAAATACTCTGACCCCCCAAGTGGAAGACAAAATATCCTGGTTCTTCAAATGCCTCAAGGACAGAACTATTAAGATGCTATGTTAAATACTTCCAGTCCCTGTGTAGCCATCTGCAGGGGACAGGGTCCCTTGGGAGCAGGAACTGAGAGCTCGTTCCCTTCAGTCTGGCCTGTGTCTGGTCAGCTGGCCGGAGGGAAGGAAATCAGAACTGATGAGCAGAAAGGCTGGGGAAAAGCAGACCTGCATGGATTGTCTTTTACAACTAGGAAAACTACCACCTGTAAAATTTGCCACAAATAGCAATTCTATTTACTTTCTGTTTGCTAGTTTGTTTATTTGTTTGTTTGTTTTTAGGTACTAGGCAAATACTAATTTCAGTGCACACGAAATTGTAATATTTGGGGAAAAATTTTTCTCTCTCTTTTTTTTTTAAAGACATTTAAAAATGGTAATAGGGGCAACTAGACTGGATGGTAAGAATCTTTAACATTAATGTAGACCTTTTCACTTCATTTATTTATTTATTTATGGGGGTCAGAGTCTCGCTCTGTAGTCTAAGTTGTTTCTGAACTCACTAGGTAACCCATGGAGGCACCAAAATTAAGGTTGTCCTCCTGCCTCTGCCTCCCAAGTGCTGAGATTACAGGCATGCGCCACCACATCAGTCTTAGACCTCTTCAATATATTCAAAACATCCTTATTTAAGCTCTGGTTTCATGAGGTATTGAGCTAAATGTCACAAATAATATGTACCACTGCCTTCTAAAAGCTTAAGACCTAAGGGAAAATTTTAAGGTATCAATATATTTTATGTACAGTACACACGGTTTTCTAACTGTGCTGCACCCGTCTCTCCCCTGTACCCGTCCCAAGTGCAGTGCCTACAGGAAGTCAACCTCACCACCCCATCTTACAGACAAACGGAGGGCAGTGTGGGATGATGGAGGGTTTGTGGTCAAAGAAACACTGAAAAAGACTACTAGTTAAGAAAGAGCCTCAACTCCTCCTCACTCCACTGCCCGCGGTCTTTCTTCACCTTGTCTTCACTGATGCCACTGTATCTTTCAGTTTCCAAAGAAAATGACTGGTTTACTTTAGTGACTTCAATAGCAAAGAAAGCCAATTACGAAAGTCAAAGTCTCTCCTATGCTTCCCAACAAATGTACAGCATATCTACTACATGCATGGTAACTGAAAGACACACCAGTCATCAAGCAGCATGAACTGCTCGAACCTCAAAAGTTCACAGTTTGAGAAGAGAAGCCAGATGTGTAAAAAGTTAAATAGAACAGTCTCCTAAAGACATCAAACTACTGAGATAAGCCCGGGCCATTAGTTAGTACATGAGGAACTACAGTCAAAGAAAGTGGTAGGACTAAAGGTGATTTTAAGTGCTATGTGAAAATCCAGTGAGAAAATGGACAGTGTATATATAAGACTGAAAAGGCACCCACCTGGTAGGGAAAAAAATATTCAAATTGGGAAAACTGCAGAAAACAATATCACATATTTAAGATCAATCTTCACAGGCCTTGAATGCCAAGAAGAAAAGTCAGCACATTTTTGTAGAAGGACAAACTTAATGAAAACAGAGCGAAGAGGCTACTCTTGGAATGGTAAAACTGCTATAAGGAAAAGACCAAAGGCAAAGTGATCATTAAACTTCTCTTTCTACTTTAAACCTCTATAAAAGTTCTAGATCAGAGATAGGAACAAAGAAAGATCATGAAATAAAATCATCAATAAAAAATCTTGTATTTCTTATAGGTAGCATTTAAACGGGGCAGAATCCTATGGATCTATTCCTTTCTTGAACAGCCAAAGGAAACATAAATCCACAGAATATTCAGAAATATTCAGGAATTTTAGAGATCAAGTCCAACACGTGTGGGGGTTTCCCCCGATAAGAAAACTGAGAATCAACAAAATCAAATAATCTAAAATAAGGGGATAGAAAAAAAGATTAAATTTTATAAAATAATATGAGAGATAACAGCCCACTGTTTGAAAAGGAGTGGAGGCTGACTTCTTGATGAGAAAAGTAGGCCTTTTCACTTCCAGTCATTAGCTACCATAGTCATCTCTGAAGAAGACAGAGTGGTTGCACTCAGCTATCCAGTGACTAATGACAGCAGCAAGAAGTGAGGAGAGACAAAAAGGTAGGAGAGTTTTCTACAGAGCTCCACTAAGGAAGAGCAGAAGGAAAACACAGCAACAACAAAAAGTCAAAAACTCAAACTCTGAACCTGATATTCAAATACAGCAGAGTTTCTGAACTTCATTACTTCCATATATTTTTGATTTTACAAAGACTGCTCTCAGCAAACTACTGGCCCCAGTATGGAGCTCCCCAACTCCACTTGGATCACACTGTATACCTAGCACTTAGCTGCAGTCCTGTTGCTGACATAGAACACCCCATTCCTCACTGAGGTTGAAACAATACTCAATTTCAAATATCTCTCTAATGAAGAAACACCAACTAATGATACCAACAAATGAAATACACAAGAGAAAAAATTTTTTCACTATTACTTGTGAGAGCTAAGCTTTCATCTTCACAGGATTAAAAGACTCCAGGTGAGGCGACTACATCTTGGGGGACTGTGTTTGCCAACCCACTGATGTTCACCACTGATGTGCTGCTGGGAGGTGGGGCCAGATGGAGGAGATGGTCTCAGGGGACAAGCCTCCGGAGGGTATCTCTCTCCCTGGGGCTCTTACAGCACTCGCCGCCTCCCAGCCATCAAGAACCAAGCAGTTCTGCCCCACCAAGCCTTCCACCACAATGTTCCTGCAGTGAAGTCAGACAACAAACTGAATCTTCTAAAACCAGGAGCCAAAATAAATTCTCCTCCTTTGAAGTCGTACATTAGCAATAGAAAAGCTAGCACCTTACTATACCAGTTGTACTCAAAAAGCTATGTAGTAATTAGTTAAGGCATATATTCTATGTATTTTCATTCAAAGCTTGTAATCATGTGATAAAAATAAACTCATACTTTAGAAACCATATAAGCTTTTGCGTCTTAAATTTAGATCATTTGCTGGTTTTCTAAATTTCATTGATCTTGAGTTTAAAATTCCTACAACTAAAAATAGCAAAAATGCTATTCTAAGTCTTTCCCTAAGGAAACTTCCCTTGAATATTAACTCTTAAATCTTTCTGTCATCTACAGTGTTTTTTAAAAAAGAAAGAAATCTGTCTCTCTCTGTTAAGATTTCACCTTTGCTTCAAACAATGTCCATTTGCTTCTCATCTAAAACCTGCTCCTTAAGTTTTCTTGAAACCTCTTAAAAACAAAGTAATGAGGAAAAGATAAAGGTAAAAGACTGCTTCCTCCCCTTCCTGTCCTTTTTTGAAAAGGATATTAAAATAAATGACTGGCAACCTGCATATGTACTTTTATGTGTACTATGTAACAGTATCTGAAGTTCGGTAAAGCAAAGGCTTACACCATCAGAGACAATCTAGATGAAGGAGCCATGACTTGGGAAAACACCAAAGGAGAAACTGGAAATTAATAAAAATTTTAAGGCCAAAAAGAATTTTTATTCTCCTAATCATTCAAGCTAGGAAAAAATATGTACACACCAATTCAAGAGAGGAATAATACCTGCTTTGCACAGAACTGGAGGGAAGCAACAGGAGGCATGTGCATCAGGCCTCGCATTGCACTGGCTGAAATTTAGACACAAAGATGGTTAAAGAGAAGAAAGATAGACTCACCAAGCTGATCACAAACCTATGGAAGACAATTTAACTTAAAGATAATAAAAAATAATCAAGCACGCTCTTGACCAGGAAGGGCCAAGCTTTTGCCCTCGTCTAAGAATCAAAAAAACAAAGGAAGTCCTACTAGCAGATAGAGTTCAGGATGTAACCTTTTGCACCCTTTCTGATACAATCTCCCAGGATTCTCCAGGGATCAGGGATCTTATCTCTTCTTCTAAAGTGTGTTGCCTCAACTAAGGCCATATTTGTGTCTACAATTATGTTATAAAGTTTGCAAGAAAAGAGATTATATCATTTTTCTATTATCTCTCATATGATGTTGTAATAAAATCTTAGCAGATGCTTACTGAGTTAATATATAAAGTAACATCAGAAAAAAAAAAACTTGGTTTGATGCAAATAAAAAAGTTTCTTTCCAAATTCTAAAATACGACAAACCCAGGTAACTAGGACATAAAACATCAAGCTGCTGATGTTCTAAGCATTTATCTGCCTTACAGACAAGTCTGGGGCGGTCCCAAATGACCCAAGTTTGGAGCAGTCCTGAGCATCACTGCTTCAGTTAATTGTGCCTTTATAGCCCCCAATGACCTACAGAAAATCCCAGGAGATTATGTATAAAACGAAAAGTTTTAGAATCAGCCAATAAAACTATACAAGAATTATAATTTAAGAAGCTCAAATGCAGATGGATAAAGAGATCTAAATTATTATAATTTTATAGACAGGAATATCAAGGGCACAGAAAGGGACAATACAAGGACCAAGAAGAGAAATCAAGTCTCGCTTCATTCTACTTCAGGTGATTTGCTGGACTGCCCTTTCCAGCAATGACCTAAGAAAATTACTGATAAAATTCAAGAGACCAAAACTCTCAAATATTTGCATGGCTTCTCTAAAGTGAGAAAACCAAACCTTAAAAAGGAAGGGAGTAAAAGAACAAAGTAAAAGACAGATGAAAGGAAGTAGGAAGATAGACTTTCTGGTGAGGAAAAGGGAACATGGGGGCTGGACTGGGGTGGAGAGAGGAAAAAGAAAAAGCAAGTAAAGATGGCCAAGATGTGACGTGCAAATGCACCAATTGCTCGAGTTGGTTATAATTATTATGTATCACAAATACCTATGTATAAAAGAATAATAAAAGAAAAAACTTTTATTTTTAAATCAAATATTTTAATTAGAAATAAAGCTACAAGACAAGATTGCAAGAGAATGGCTCAAGGAAACGCAAACCACAACACAGAACACAGGCCACACCTGAGCCCCGCCTTCCAGCTGCAGCTGAGGTCCCTGTCTCGGGTGGAGGCTGCAGATGTTCTCCGCCCGCATCAGATACTCCGCTGTCCTTCTCTTCACGGCTTCCCGGCGGGTGGGGCTTGATTCTCCTAGGAGAGAAACAAAAGTCCAGCCTCAGAAGACCTGCACAATCTCTCTTCATCCAACTTGAAAACAAACTTCCTTTCACAAAGTGCACTACTTGTGCACTGCTCTAATTGCAAAGGATACATATTCAGAACTGGAAAAGACACAAAAGCCATTAGTTTCAGGAGATCTAAATATTACCCTCTTGAGGCTCATTTACCCAAATCCTGGCAATCTCCTGTTTCAATATGAATTGAGAATTTGATGTATTTTAGGAGGAGTCAAAAATGTAAGAAATGTGGTGTAGGTCTAAGGGCGCAGTTGACCAGTTAGACTGCCTGCCTAGAAAACACAAGGCCCTAGGTTTGGCTCTCCAGCACCACATAAGCAAGATATGGTGACAAACACCTGTAATTCTAACACATGGGAGGCTGAGACAAGAGGACTGCCATGTGTTCGAGGCCAGCCTAGACTACACAGTAGGCTCGGGACCAGCTTGAATTACAGAGCGAGACCCTGTCTCAAACAACCAACAACAACAACAAAATTTATTAAATAAGGCCCTGAAGACAAAGGCCAGACAGGATACAGCTGTCCCCCTCAAAAACAGAACCAAATGCAATAGATACTTCAGAGCTGTAACATGAAATTGACATGCCATGGGCTATGGAAAAGCATCAGGCACCTCGGGAATCCAACTGCTTAGGATATTTCTGAATTCACACTGACTGATTTGCAAGTGTCATTGTTTTTCATTAGTAACGAACTGTCACCTACCTTACGAGTGAAGCAGGTTAAGTGATGGAAATCCCTGTACTATAAAGTTATATGAAAGTGTGAGCAAGTCCTTTACCCTTTCTGGGTCTCCACTTCCCCAAATTAAGGGTATTTAAATTAGCCTCCAAAGAACGGTAGAAACGCAAGGCATAGGTGTTTATGCCCACCGCCCTCTCCCCTCCAAATGGGAGGACTTCATCCATTTTATATGACTGACTGAAAATATGGCACTTCACATGAAGAAAGCATGCCACTTCAAAAAGTCTGAAGACTCATGTATTGCACCATCTCAAAGGTCCCTTTCATAGACATCATTACTATTCTGTAACATTGCAAAGGAGGCATGACTCGGTTTTACCAAGGCACCTAGCAGATGCCGCTAAGTTCACCCTGCATCGTGGGAATGAGGCAGCCCAAAGCATCAGTGCAGTAGAGAAGCAAGTGCGCTGCCTGCATTTCAAGCAAGCGGCTGGCTCGCGGGATTCTGGCTCCGCCGGGCACTGGTCGTGTGACCTGTGGCACACCACTGCAGCTTTCTGGACCTCCAATCATGAAGGCAATTAAAAGAGACAACGCATTTTATGGCAGAGTCATCTACAGCAAAGCCCATCGTGTATAAAGTTCTCTAAACTCTGATTTTCTCCCATAACCAAATCCTACAAAACTGAAGACATGAATGACAGTAAAGTGGATATTTTTCCTCCAAAGATGACTAGTGGGAAACCTCTTACTGATTTCTGCCTGGACAGCACCGCCTCCCACCTCTCGAGGAAGCGGCCTCTCTGAGTCCCCTTTGCTAAGTGCTAACCTCGGGCCAGAGGAAAGCTGTGCATGTGTTGATCCTTAATTTAAACACCCATTTGAAATTCTTATAGCCAGGCCCCATGGTATAGGCCTGCAGTCTTTGCACTCCAGGACGCTGAAACAGGAGGATTACAAGTTTCAGCCCAGCCTGGGCAACTTAGTGACTTAGTGATACTCTGTCTCAAATGTCATAACTAAAAATGGGCTAGGGATGTAGCTCAACCAGAAGGACCCAAATACAAGCTCTAGTACAACAACAACAACAACAAAACTGGTGGTTCACCTTAGGTCCAGCTCCAATTGAAACTGCAGCTCTGCAGTTCTTGTTAATTCAGAATGTTTAAGCACTTGATAAATCTTTAAAATTTGCTCTATCCATAAAGTTAACCTGCCTTACAAAATCATTTCACATTTTAAATTTTTTGAATTATGGAATACCTAGCTATGCTTAGAGTTTTAACCATATTTTGTAATCAAACACTTGTTTTTAAACTTTTGGCTTTACTGCCACTTTCCATGCAGTCTCCATAGTAACAAAGAAACAAGCCCCAGAAGCCAGCAGCTGAAATGGATGCCTGCTGATGCCGGTGCATCCACTTCCATGGAAACTACAACCAGTCATGGAGATACCAGGCCTTCAACCTGCAGCCTTATGCATATACAGACAGAGCCTAGGATTCCTTCCTTACCAGCTCCTCAAAGGGAGCTCACGATGAACAGCAGCAACCAAGGAAGAAATCCTGCATCCAGATGCTCCCTGAAGCTATGAGTACCAGAGAGAACAGATAAATTTACAGATTTCCAGAAGAGTTGTGTAATTCAAATTATTGACAAATGTGACTTCAGATGGATCTTAACTGATTAAAAAGTGCTTCATTCACTCTTTTCTCTTGGGTTTCTTATTGCTTGTTCTTAATTATAAAACCCATGTGTGCCAAGTGCATTGATACATGTTTGTAATGCCACTCAGGAGGGGATATTACTCAGGAGGCTGAGGAAAGAAGGACCACAGGTTCAAGGCTAGCCTGGGCAACTTAGCAAAACCTTGTAACACAAATAAAAAATTTTAAAAATGGATCTGGGCTACAGCTAAGAGGTACAGTGCTTGCCTTCAATACATGAGGCTCTGGGTTCAATTTTTAGCACCACACTTACACCAAAAAAATACACGTACACATACATACACATGCACACACATGCGCACACATGTGCACACACAGGAAGTGTGCTTGCATAGGCAGCTGCACACACACACAGAGTCCATAATAATCATTATTCAATTCAACCCATGTTTAGGATGTATGGTTGGGAATTCTTCAGTAATATAGGCAAAAAGCAGGGAAAAGCTATTCAAAATTGGATACACAGGTACACAATGTATAGCCCATCAAACGATAAACCAACACTTTCAATACATTTCCCTACATTTCACATATATCAAGAATTTGACCTGGGCTGGGCATTCAAAAGAAAAAACCTCCCATTTTCAATACATTTCTGTCAAAACGTTCTACTGTTCTGCAAAGGACATCTTCCCTGGACTGTGACAACCTTACTTCACCTTCTCAACCTCCGTTCATGAGAGAGAACCTGGGGAGGCGGGGTAAGAGGGTGATAAATAACAGAGGGCAGCAGAGTGAACACCAGACGTCCCACAGCCGCCACTGAATGTCCACGAACACTGGACTATGGGTGTGGCACTTTGCTGGGCACCAACTCTGACTTCAGTCATTAAGACAATTTTTACAGAAGACACTGGTCTACCTATAAGAGGAATATAGAAACTGTAACTCACCCAAGTAGCCACCACCAATGGTACTCCTACCTTCTGCTTAAAAGAAATATATACATTTCCTCTCTTTTATAATTAAAAAAATTAAAGCTTAGGGATGTAAAATGTCTTTCTCAGCTGTTCAGTTCATAGAGGGGCCTGACCCTCAGTCAGCCCTTCCACCTCACATCCAGGGATTTGCCACTCTACTGAGCTATGTTTTGATAGAAATCAAACTAACTGGATCTGAAGTTGATCATTACACTGTTTGAAGGGAACAAGAAAAATTCATAGCATATGAAAAGTACTGGTGAACAGGATGACAAAAGATGAAGAGGAAATTAAACGTAAGAATTTGAAAAAGTGGCCCTCAGACAACACAGCAGAGGAAAGCGAGACAAGGGAGACCCAAGATGACAGCACACAGGCAGACACAAGCGCCACACACAGGTGCCTCACGTGCATGTAGGGAACACACGGCAAAAGGCCACCCAGGAGCACCTCCCACCACGGCATGCCAAGACTGGAAAGGGAGAACCTACCTTTAATACAAATTGATAAAAAAAAAAAGGCATACCTGTATCAACAAAGGTACTACAGACCTTTCTGGGGGAAAACATAAAAATTAATCTTTCACAGATCTTTGTTATCAAGCACTTATTTGAAAAGCAAATGTCTTTTCTCATTTGCCCATAAAAGAACAAAGAGGAATTTCAATGCATGGAACTAATAAAAATAGGTTTCACGGCCTAGAACAAAGGGCAGTTCTTCCACTTCTGGTCTTCTTCCCTGAGTCACTAAAAAGCACAGAGCAACCCCTCAGAAAATCGAGGCTGGACTGACCGGGAGTTCTGGATAAGTATTCACATTTCATGGGAAAGGATGAGTGACTTTTAAGGATTATTTCAACCTGAGTTTCCCCCACGTGCCCCAAACTTAACAGAAACGTAACACTGAACTAGCCCCGGTTACATTCACCTCTCTCTCTCTCCTCCACACTTTCCACAGCCCCTCTACTACTGTGCTTAATACAAGCATGCTCACTCTCGTTCAAATTTATCCCACTGGAAAGAACATCCAAATCAATCGAGTTTGCTGGAGTGAATTTGTTGTTTGTTGTGGCTTTTGCTTTTTCTTTCCTTTTTTTTTTTTTAAACAAGTTTGGTCTCATATAAAAGAATACTCCTGTTTGAGATGGCCTTGGTAGTTCAGTTTCTTTTTTTAAGTGCAGATTTACTATGGTGTTTATTAATGGTGTTTTGTTCTTTCCAGGTATACAGCCTACCATCTCTGCCTCATGCTAAGTGATCTGACAACAAAAGGCAGCCTTGGGGAGAACAATGCGTCACGGTTCTCCGTGTCCCCCTCGGCACTGAAGCCATCAGCTCTCTGTGCACGGCGTGAACCGGGCAGGGAGGGAACCTGCTTTCTATGTGCATCCAGCCAACTCTCTATTAAGGTTTTTCAAAACTGAATGTTATGTGACTGCTAGAAAGTCAAAAAGTCACCAAAGGCGAGTAAAAGCAAAAGCCATGGGGGTATTTGTGTGCAGGCCCTGCCTCGACGGACTGCTTGCGATGTTATGTGGCACTTTTCCCATCCGTGGTGCTGAATGAAACTCCCCTCATTAGATCATACCATGTTAAATGCCTCCTTTTGATTCAGCAATTTCTGTGTGATCTATAACCTAATATTCTTAATTTTGTTTTGCAATTTTAAAAGAGAACACCCAAAAGACTAGCATTTATTCATTTCAAACTACATCACCAAGCCTGACTCTTAATCATAAACACTTGCATGCAGCCTGATAGCAGGAACACTCCCAAGGTTCCTTGTGTTCTAAACTCAAATGGCTTCTAACAGATTAAGACAAAAAGAGTTCATGAAAAATGATGAAGGAAAAAGGAATAAAGAATCAAAACTAAAGAGCTAGAACTTTGCCTTACGAGGGACTAAAAGAAGGGAAAACTTCGAAAACAGAACTCTATGTAAATTAAGAAAGTTTCTCTGCCGTTCTGGAAAACACGGAAAGTGATCCAATCTCCAAGGCTCTACTCTGACAGCCACCTGCTAAGGAGAAGCGTCAGATTTGGGGAGGAATCCAGAGTCCCACAGTGGTCTTCTTGACGTCATTTTTCCTTTGAGACGATGTAAAGTTATCCACAGAAGAACTGACCATGGGTAGTGCATCAGTAACAATCCCAGAGGACTTGAGTTTCCTTTAATGCATCCTTTGCCTTGGTGCACGTCAGGATCAGAGCAGACTCCACATGGTCTTTCTTCCTCCATCTTTAACATGAACATGCACAGCTACACATTTAGACAACTCAGAGGGCGGGCTAAGCAATACACCAGACAATATGACATTCGAAGCCAATTTTGGGAATAGAAATTCTTTCCCAGTAATTAACTTTATCAAATAAAACACCAGAGTGCAAAAATTCTCCAGCCTATTTCTTCCCACCCTTCCTCCCTAACCATTCCTAAGTTGCATATTATATCCCATTACACACAGAAGATTATTCTCTGACAAAATTTTTTTAAACAAATGAATAAAAAAATAAATGAATTACTTTCTAACCCTATTACAAAGTCTAATTAACAATACAGTTGGGCCTACTGGCTCAGGACTGTAACCCCAGCACTCTGAGAGGCTGAGGCAGGAGAACCTTAAGTTCAAATCCAGCCTGGGCAATTAGGCAAGATCCTATTTCAAAATCAAATTTTTTTTTAAATGGACTTGGAATGCAACTCAATATGAAGGGCCTGGGTTCAATCCTGAGAAAAAAGACAGAGGGAAGGAGGAAGAAAAAGAAGAAGAAGAAAACACCACAGTAAACCCTCATTCCTAGGGGACAGATTCCAAGATGGCTAGTGGATGCCACATGAATCCTACATACAAGTGCTGTGAAGCCACGGCAGTCAATGTGGCAACCAAAAACGCTACCACTATGTGACCAGTAGGCAGGTATAGACCTCAGTATGTAGGATAGCAGGGTGATTCCTACCACTGGTGACACAGGGCAAGACAGACTGGGATGACACCCAACTTCAACTCACTTCTCAGAAGGAGGCATCATTTAAAACTTACGAAGGGTTTATTTCTCAAATTCTCCACTTGCTATTTTCAGATCAGAGCTGACCATGGGTAACTGAAACTACAGACAGTGAAATCAAGGCAGGGAGAATGACAGCACCTTCACGCCTGCAGATGCCCAGTCTCCCTTCCCATAACTTTGAGGCTTTCTCTGACAACAGTTAGGTGAACCTCGGAGAAGATCTGGATGGCTACTGTTGCCATCAACTATGTAGCCGAAGTGCACACACTAGAAACACAGAAGCATGACGGGACTCACCACGGCTCAGTCAGACTACAAGAGAATCTATGTTCTGATGCCATTTTATGAAAAATTGTCGTAAGAGTATCAATGAGGGGAGGGGTGCACAGATATCTAAGTAGCTATTAATCACTGTGTAAAGAGAATGAAGTCTACAAAATATCTTTCCCATTGTTTGACAATTACAATTTTTTAAAATGGTACCATGGATCAAGTCCAGGACCTTCACACTGAGCTGCATACCTAACCCATTTTTTTTTTCTTGATTTTGAGACAGGGTTTCACTACTTCACTAAATTGCCCAGGCAGGGCTCACAGCTTGTGGTATTCCTGCCTCGGCCTCCCAGAGTGCTGAAATGACTGGCCTGCACCACCAGTTCCACAACAGTTATAATTCTGAAAGATACATTTCGAAGAAATATAGTACCCCTGTTCAATGATCTGGTAGTTTTTCAAATGACACTGGCCTTTGAGACTAGTAACAACAACACAGTAAGCTGAGAAAAAGCAGCCTTAACATTCTTAATATTCCATCAGAGAGAACAGACAAGGTGAACTAGTGTGTGTAATTTATACAGGACACAGTTGAATTATAAAGACACACACACAAGCTAGAAATTACAAAGATGTAACAAACTATAAGTTACATGTTACCAGGCAACAAACAATTACAAAATAACATTTAAGTCTTTTCTCAAAGTGCCTAATAACCCATCACTACTAAAAAAACAAAAACAAAAACAAAAACAAACCAAAAAAAACCTCACTGGGGGATGTTTTTACTGCATTTGGTTTACCTTCCTCATAAATATCTACTCTTCTTCAAACCAAAATCAAAGATTTTTCAGTAATCACAGGGATAAAACCAGTCCTTTCAATTGAGTGTTTTTAAACTGTGTTGCTAAAGATATAAAAATGTACAGATACAATGACAGGGATTGTCTAATTAAAACCCTTCGAGAATCCCTGTCTATCTGCTTCTGCTACAGAGCAGCTGTGCCTCACACAGATTCACATGAATGAAAATATTTAGCTGAGAAACCACCCACTTAGTTTATTTTCCATATGACTTTCCTGTAATTATTTTGTAAACTGTTCGCACAACAATACATAAAAACATCTGCAAAAACAGGTAATTAATGTGTCAAGCCAAACCAATGCATTTTTTATGGTGTCCATGCTTCGTCAACTGTAATTATAACTCTTTTTTAAGCAAATGATGATGTGTTTGTTGCAATGTGCAAGTGGTTATTTTAGATGCTCTGTTTACTGTTCATACAATCTGAATATCAAACTCCATAGCTACTTTACCCCACATCAGTGCTTTACCTCGCTTTCTGCTGAAGCAGGAAAGTGGTTCTCTTTCCCAAGCTATAATTTGCAGTAAACATTTCTGTCATTAAAACATGAAATTCTCAACAACAACAAAAAAATTGACACTGAAATAGTCTACAATACAGGAAACATGTGCCAAAAAACTACTCATCTAGACTTTCTTCCTTTAGTTATAACCCTGGAGAAATACGGTACTTCGAGCCAGTGGGCTCAAGGATGGTAAATCCCCAGGGACATCAACGTTCATGATGGTATTTGGTAATGGCGGCCATTCCATCTCCATCTGCCAAATACAAATACTTGCGAAGTGATGAATGGAGAACAAAACATCTTCCCAAAATGGTTTTCTTTTCAATCTAACTCACCAGGCACTTAATTACAAGAGACACTGCCGTCAAGCTCAATGCTGCTGCTGTTGCTGCATAGTAACTAAAACTGTGCACTAAGAGTCCACCAGGATGGGCATTCCAGGTGGCCCAAGGGATAGGATCCCTTGTCTAACAAAAGCTAATAAGGTTAAGGAAGAAACACAGCCCTGCACTGTTTTTCTAAGGTTCTCTCTCTCTCAAAAAAAAAAATCTGCAGATCTGCAGTGACTAATTATAGTACAGGAAACGCAGATGATAAAAAAAAAAAAACTCTCAGAGAACAAAATTTTCTGCTTTTGTTGTTGTTGTTCTCACACACAAATTTTTAAAGTTGGTTGACGCTTTTGACTTTACAGGTCTAAGCTTATTTAACTCTTATATTTTGATATAGATCTTCCTGAACTGAGCTACTCTGTTCTTAAGTGGAATATCGTGAAATGTATTGAACAACCTTTCCTGAGTGTTAACTATTGTGATATGCCGCGGGTGTCTAGTCTCGTCTCATTCACATAAGTAAATATCAGAAAAGTGTTGTGACAAATCAAAAGACAGCCTTCCAATGGCCACGCCTGGCTTCCGGTCAAGTCCTCTTCAGAGCTTATCTAGATGGGTGGCATCTAATCAGAACAGCCTTTGTGCCCAGGGCCGTGAAGTAGGCCACACCCAACCAAGATGAGAAATAGAGAGAACTTGCTGAAGGCAGACATGCAGCAGCCACGCAGGGCACACCTGCAATCTCTGCTACTCAGGAGCGCCAGGACAATGGAGAGTTTGAGGCCAGTCCGCCAAGTCAGTAAAACCCTGTCTGAAAATAAAACTAAAAAGGGACTACAGTTGCAGCTCAGCAGTAGAGCTCTTGCCTAGCTTGTGTGAGGTCCTGGGTTCTATTCTTGATACCACAAAAAAATCAAACTCAGATCTGGACTATCAAGAGACAGTAACATTGGTCTCCACTACTTGTACGCTAAAAACATAAATGTCAAAATACATGCAAGTGATTCTACGTCTAATGCCAAGTTCTACACACAGTCAAATCTTAGGAGTAAATATATTGGTGTCTATGTACAGAACCGGTATACCATTTTTAATTCCATCTGACACGCTAACAAGTTATCTTACTGATTTCTGGTTTCCTGTCACACAATCATTAGGACTACATTACTTGTCACCTTCTCCACACAGTCTCCCCATGAGCATTCTGCTCCCCCAGGGTCAGGTGGCCATTTATATGCACTACAAACTCATTCTCTGACTCAAAAATATGTACAGAGAATTTCCTGTGCACTAGGTGCAAGGCTGGAGGACACAATGATGAACAAATGAAGAGGACTCTATGGTTACATGAGGGACAGTATGAAGTCAGTAGTGGTAAAAATAACCATTACATTGTAACTATAAAAAATTGAAGAAAACAAACATATCCAGTGACAGCAAAGGGTCTGAGCAGACACAAAGAAAGGCCTGTAGAAGAAACACCACAGGAACTGAGATGTGATGAGAAAGAAGCATGCAATGGATAAAGGTAGCAGAGTGAGCAGGCTCATGGGACAGGTCCAACATGTGAAAGACCCCGTGCATTCCAGGAGATAAAGAAGGTCACTAGGGCTAAAGAAGAGGTGAGTGGAGGGAGCAACAGGCCAAATCACACACAGCCTGGAAGCCCACAGTAACACTTCGATCTTTTCCTGAAAACAATGGGTTTTCAGAAAATGACATGTCAGGTCATGTTTTTAAAACAATCACTCAGGCTGCAGAAATGAAGGAATGAATGAGAATCAATAAGAAGAGAAGCAAAAAAAAATCAATTAAAGTTGTCTACAAAGTATGATGGACAGTGGGACTTTCACGATGTCACAATGTCTCTGGTGGGGGGAAGTATCAAAATATAAATTCTGGAAAGTTACTTGAAAATATTAAAAATTTTTGATAAATATGAATATAAAAATTATTGAACTGCAGTAAGAGAAAGAAGTCTCTGTGTTGTCTTCACATGGGGCTACTCCAACCTGCTGCTCCCTCTCCCCAGCATAAGGGGATGGGAGAGGTGATGGCCAACTCCCTTCCTGATGCTGCAGGGGGCTTGTGGGATTTGGATCTCCACTGCAAAGATTCATGGGGGATGGAAGGGAAGAAGATGGCAAAATCAACAGCAATTTACAGGGTTATGATTTAGATATAAAATGCCCCTCAAAAGTGGGGCCTCCTTGCAGATGGGTCACTGAGGGCACAACCTGGAAGAGTACATTCCTGTCCCTGGCTCCTCCCTTCTCTCCGCTTCCTGGCTGCCCTGGGTTGGGCACTGTCCTCCACTGTGTTCCCGGTCATGTCGTTTGTGCCTTAGAACCAACCAATCACAGGCTGCAAACATGAGCCAAAATAAACTACTTTCCTGTCAAATTGTGGGCGCCAAGTGTTTTGTCCCAGCAAGGGAAAGGGGCAGACAGGGCAAAACTTTAACCAGGAAATCTGGGAACCATGACAGCCATGGTGTGCTTGGATGAGTTCCCACACATTCCTCAAGATTTAAAAGTTGCACACATGCACGCACACACACACACACACACACACACACACACACACACGAGACTACAGAGAGTCGGCACTACCTACTGACCCGTGGCGAATGGGAGGCCTTCCACAAACAGCAAGTAAAAGCCAAGGAATATTTATGAACTGTCTGACCCTTGAACACACAGACTATTTTCAAGATAAGATTTAAAAGCAATAATTAAAACATAAGATCCAACTGCACCCTATCTAAAAGAGACACTTTGATTAAAAGAAACAAGTTGAAAGTCAAAGAGAGATACACCATGCAAAAAAATTATGTAGATTAATTGTAATACTATTCAATGAAATACGCTCAAGAAAGAAAGAGCTTAGCGTAATGGTGTATAACTGCAATCCCAGCACGTAGGAGGCTGAGGCAGGAGACTCATCATGAGTTCAAGGCCAGCCTGGACTATATAATGAGTAAAGAGTGAGACCCTGTCTCAAAAAAAAAAAAGAAACACACAAAAAAGACATAACAATTATCAACATGATCTCACCCAATAACACCCCAAGGCAGATAATGAAAAACATATTAAGAAACAGACAATTTAAAGATATTGGTCAGAAAGATCTCTGTCTCAATAACTGCCACAACAAAGAGGCAGAAAACCAGTAATAAGGCAGAGTGCTCTGCACTACTGTCAGTCCCCCTGAGCGGACAAGAACAGAATGTGTATCTGACAACCAGAGAGCCCGTGTTCCATACACACACACGGAGTACTCTCTTGAAGAGACCATATATTAAACCACACAACAAGTCTCAGTAAATCTAAAGGATTAAAATCATACAAATTACATTCAACTAACAAAATAAATCAGAAATCAACAACAAAAGAAAATTTAGGAAATTTTCAAGTATTTGAAAATTTACGAACACATTTCTAACAATACATGGATCAAAAAAGAAACTACACGAGGAAAATGGAAATTGTCTCAGAAGAATAAAAATAAAGGCAACGTACCCAAATTTAGGAGACCAGAAGGCAACATTCGGAGAAACACTTCTATCTTTAAGAACCTACTGAAAATATTATCTCAAACCAAGCCTCCACTTTTTATGATGAAATCTAAAAAAAAAAAGAGGAACAAACTATAGAAAAAAAGGAAATCGATAAAATTTTTAAAATGAAAAAATGTACAAAAAATGAAATTAAAAATCAGTTCTTTGAAAAGATCAACAAAACCAACCAACAGGCCAAGAGAAAAAAACACAATCAAAATAATGGCCACGTTCTTAATTCTCAATTAACAATTCTTTGTTTTCAATTTTAAAAGTTTTTTTCTTCACAAGGTATAAAATTCTCAAAAGTCCAGCTTTTATTTTTTTCCTCTGTACACATTTAAGAGTCTTCTTGCTTGCTCAGAATCCAACAAGATATCTGGTATCATTCTCATCTTTGCTCCATAATGACTTTGATTTCAAGATTTTCTCTTAACTACTGGTTGTGAGCAATCTGATTATGTGCTTCGAAGTAGTTTTCATGTTTCTTATGCTTGGGGTTTGTGGGGTTTCATGGACTTGTGAATCATTCTTACCAAATTTAAAAAGCTTTCAAGGCACTGCTTCTTTAAATATTGTGTTTCTCCCTTACTTCTTGGGGGCTTTAATTACATATAAAGAAACCACTGTATATAATTCAATACTGTTTTTAGCTTTCCTTTTTTTTCCTGTGTTTCACTTTGGCAGTTTCTATTGCTATGTCCTCGTGCTTATTCTTTTCTTCTGTAATATCTAATCTGCCACTAATTTCACCTCTTGCATGTTTTATTTTGATACAGTAACTTCCTTCTCTAGAAGTTCAATTTGGATTTTTTGAAATTCTCCCTCATCTCTACCTAACTTTTTCAATATAAGAAACAGTTACAATTTTAAAAGTTCCTACCCTATAACTCTAACATATGTGTCACTTATGGGTGAGTTCTGATTGATTTGCTCTTTCCCTCATTTTAGCTTACATTTTTTTCCTGTTTCTTTGCAAAAATGGTAAACTTTACTTTGTTGTAGGGTGAAATAGTTCTAACTCCTATTAGTATTCTTGAGCTTTACTCTAGGAATACACTTCTTGGAAACAGTTCGGGTCTTTGGAGAACTGTTTTATGACTTGGTAGACTGGTCCTAGAACCAACTTTTATTCCCTGATATTACTACTATTTCTGAGTATTCTACCCAATGTCCCATTGGAGTATTTCAAACTATCTGATAGAAACAGACACTATTTCCAGCACTCTATAATTACCCAGAATTGTTTCCAGTGCTCGTTCAGTGGTGAGTATCCAATGGCTGTCTTACCTACGTTTTTATTGCTGGACAGAATACTAAACACCTACAACTTATGAGAGAAAGATTTGTTTTAGCTCACAGTTTCAGATGGTTTGAGTCCATTCATGGATGGCTGGCAATGGTGGGCACACATGGTAGAAGCCCAGCAGGAGGGAAAGCTACTCAAGGCAGGGCAGACAGGATGCCACCTGAGCAAGGAAAGGTGGGCTAACATACAACCTTCTAGGTAATTAGCCCCAATGACCCATCCCTTCCAGCCAGGCCCCATCTAATAACAGCACATACTTTCATAGCTATTCTACAGCATCCAAACACATGAAGTTTTGGGGGCACATTCTAGATCCAACTCTCCCTGCACTCCAGCTTGAATTCATGACAGTAAGCTGAAGCAGTAGTCATGAGCCTCATCTGATTTTTTTTCCTATCTCCCAGAAACCATTTTATTCCATTGCCTGATATCCATTGCCTTGAAAATCATTGTTAAAATATATTTCACCTAGTAATTTTAGTTGCTTCAGGCAGAAGAGCAAATACAGTCCTTGATACCCATATCAGGTAATATATAATGACTACTAGAAATTTTAAGCTTGCATATGTGTCTTACACATTATTTCATTGTACACTGCAGTTACAAATAGTTATTGAAATCATACAACTCTAAAATCACCCAAGAAGACGTTAATGTGTCTGAAAAGGCTAAAAATAAAGTCTCAATGAACTGCAGCACTTAAAGATCATGTGAGAAAGGAGGGGCTGGCAAAATAATTTAGGTCAACCTGAGAATCAGAAAACCAAGAAAGTACAGTGTCATGATGCCTATCAATCTGTCCACAGTGTCTGGTTTCTCTCAACAGACTTGCTCAGGGTCTGCCAGCTCCTGGCACTAACTGGACACAATTTGCCAAATTATGCTACACATAGTCTATATTCTATTTTATTCTATATCACTAGATCATTTCATTTAAAAGGATTATTACCACATCTTGTCACCTATTTGCTTCTTCACAATTATTTACTCCTTCTCATCTTACTTCCTGCTGCCTAAGTAAACACAGGCTTCTGTCAACAGTGTGGTTCCAGGGATGCACCTACCCCCCACTACCAAGCCAAGCAACTACTATACAATAAAAAGTACAATTTAGGGGTCCCTGTCTCTCATCCCTGCTTTGACTTCTCTTGGGTTCAAGTCTGTTCTACCAAGTGCTTTTCTCTTGTGGGGCTTGGACTCGTCCAAACTATTTTTTTTTGAAGACTTCACTGTACTTGAGAGCTTTGCCCTCCACAAGCTAATAAAATAAATGTACTTTAATCAGATAATAATTAAATCCCACCCAATACGATTTTTAACTCAATCATCTGTACCTACGGCTACTCTATGATCTAAAAATGACTCGTTAACTACGAAAATAAAGCTGACTATTAGAAGGTGAAAATATTTCCTAAAGTATGAAAAAAGTAGACGCTACAAATCACTAATCGTGAGGTCTTCAGACTAGTTCCTGAACGTATCAAGCTCCCCATTTCAAAGCCCTATAATAAAATGGTCCAATACACAGGGCAGTTTGCCATAAAGAAATCCTCAACAAATTTTGAACAAACCGAAATAATTCAGGTTAAGTTATTTGAATGACATAAAAGCAAGCTAGAAATCAGTAACAAAAAGATTATCAGAAAAACTCCAATTGCAAGAAAACAAAACAATACATTTATATGTCTCAAGCAAGTCCCAGGTGCAGTAGGCAAAAGAGTGTAGGATTATTAGAGATGTCAATGGCCTACACCTACAGTCTGTGGAATATGTGATGTTACCTGTTTAAAGAAACATACTACAAACCAAAGGTTAAGTTCTTGACACAGGACAATTATTCTGGATTATTCAAATGGACCCAGCCAAGCTACAGGAGTCCTTAAAAGTCAGGTGACGCATCCTGGAAGAAAGTGAGAGGTGATTATGGGAGAAAGATCAGAAAGATGAAAGACCGACAGCTTTGAAGACAGAGGAAGAGAAACAAAACCCAAGACTCTAGAAACTACAGAAGGCAAGGAATTAGGCAAGGAACTATTCCTGAAGGTCTCCCAAAAGGAAGGCAATCCTGGCACATACCCTGATAGTAGCCCAGTGAGACTCAAGTCAAAGCTCTAACCATCAAACCATAAAATAATAAATGTGTTGTAAGTGATTAAGCTTACGGTAATTTGTCACCACAACAATACAATATTAATAAAAGGGGATAAAGAAATATTTAAACTGATAATAATTAAGATATAGCAAATCTTACGGAATGTAGCTTAAAAAGTACTTAGAAGAAAGTTTATAATCCTAAATATACAGAGAGAATAAAGCAGAAACTCAGCTGGGTAAGCTTCTAGCCCCAAAATAATAATAATAAAAAAGTCAGAGTTAAAGTAATTAGAGGAAAGGAAAAAATTCACAAAATAGGAAACAAGCATAATAGTTTAATAAAAGCTAAGCTGACTGTTTCTAACATTAACAAAACTGATAAATCTCTGATATGAATAAACAATAATAATAAAAGAAAATGCAACAAATTGCCAATATCAAGAAAAATCCAACAGATCAAAAACAGGAGACTGTTCAAAGCAATGCTGTAATCAACAGACCTGACCATTTGCGGGAAACAGACAGATTCCTTGGAAAATACAATGTACCAAAAATGACTAACAGGAAATATATGCCACTTTAACCAGTGTCCAATCTTAACAACTGGATGTCTATTAAGGTTGCCAAATATACTATTAAAATGCTTCCCGTAGAACTATCCCCAAATTCGAAAAGTACAATAATAGCACTGTAAATATTTACAAGAATGAACCTATTTTCTGGTGATATTCACTATGGGATGAAGGCAATGATGCCCATAATCTACTTTTAAATTCATCAAATATACGTACATTTGAAAAAAATTAGAACATGAACTAGTCAAAAATAAATATTAACAATCAAATCAAATAATGTACAAAAAGAATGATACAAATCACAACTGACAAAAATTGCTGAACATTTTTAAAAACACTGATGTGTATTCAGGACAACAGAGGCCAATCAGAAAATTTTCCCCCATGACCTCTGGAAAAACAAACAAAATATCAAGAAAGCAAATAAAATCCACATATGACTCACATCTTTAGCATCCCCAGGAAACTAAGAATTCCAAACGACCAGATTACCTGCAAACAGAAAAACAAACCAAATTACAACAGAGCTGCCACCTGCCCCGGCATCGCAGGCCTGTGGATGAGGAGACGGGAGAAGAGCTTAAGTGATTTCCCTAAAAAGCAAGAGCTCAGAGGGCCTGTGAGGCCTGAAGCAAAGCAGGAAAGAGCCCAACTGAATGTGAACACACTACACACCGGCTAAAACTTGACAGTTCAAAGCACAGTCTATGAGGGAGGGCTTAAAAGCGAGTAGAACCAAAAGTCAGAGGCCTGGTAAGGCTCCTTCCTGGGGGAGATGTACAGAAAAAGGGTGGCATCTCTAGAAGAGGGAGAAGGGGAAAAGGAAATGAAAGACAAACACCCTCCAGAAACACAGGATCAACAACACACCTACTCCCCCCATGTCATCCATCACCTGTAAGACTTTGCACCAACCCCAGGACGCTGCCAAGAGGAACCCCTGCCCCACAGGGAGTGAACAGAATAGAAAAAAAGCAGAGCTCATCCCCCAGCGCAGCTAAGACAACAGGGCAGCACCTCGGAAGATGAAGAACTGAGGTACTGATCATCCAGACATGGGAGCCACAGAGCTCTCTGTGTGTAGAAACATACTCAGCCGTATACTTGTGGGAGCTTCTTTTGGTGTATGTTAATACATTCAGTTGAAAGTGTAAAAAAAATGAAACTATGATGCCTAATGTCTGGAAAATTATAGTATAAAAAACATACAAGAGGAAACTTATAAATAATCGAAGCAATGGTTTTTTTTTTTGTTTGTTTGTTTTGTTTTTTAAAGGCAGAGGGAGAAGGTGTAACAAATAGCCTGGTCAAATCAGGAACAGTGAGAAGAAGATGACCTTCTAAAGTGTTTCTGTTCAATAGAGGCCAATCAGAAAATTAATTTACTTTTAAATTCTGTCACAACTGAGGACAATTGCTGAACATTTACAAAAGGATTGATGTGTACTCAGGCCTGGAGGACAACAGAGGGCAATCAGAAAATTTCCCCCCATGACCTCTCAAAACACAAATAAAAGATCAAGAAAGCAAATGAAATCCACATGTGACTACATCCCACAAGCTCTAGATGCAAACACCACTTTGGTCAAGCCCCAGTGATCCACCCCTTCCAGCCAGGCCCCACCTCATAACAGTACATACTTCCACTGTCTGTTCTGTCTGTTCAAAGGTTAGGGTTAGGGTTAGGGTCCCTTCCGGTTCTACAGTTCCACTATTCAGTTTGTGTGGTCCCTCAGGGACAGCTCTGCCCACCTTGCCAGAGATTTTAACCTGCACCTAACCAGGCTGGGAGACATGGATAGAAGCACATAACCCACACCAGACCCAGCCTTCCTAGTGCACCCAGCTCAGCTACGGCAAAACCATCTTCTTCCTGCAGAATCTTGAAAACCAGGTCACAGACATTTGCTGTCACTTTGGCCCATCTGCAGTGCCCTATCTGGCTGGGATGGATAGATGCTGGTGTTCACGTCTACCAGCAAAAGTTATACAAGTACTGGGTGTGAGAGAGGCAGGCAGATAGGAAGAACGAAACCAGGGGACATGTCTTGAACACCTGAGTCCAGCCATCTGTAACTAGTGAATCACTCATTTTGGGGGTAAAATTCCTTTCTCTATGTGAGCTCCTTTGAGCTACGTGGGTTTTTTGTTATCCATGACTGAAAGAGTCAAGGCTAACAAAAACCCTGAAAGGAAGACTGACCTGATGCAGGGTAACTTAAAGGCAGTTCTTTTCACTCGCAAACCTTGAGAGCAGAGAAGCAGAAGTGCTCTCCCCGGGCCTGCGAACAGCTCCTAGTGGGGTCACGCCACTGGTAATTGCTTTCACCTATTGGATCAACTACAGAAAGGAGAAAACCAGAATGCTGAAGGGAGGAAAGACATAAGAGTAGCATGTAAACAGGTAGTAACTTCAAATCTCTTTTTTAAAATCTCAATTTTACTGCTTGTTTTCAACTAGCCAGTTTCAAAACAGTTAAGATTTGAGAAGTTCCCAACCAGCATGATTTACTGAGCTAGAGTAAAAAGTTCAGATTTTATTTTATAAATATCAAGATGTTGAAAACTACACTTTTTAATAGTGCTTTCTTTTGGAAAAGAATCACCTCCAGATTAAGAAGGATGGAAGTTTCAGACTTCAATGGGCAGCCCTGTGTTCCCAACAACATTACAATGACAAGCAAAACATAAATGAGCTCTCAACAGGCACAAATGTGTGAGGACAGGAATTTCTGTGGCAAGGGGGATTCATCCTAGGAACTTAAGAGGGGTCCACCATGAGAAAACCCACACAATACACACATTAACAGAGCAAAGGAAAAAATGATAATCTCTTCAGTTGATACGGAAAAAAAAACATTTGATAGAACTCAACACCCTAGCATGATGAAAACAGCCCAAATCCAGAAATATAAGAGAACCACCTCTTTTTTTTTCCAAGACAGGGTCTCACTCTGTCATCTAGGCTGCTCTTGAACTCCCCATGGAGCCTGGCCTCAAAGTCACAATAATCCTCCTGTCTCAGCCTCCCAGATGCTAAATTAAAGGTTTGTGCCATAATGCCTACCTAGTTTTTGAGGAATCAAACTCAGGGCCTTGTAGATGCTAGGAAAAGCTCTGACCACTGAGCTACACCCCCTCAACATGGCAGCTACAATAAACAAATAGCTAACATCATGCACAACAGTAAAAGTCTAAAGCTTCCACAGTCACAGGTGAGGCTAGGATGCCTGCTTTCTCAATGTTTTTCACAGTACTGAAGTTCTAGCCAGATTACTAGGCAAGGAAAAAGAGATGAAAGGTATTCAAATCAAATAGGAAGAAATAAAAATATATTCCCAGATAATACAATCCTATCTATAGAAATCCTGAAGAATCCACAACAATATAAGAGCTAATAACTATATTTAACAAGTTGGTAGGCACAGATCAATGCATTAGTGTTTTTGTTTTGTTTTGAGACAGGGTCTCACTCTCACAAATCAACCCATTACTCAACCAGTTAAACTGGGAGTTTGAAATTTTTAAATTCCATTTACAACAGCATTCAAAAGAATAAAATGCCTACAATACACTTAACCCAGAAGGTAAAAGGATACAAACAATGAAAAGCATGAAGCATTGCTAAAAGAAATTACAGAAGATCTAAGTAAATGGAGAAACATCCTGTATGCGGATACTGGAAGACTTAATCATCTCGAAACAACAAAACTCCCAAATTTTTAATAATTTTTTGCAATTCCTATCAAAATTTCAACTGCCTTTTTCCAGAATTGAAAAAGCTAATTCTCAAATTTACATAAAATTACAAGGGGTCATAAGTAGTCAAAACATTATTGAAAAAGAAAAAATTCTCAAAGATTTTCATAAATTTAAAAACGCTAGGAGTCAACGCATTAGAAGAAGACCACACCACCATGACCCATTAAAAGGGCAGGATGGGGGTTGCTACACTGTGCTAAGGACTGAAGTAGGTAACAAAGTAAAGTGAACTCACAAAAATACTTTAAAATTACCTCTGAATCAGGAAACACAGTAAACAACTCAAATAAGTTTTAAAGTTACATATTTCTATTTCTGAAAGTCAACAATAAGATACATGACTTGTTTCCCTTTACCAAACCCAGACACAACTTCCCTTCTCATATGTCCATGCAGTCAGAAGCAAACAAGGCTATCCTGTGGGTATGACCATATCTCAGTTACCTTCATTCAAAGGAATAAATCAATGGCCCTAGCTGCCTTTTACAGCATTTGAGTATATATATATATAAAATACATAAAGGCCAGTCACATTTATTGGGCCCGAACATGTTGTAGCACCAACCCCTCACAGCACAACTCAATTCCAAGTTAGTCTAAATGACTCAAAAGAACCTAGAAGTACAAGTGAGACTCTTGTTTCTCCAGAAAGAACAGTCAAGACCCAGTAAGAAACAAAGAATGATGCAATCAGTACCTCAACACATAAGGTCACAGTTTCTGAAATATGTCTGGCTATCCCTAAGAGCCTAGGACACATCGACCCAGGGACAGGGGAAACTACAAAAACACAGCGTGGTGTTGCTTATTATACCACTTACAGAGTACCAATGGCAGACGATGGCTTGTGTCTCTAAGCAGAGTGAGAACAACACAAACTGCCCCACTGGACTATCTGTATCAACAAAACTTTCATAGAAAAATCAGGTATCAATGATACCCAAGAGGTCTTTTCATTATAAATTTCATCCATTACATATGCTGGATATTTCAATGGGAGTAAACAAGACGAGGAAAGGAAAGGACAGAGAGAGGAAAGGAAGGGAAAAGAAGAGTAGAGGGTAGGGAAGAGGGGAGGATTAAAAAGTTGTGACATCAACAAAAATGACATGAAAAGCAAGAGGTGTGGCTAAAGCAGCAAATCAACCACGTATGTTCAACCCATTACTCGATGATGGGTCAAAATTAACATACTACGAAGCAAGCAGAAATTTTTCACTTCAAAGGGCCACTATGCAATGTTATCTGGTATCCTCACAAGAAAAAACATTCCATATTCCCTATCACAGTGCCTGGTACAC
The DNA here is from genome assembly GCA_004027205.1 of Ctenodactylus gundi. Classification (NCBI taxonomy): domain Eukaryota; kingdom Metazoa; phylum Chordata; class Mammalia; order Rodentia; family Ctenodactylidae; genus Ctenodactylus; species Ctenodactylus gundi. Next base: position 150,629 of record PVKB01001173.1, on the reverse strand, counting down.
ATAAGTAGTAAGTGTCTGTAAGACAATAGTTTGGTCAACAAATGATTGATTATTGGAAAGAATTAAGAGATTGAAATGGAACAACTATTCAAAATAGATTTTCCAACATTTGATACTGGAAATTTGCTGCTTCTCTTTTTAAAAAGCTAAAGCTAATAAGAGGAGAAATGTGGGAGAAGTAACCTGGCGCTGTGGCAGGATGACAAGATTGGAATTTGGAAAGACCTGGAATAAAATCCTGGCTCCGCTCCTCCTGGCTGTGTCCTAGGTAAATCACTTCCTCCACAGACATCTTCATTTCCTTCATCTGTGAAATGGGGATGACGGTCTCTACCTTACATCCACAGGAAACCCGGCGTTTTGGCACCTGGAACAAACTATTCAAAACCAGCTCTCCAATCAATTCTGTAATTCATAATGTAGCCCACAGATGGGTGTCACTAACAATGCTCACCATCTGGTAGCTTCCTGTTTTAAATAATTATTCCCACTAAGTAGGTGCCAAGCTCTTAGGAGCATTATATTAAACATTTGCACCCTCTAAATGATGGTACCCTTAGACAAAGTGCAGTATGACCCGCCAAGGTTTAGCTAGCTTAGTGGGTTATTCTGGAGATACAAAATGACATAAGAAAAACATCTTGCACTGTGGCAGGCACTGATAAAAGTTGTTATTTAAGCATTCTATTAATAATTTTATGTAGTCCATTTGCCACTCTACCCTACCACAACCATTCCAATAAGGCCATCCCGAGATAAAGAGTCATCTTATGAGCCACTTGCAGTAATATATAAAGAAGGTGGACATAAAAGGATGATAAGTGCTGTAAGATTCTCTCCAAAGACTCAATTTGATTCCTTTGACCTTGACTTTTGGACTTCCTCTCTTAAGTCCATAAAGACCTGAGTATTTAGAAAAGTAGACAGCACCTTCTTCATCTCAAGAACTATTCCTCAACTAAGGGAAGTTCAAAAAGAGATTTCAAAGTCACCCCTATCGGGCTGCTGCCCCCCAGGTGGGCAGAGAGAGTTGCCGCCCCTGCACACAGTATCAGGTTCAGCTGCCCAAACACCAGCCAAGTAAGAAAACACCAAGCCACCACAATCGGACCGGCCACCACATAAACTCCTTTGCCATAAATAGTTTCATAAAAATAACTAAATTTTTCAACCTGTGTGAATCTCGACATGAAGCACTCCTACTCAGCTCTGAAAGATTATTTTTCCTCAATGATTAGATAACAAGAAGTAATTATTTTTTATATAGCATGTTGGCAAAACACAAGGTCACAGAAACAACTGTTTCAAAAAAAAAGTTAAGTGAGGGCTGGCTAAGGATGTAGCTCAGTGGCAGAGCACCTGCCTGGCATGCTCAAGGCCCCAGGTTCATTCCTCAGTACCAAAACTGAAAAAAAAAGTTCCCCCACAGAAGAAAAGATTTAAAAAATTAAAATGATTTGTAGATATTTTCAATTCTAGTGATGTTTCTCTACTAGTTTTTGTCACAATGAAAAAAGATCGGGCCCAAAAAAAGCATCTTTTCTGTACATAAATGTCAAATGAAGCTCACAATCTCGAGCCCCCAACTCTCTCAGAAGTTGAAGGACAATGTCTGTATGTCTGCTGGGAGGTGACTAGTATATACTCCACAGACTGGTAGCACTACTCCGACTTGACACTTTCCACACAGTCAATGGCATACCCACCAGGATGGAAAATGATGTCCCTTAACTTGGTGGTTAAAAAAAAAAAACTAAACTTCTCAAAACGGCAAAGGAGTAAAACAAAAAGAAAAATTAGCATTATACCACCGTAATTCATATAGTTTGTCTGAATAAAACTGACCATATTATGAACAGACAATAACAGACTAAAAGCAACAAATGAATTAGTAACTTTCTGGATTCAGTGGCACCTTAACAACAAAACCCAATGCAGAGCAGGAATGGATCCTGTGGTTTCAGAAAGACAGACATACATTTTAAAAAGATGACATATCTAAATAGCATTCCTTCAGAATGGGGTCTTGTAAGTTTAGTATCACTTCTAGGGAAAAAATAATGAGTGAAACAATCAAATGAGGTACTCTTTGTTAGTTGCTGATGCACATCTCTAATTCTCCCTTGGAAGCAATGATTTTTACTTTTCTGGTGCCACCAAGTGGTAACATGATAAAGTGTCCTCAGATCAAATGCAAACAACTTCCACAGAGAGGTGGCCCCACCTGCTTCCCACTGTTTTCTTCTCCTGTTTCTGGAGTGAACAGGAACCGCTTGGGCCACATATAAGAGAAGTGATGTAGTTAATAACATATACAAGCACAGAAACTTCTTGTTCAAAATTTTTCATTACAACATTCAAAATTTCAGGGGGGAAAAGCCCAGGCCACAGGGTAGACACACCTGTTTTAGAAAAAAATTTGTCACACTGATGTTGTTTTACCTGTGTCAGTTAAATATCAGTGATGTTACAGAACATAATTATCTGGAAAAAGGGAGTGGATGCATACAGCAGAATTTTTTTGCCACTCCTCTCTCACTTTAAATTTCCAACCCAACACGACAGTTAAGACAAAGAACAAAAGTAAAGAGACTGTCAAGACCAGAGAGGGGTGTAAAAAACAAAACAAAAAAAAAAAGACCTGAATATTCTATTAGTACGCACACACCTCAACAGACTATGGAGGCATCTGCAAAGTAAAACTACTATCCATCTGATCTACCAATCAAACCCAAAGGACATGTAACTTCAGAATTAGCTTCCCATTTAGAAACTTTAAAATTTATAGCTACATAAAATTTAGTGGGAAATCAATATTACAATTATTTGAAACAGTGTGTTAACAGATTCTGAACAATTGTACCAGCAACTTCATTCAATAAGAAAACAACTGCTAACCAAAACAAATACAGAGCAACAAGGTTCCATGTGACACCTTAAAGAGTTTTCGATCCTCAGAGCCACTGAAGTAGACAACAAGTGTGGAATCTGAATCACCAGCTAATGGTGTATCGCTTGTGCTTCCTCATGAACCTGTACGAAGGTGTGAGCCAGAGCATGGGCTTAAGGCAAATCTCCACAAGGACAAAAATAATGAGGGAGAAGATAGGAGCAACAACTATTCTGAAGTGTCAAAGTACCTTGACAACAACAGGAGACTGACAGGCAGTTCTGAAGACCCAGAAAGAGCCTCCCAGATTGACGAGTCGCAAGCACTAGGTAGCTATGGAAGCAGGGGTAAAAGCTGAAATGGGGGGCTGGGGAAAATCCTGGTTAGGAAGCAGTCACAAACCATGATAACCACGACCCGCCACACACACGCACTCCCCACGCGGGCAGGCAACTTGATGCCGCACTGGGAGATTTAAAGCTCACACTGATGAACAGCAAAGGAGAAGGCTGCGCTGTAGGGTAATGGGTGCAGTGACAGGGAGTCCTGCACTAAAACACACTAGTAACACAGGAGACTGACTGGCCCTCTGAAAGGTAGTGACTGAAGAACAATAACAGAAATGATGATTTTCTGGAGAAAAAAAAAAAGAAAAAGCCACTGGAAGAAAGTCACATCGACTTTTGATTATTGTGCCCAAAAAGTCACATAACTCACTCCAGAATGCATCACATTGCTCTTATATGGAAAAAGCAAAAAAACAAAAAACAAAAAAAAACAAAAAAACACAAAAGCTGATGCTTTAAAAACAAATGGCAAACTGTGTATACAGACAATGAGTGACAACAAGCTCTACATGTTCCATGTCACCTACACAAACTAGAGAAGAACTAACAAGAAAGAGAGTGGCAGGAAACCCCTGAACCATTTACACTTCAATTTGTCTCTGTAGGCCATACAGAGAAAAAGCACCACGGTTTCTCTGTGAATCCCATGGTAGACATCGTGTAGTCAAGTCAAGAAAAACAGATAATTACTCATTTAAGGGATCTAGAAACTTGCTGACTTTTAAGAAGAATCCCATTTTTGTGATCAACTGATCAAAGTATTGAGTGAAGAAGCTCTGACAATATCACTTCAGATTCAGTAATTTCTCATTTTCAATCTTGTTTTCATACCAAGAACTCAAGAGTTACATGGTCATGCTTTTTCCCAGATAATAATGTAGGAATGCGCCAGAACATACAAATATAGGGAACACGGTACCTTGAACACCTTCCAGGAGTAAGTCAACTCCCTTTCTATAAAAGTCAGAGGCAGCTTCATAGTCATCTTCTTCTTCCTTTTTTAAAGCCAGCTTTATCAATTCTCCCGCTTTCTCCAGATAATCCCTCTTGCCAAGTTTAGGTTTTAAGCTGCCAGGAAAGAGGCTACGACTTTCCCGTTCCTCTTCTGTTTTCGTCTGTTCGCTGTCAGAAGCAACAGCCCCTAGCGCCGAAGAATCTGAAGAAAGACTGACACCGAAAGTTCTGGTGGGAGAATTTTGATTGGAAGCCATTCCATCATCTAACTCCGCAAGAGGGTCCACATCGACAGTGAGAGATGGCAGGTCGCTGTCACTGGAGAAGCCTACAAATACGATCACAGTGGTAAACAGATAATGAACTGAGCATCAGCCAAAAGAATACAAATCACACTCACTATTCACTTTTTCATACAACCCAATCCAACTAGAAAGGCTGTAATTTACTGACAGAAGTCAGAGTCTACCAATTTGTTGCAGCTTCTTTGGTTCATCCAATTGTGCACTGTCTCTCTGTAACTTTGGAACACAATCTCCCTGGTTCAATCACCAAACTAAAATTGAAGACAAATCTATCTAGCCTCGTGGCTGAACAGAGCCTGTACTACAAGACCTTCCAAAATGACTACAGAAAACTGTTGCTTGTACCCACAGTTGCTGCAAAAGGAAGTACAACAGGTGCCTTTTGGAGAAAGCTTTGGAGTAAGCAGAAGAAAGTACTTGAATCTCAGCTTGTGAAACTTACTGTGAGACCAACAGTAACCCCTTCATCACTTACTCACTATGCAAAACTCCAAATGAGGAACAGAGTTGGGCATATACAGCGTAACAGCTAATATGAAATGTAACTATGACAATTCTGTAATAATGTTTAAATAATGCCGTCTCAGAGGTGTGCCTTCAGGTAGCCATCCATACCTGAAATATGCATGCTATTTAATTTTTTTCAAAGAATTTAATTATTTTTAAAAATATTTTTTGAGACAGGGTCTCACTTCTAGTAGAGGCTGGTCCTGAATTCACTATGTAGCCCAGGCTAGCCTTAAACTCACAGCAATCCTCCTGCCTCAGCCTCCCAAGCGTTGAAATTATAGGCATGCACCCTCGTGACAGACTTTAAAATTTTTAGCTTCAGCCTCTTCCATGGGCTCCAAGAGAAGACTTTGGCCTACACTTATTCTTCAGTTTTCAAACAGGAAATGAATGGTAGGTGAGACCGAACTAATTAGCAGTGAAAACTATTTCTCTTATTTCATGTAACTGACACAGAAAATGAGCATGATCTATAACAAAACACAGCAAACTTTCTTGTCTCATGATCTCTCTTTTCATTCTTGTTTTTTATTGTTACTGTTGCTGATGGTAGGGACAGCAGTTTTTCTGAAGCAGGGCCTCACCCTGTAGCCCATGCTGAACTGACTATGTAGATCAGGTTGGCCTCAAACTCATGGCAAACCTCCTGCCTCAGCCTCGCAAGTGCTGGGATTACAGCAACGTACTACCACATACAGCTTATTAATGACTAAAATGACGACAAATTCCAAGAAGTTCTTGTACATGTGGATTAAATCTGCAACTATTTACCAAAACTGTACTGATTTAAGAAAATGAGACTGCATAAAACATTAACATCATCATATACTAACATAAATTTTATTTAAAAATACAATTATTTGGCAAAACAAAAAGAAACATTGAAAATGGCACATCACGTTTTTGCTTGTAGCCTTTCAATTGTGCATATTCTTCACTGACACTTCATCAAGCACCTTCATGCTAGAGGCGATGTGGAATACAAAATTCTATCAGTAAAATTTCCATTGCTGTTACATCCAAACCCACACTGTGTCTTACATGTTGACTAGGTCTTTGATCAAGGCTTGAGTTTGTAACATAACAAAGTGGTCATTTTGAGAATATCAGCCCCTGAGTTATACAGATCTTCCAAATACTGATAAGATATTTCATTACTGCAGTATCAAAAAACAAATTTCTCCAATAATTCTTAGGAAAAGCATTGAACTCAAAGTAGCAAAACTTACCCAAAACTCCTAACTGAAAACTAATTTTATCTTTGGCAACAAATATTACCAATTGTTTTTCTGTAAGTGTAAGTTCACATCAGTGACTTCCAAGAAAAACTAATCCCAGATACTCAAGTTTGAATAACAATAGTATGTCAACTGTATTTCAAGCAAACTGGTATCCCATGAAAACAGCAGCTAGCTCAGCTCACGGCTCCATGAGTTGCCCAAACGCTTTTCCTGCAACAACCATGCAACTCAACATGCAGAGGGCTTTATGCATGCCTCCCCTTCAACATTCAGAGTACTAAGCAGACAAGTACCCACAGGTAGAGATTTAACAAAACTAGCCATTTTGATTGCTTCGTTAAGGTCACTCTCAGGAGAATTTAGGATTGGTTCTGCTACAAGAACGTGCATGGCTGGTGCTGCAGTTCGGCAGGACTGTCTTAACTCTGGCACAGGCACAGCCATCTCACCACCAACAGCTTCTGCGTGATCAGTGCAGAGGTGAACAGGGTAAAAAGGCATAAGATGCCCTGAGGTCATTATTAAATCCGTTTGGGCCTTGGGCATCACCTGCAAATACCGCAAGAACACCCAGAGGCCTGCAGCCACACTTGGGGAACCACCAATTACGGCGTGATGAAATACACAATCTAGTTACGCAAAAACAAACTGTGGGACAAGTGTGAGAGTATCACTACTACTGACGTTAACTGCAAGTTTTCTTAGAAAAGGAAATACATCATAAAGAAACTATTTCCCCAGGATTATATCCTACATCAAAACTGAAGGTGGATTAGACTATACAATTCTAGGGTCAGGGATCAGCAAAAAGTTTTCTATAACTATCTACAGAGTAAACTGTTGCGACTTTGCCAGTCACATGGTCTCTGTCACAACTATTCTTCTGTACTGTAGAAGCACAAAAGTAGCCATGAAACAACATGTAAATGAACACTGTGGTGGCTTGGATCTGGAGTGACCCGCAAAGCCTACAGATACTGTGTAGGGTTGGAAGGTGGGGGCCTGGCTGGAAGGGGCAAATGCTTGGGGCTTGACCTGGAGGGGCGTGTGCTGGTTCTGCCCTTCTTCCCAGATCTCTCTCTGTTCCACCATGCTGTGAGGATCTCCATCTTCTGGAGCCCCAACTCCAGCCCTGCTATGTGATTCCACCATTTTCCAGCTGCCCTCGGGTACAAGAACTGAGACCTGAATCTGTAAGCTACAATAAGTCTTTCCTTCCTAAGTTTAGGATGTTGGGTATTGAGTCACAGCAACAAGAAAATAACTACGACATACATAGTTGTGTTCCAATAAAACAACTTGTGGACAATGAAATTTAAACCCCATATAACTTACACATTACAAAATAATATTCTTTGGGTCTTTTTCCACGTTCTTTACTCACAGGGCATACAGAAAGAGGCACCTACCAGACTTGCCTGTGGAGCACAGTTTGCCAGCCTGTGTCCGGCTGAACTATTACAGACCAGAATTCCTGGCTTCATATGGAGTAAAGTCAGTTAGGCAAAAACCAGCTAATGGCAGCTGAGTTTGATTTTCAAGTCTACTTTAGACAATACATTGGCTCCCTGTTAATGTATTCTTGTTTTTACTTGTTTTCAAATACTCACAAACTCCATTTTAAAAATATTAATTCTGTTCCTGAAAAGAAAGAGATTTCATTAAAGCCAGAAGCTCACCTGGGATTCACAGACCTTGTGAAGATCACTGGTTCTCTGACACTCCAGCCCACAAACAGTGCATCATAAGCAAAAATATCTACAACAATCTAAAAAGTTCTTTATTCACTATTCTCAGAAATATGTAAATTTGCTAAGAGTTCTTTTAAATACTTTAGGTATTGCCATGCAAACCTATTTTCTTAAATGGTGCCATTATAACAGAGTCCACTGAAACTGACGGTTCTGGTTTATATGGCTAATCACAAAAGAAACAAAAAGCTGTGCTACAGCCCTAGGTCCCTTCTCTGGACTTATAACCCACCCCACACACCATCTCTCACACTGTTGTGTTTCACGCTTTGCCTGATTTCCTTCTCTAGCAAGAACAATGATACGGAAGCAAAAAGAGCAGAGTTGTGAGTCCTCGGTTTCTTGGGTTTTCACCACAAAGACCTAGGAACGGAGTCCTATTTTCTTTTATCTTTGTAACCTTAACTTTATTAGCACATAGAATCACGAATGAATGAAATTCTATCAGAAAAGTAAGACCATCCAAACAGTGGGAGAAAAAGTCAGGCCACAAAATTAAGTAAATATATATTCTCTACAAAATGTTTCCTTTTCAAATTCTGCCTAATTCGTCAATGAAGACTCTTTAAAAGCAAAGAAATAATGACAAAACAACAGTGACAAACAAACCTAGCTGGTTAGAAAGAGGAATGAGGAACGAAGTAGGAGAAACAAAAAGAATTCTGATTCTTTTGGGAAGACAATTTGGCGAAGTGTATCAAAAGGACATGTACTATTTTTATCTCTCCAGCAGTTCATAACAAAAAAATCAGAAACATGCAAAAAAATCTATGGACCCAAAGGTCCATAAAAACAGTCTGGAAAACATGGAGACAACATAAATTGCTAACAACAGATAATTATGGTAGCTCCTATGACAAAACATTATAGAGCTATTAGTAAGCATGCTACAGAGGAATGCTTATTGCTAAGGTATTTGTGATCTATCACATAAATGTTAAATGTAGCATAGTATGTATACTATAATTCTAGTTGTAAAACACAAACACGGAAAGAAGGGCTAACAAGCCATACTAAGTGCTAGTTAATTTTCAATGTGGTAAAAGTATAATTGACTCTAGTACAAATTTCCCAATATTCCTTGTGTGCGGCAAGCCTTTAAGCTTTGCATCTGAACAATAACAAGAAAAAATGCTGCAAGGGCTGACAACGGGACTTGCTTGAGAACAAAGTTATATTAACTGCTTTACCCTGAGACATCCCTTGGCCACACATGGCACCTAATCCTTTGCCAGTCCTTGCTGACATCTTTCTTTTCCACATTTTTCATATTCTAATTTCTAAATTACTTTTTTTCGATGAATTATTCTCCAACCTGTTCAAGGAAAGGAATGTTGTGTGAGGTTTTATAGTGCCAGAGACCAAACACGATGCCTTGCACACACTAGGCACACACTCCTGCACCACACTCCCATACGCAAAGTGACATTTGGCTATAATTTGGATGTGAAACGCCCCCCAAAGGCTCATATGTGAAAGGTGTAGTCCACAGCCCACAGTGCTACTGGGAGGTCAAGAAACCTTTAAGAGGTGGAGCCTAGTAGAAGTCAGGTCACTAGGTCCATGCCACTGAAGGGACATTGGGACCTTGGCCCCTTCCCCTTTCTTTGCCTCCTGGCTCTACGAGGTGAACTGCTTCCTCTGCCACATCACCAAAGCATTCTGGTTCACCACACGCCCAGAGCAATGGCATCAACGGACCACAGGCTGTAACTTCTGAAAATGTGAACCAAAATAAGCCTCCTTCCTTACTGAACCCTAGAAACTGTTTATCTCAAATATTTAGTCACAGCAATGGAAAACTAGCACATATTCCAACCTTCCCTTCACCACTACAGCAATGAGCCTAATGTACATGACACAAAAGACTGGGTATATCATCTATTCACCTTATGTCCTTTACACATTTGCCTAACACAGTGCTCCCAAACTGTGGTCCTAGAGTTCACCTTATTTCATAGAAAAGACACAAATATCACATGAACTGGGGACTAAAGCCCAGAAAGAAAGTTCTTCTGTAAGATAAGCAAGACATGGAGTCGGGGAGGGGAGGCAGGTAGCAGGCTCTCAGGTGGGATGCAGGAAGAGCACCAGGAATAGGGTCAGACAACCACAGCACCCTCCACACCACCTGTCAAAAGTTAGACCAACCTGAGGCCCTTCTAGGGGCCCCCATGGCCATCACAAACGTAAAAGGTACATCCAACACTGGCACCATCAAGTCAAATACCTGAGGCTTTTGGGAAGTGACACGGCAGGGGTGGGGGGACTCAGAGGTTGTATGAAAGCGTTCTTTCTCCCAGTTCATATCACAGAGATCCTAGTCTCAGGGATATCAGAGGGCCCCAGGTGACTTGTTAGGAAGCAGCTACAGACATGAGGGGCTTATTTAGCATCCTGGTTCACCCACCTACCCTCACCTCTGTGCTTTGAACTGCTGGGAGTAGGACAGTACAGCGGAATCTGTCTAGGACACCATCGCTGAAAGACAGGCCCCAGAGGAAAAGGTTGAGCTGCTACAGGAAGAAAAAAATCTTTATACTAAAAGCTATCAGAAATCTGTATTTGAAGGCCATGTGTAAAAAGAGATCAGTCTCCTTTAGAACAACAGGTGGGCTCTCATGGGTGACTATACATAAAATACACGGCCTCATCACTATCAGCTGATAGCCCTCCGTGAACTCTGAGGTTCAAACATTGCCCCAGGCAACCAAAGGGAACTTCTACTTGTCCCGGTAGCGATGACAAAGCATGATCTCCCCAGCAGAACAAAGGTCACCTCGCAGTAGAAGACACATAGATGGGTTCGACTAAGAAACAAGGCCTTACAAACACGAGTCTGAGTACCTAACTCTAAAGCCTAAAGCTGCTAAGACCCCCGTCCTTGGTGCCCTCCCACCACTGAGGACCAACTACTGCCACAAAGAAGAGCCATTCCCATGATGGCTCACATTTTAATAACATTCCTTAAATATATCTAGGCTTCACACTAGAAACTTCATGAAAAAAGTGTCAGAATGCTATATTACTTGATGAAAAACAGTATCAGAATAAGCTCAGAAAACAACACATAGATCACAGTTACAAATGAACACTGGCCAAAGAGCGACAATGTTCCACCGCCTGGCTTCCCTTGTCCCCAGGGAGCTTTAGCCCTTCTGCTCTCTCTAATCTTCTCTGGGCTCTGGGATTTCAACCCATTACCAGTGGGCCAGCAGCTAGGGGCTGTACTTTCCACCAAAAACCATTCTCCCTGCCTCCTCTTCAAAAATTAAATCTCTTCATTGAGAAATATACTTCCATGAATGCTATCAAATACAGGAAATGTCTGAGATACAAGGCCTAATCCCTCTGGAGCTCGATTTTTTTAAGTTGTAAAATATGACATTCATATCATTTCTATTGTTCTTTCTACCTTAAAACTGATTCTTAAAACATATGATGAATTTGACCCCCCCTATCCACAGCAGCCCTGGGATTCCTGAGAGTCCATGGGTCCCAGGCACATCACCACCCTTTCTCCCTCTGTCTCTCATTTGTGTTTATCTTCAGAAAAATGACCTGTCTCTTTACTATTTATTTTAAGCTTCCCCACACAGGCAAACTCAATTAATATGGAAACAATTAATAAAAATGAAGTTGAGTTGAATAACCACTTAAGAGAAAAAAGAATTTCTTCAAACTGAGTTAAGCACAAGGTAAGCTAACACAGAAGGATTTAGAATAAACCTAGTCAGATTTCCAACGATTATGGTGCCACCTAGTGGACACTTGTAGAGTAAACATTCTACTTCAAATTACTTTCAATTAGACTTTCTGTATTTTGTCATATTAGAAGAAAACCTGTACTACATAGACTTTAAAGTTAATCTTAAACATAGATTAACCACTAAGCCACTAAACAATAATCCTACCTAAAAAGATCCTGTTTAATGGGCCTGGAGGCATAGCTCAGTGATTAAAGTACTTGTCTAGCAAGCACAAGGCCCTAAATTCAATCCCACAGGGTCACACAAACCAGGCATGGTGGTGCATGTTTGTAATCCCAGCACTTGGGAGGCTGAGGCAGAAGGGCTGCTTTGAGTTCGAGGCCAATCTGGGCTATATAGTGAGAGTCCAGAACAAGCCTGGACTACAGAGTGAGAACCTGTCTCAAAAAAAAATCTGTATCAAATAACAGAAAGAAAATAAATTGTATTTGGATATAGAATTCTTTTGTTGTTTGTTTGTTTTTGCAGTACTGATGATTGAACACAAGGCTGCCTCTCTTTTTATTGTATATTTGGAACAGCATCTTGCCAAGGTACCAAATTGCCCAAGATATGATCTTCCTCCTCAGTCTCTCAACATTCTGTAATTACAGGCCTACACCACCAAGCCCAGCTGAGATAGAAGATTTTTAATCAAACTTAAAGTAACTATATACCTTCCCAGGTAGGTCTCTTGAATTTTAAATATAATCAACACTATTCAACAGTTTAACTAAAACCTTTGTGCTTATCTATATACAGAAAATTATTTTAATCTTACCATCAAATAAATGCACAAATCTTAAGCTAAATGTCACTTTAAGAAATCCCTTTCAAAAATCTATGCTATTCTTAAAATGTACACATTACTTACTCTAAACTGGCTAATCCCCAGATAGCTTCACAGATCCCTTCCAGTCCCTACATCAGTTACAATGAGCAGTCAGGGGCTGACGAGTCATAATTTACAGACCGACTTCAAAAAAAGGCAGATGTTGCTGTATCAGGAGATATTTAGAAATATATGATTGGCTACACATGGCCTGTCATTCCAGGACTCTGGGAGGTAGAGGCAGGAGGATCACAAGTTCAAGCCCAGCGTGGCAACTTAGTGACTTAGTGAGACCTTGTCTCAAAATCAAGCCTTAAATATGGGTTGAGGAGGTAGCTCAGTGTGAAGGCTCTGGGTTGGGTCCCCAGTACCAGGGGGAAAAAAGGCTACATATAAGAAGCTGATCTCTGTCAGTGTTTGTGGCTATGGTCACCTAGTTCTGTTTCTTTTATTTGCTGCATGAACCTAGAAATCTTCTCTCCTGAAACCGGAGTGGAAGTCAAGAAATGTATTAGGAAGAGGAAATGACACAGGTTACCAGATGAGAGAGATCCAACATCAAAGGCACCCAAAGCCAGGCCACAAGGCAGGAAGCAGCCTGCATTCTCCTGACAGGCCACAGGTGAGAGAAACCTGGAGCAACTCAATCTCCGCGCACCACTTGGGACAGGTTCCACAGAGGACACAGAATTTCACAGCTGAGTTTAATTCAAACAAAACAGGGAAGTTTAAAATACAAGTAAAACAGTAATGACCTAAGTGGTCATTTCTGAAAAAAAAATATATAGCTTAACTGCTTCAGTCAAACGAGATAAAGAACAGTAGCTTTATTTTTTAAAAAAGGAAAACAATGTCAATCTTATGTCTAAAAATCTGGTAAACGTCATCATTTTAGTTTCATGTTAAATAAAATATAATTGCTTGTTTATCACCAAGTTACTGTTTTATGAAATCTCAAAAGGGTTTCTCTACTGTACAATAAAATGAACATAATTTTATAATAAAGTCAAATCACAGATATTTCATGTTTTCACCAGAACTTTCAAAGTAAATCAGGGTTTGTTGACTGCATTTTTAAGTTTCTAACAAACATAACCATTACTCAGCTTCTACACGTGTTGTCTGAGAAGTAATAAACGTGCTGTGTCGATCCAGTTTGTCCCCCAGAAGTCCCTGTGCTTGGAAGCCTGATCCTCAGAGTGGCAGTGTTAGGGTGACTTGAGTATTAGGAGTCCAATGAGAGGTCCTCATGTCATTGGGGACATTACCCTCAGAAGAAGCTAATACAGTTCTCATGGGACCCTACTCCCATTCAAGTAGGAGTAGGATGTTATAAAAAGAACTAGACTGGCCAAAGGTAGTGATTTTTTCCCCCAACACTCTGGGAAACTGATGCAGGAGAATTGTAAATTCAAGCCCAATCTGGGTGACTTAGCAATTTAGATCTACTCTCAAAACGGTGGGAGGAGATAGTGACTGGGGCTGTGGTTCAATCCCCAACACCCCAAAAATAAAAAGAGCCAGACCATCTTCTCCCCTTCTCTGGGTCCTCTCTCACTACATGACTCCTTCTGGATACAGCAATTGCCCATCCTTTCTGCATCTCCACCACACTGAATGGTGCTAAGGCGACTCTCACCAAAAAGCCAAACAGATGGGTGCTCTTTCACTCTCCAAAACTGTAAACTGAATAAGCGTTTTTTCTTTATAAAGTACTCGGTCTCAAGTATTTTGTTGTAGTAACAGAAAATGGATCAATACACCTTGTCATTCAAACTGCAACTGAAAGACCTTGAAACACTCAACTAATCTTCTATGTGTGAAGATTATCCCCTCTGGCTCATTTTTACCAGCAAACGAATTCACGAGTATGAAAAAATGACAATTCACCTTCAAAGCATCATTTAAAATATTATACTCAGAGGTACTTTCACAAAATGAATCACCTCAAATTTTGGCTTTAAATCCAACTCACAAGCAATCTGCTGCCAGTCTCTCCACAGCCTGCACCTCACTGCACACCTGTGAGGCTTGGCTGGCTACCCGTTGTCCTGTTCTGTGCGGCTGCACACTCTCTCCCTGGGTCACTGAGGGGCTTCCAGGCCTTTTGGTATCAAGTAAATCTTCCACCTTCCCACTGTGCCAGACAACCTCACAATATTCAAGAGTCATTTTCTCTCACAAATAACAATGCATTTGGGTGAGGACATAGCCCAGTGGTTAGGATGCTTGCCTAGGAAGCACAAGGCCCCAGTTTGGTCCCCCAGCACCATATAACAGTTGGGCTGAGATTACAGGGATCGGGAGGTTGAGGCAGAAGGACTGTCATGAGTCTAAAGTCAGCGTGAGCTACGAAGTCAGTTCAGGACCAACCTGGACTACAGAGAAGACCTGTTTCAAACAGATTAATAAAGGGGGGCTGGAGGAATGGCACAGCAGTTAAAGTGCTTGCCTTGCAAGCACAAGGCCCTGAGTTCAATTCCCAGCACCACATAAAGCTGGGCAGGAGCACGCCTGTAATCTCAGCACTTGGGAGGCTGAAGCAGGAGGATTGCCAAGTCCAAGGCCAGCCTGGGCTCCATAGTGAGTTTAGGACCACCTTGGGCTACAAAGAAAGACCCTGTCTCAAAAAAAAAAAAAAAAGTATTGACAAGCTGTCTAACACTTTTCTCTATGTGTATTTGTCAGCTTGGCATCATTCAGAAGCACTAATGACCCAGGCACAGAGGCTTCCAGGCAGGCACGCAGGGACACAAGCACCAACAGCAGTCCCCGTTCCACACTGGCTGCTCCTCGTGGCTCACTGAGTTGTTTCTGAGGTAGCAATACAATGAAAATCAAAACTGGCAGGATAGAATGGCGATGTTAGTTTGGGACACCATAAGTCTTCAGTGGTTTTTTTTTTTTTTTTAAGTTGCCTACAACATCTCCCATAAAAGGAACTTCATTCGTAAAAGATAAATTCTTCCAAAGAAACTACATTGTTTTGAAAGCTCAGAGATAAACTCTGAAACAAGTGTTTTAGCCCGGAGCACCTCTGTGTCATACTAGTGGTCTCACTGTAATTATTAACGTGGCATCAACTTTCACTTCCGGAAGTACTTCAGTCTGGAGAATAAAGTGATGTTCACCACAGCCTTCAGTGGAATCTCCTTCAGCGGCAGCTCCTGGTCACCATGAACAGCCTCCAATATTTTAGGGTACCATCCCAAGAAAACCAGCCCTAGTGATAATATTCTTCCCCATCTCTCTTGGTCTATGACAACGAACAGAAGACTTCCGCACTGTTCCCACTGGCAGCTCCTTAGAGCCACAGAGGTCCAGGCCTTCTCTCCTGGTTGTCAACTCCCACCTGGTAACAGCAGCCTCTGCAAACACCAAAAGAATCTGGCCACTATCACATCACACAACCTTTGTCTCTTGTATCAAAAAAATAAAGAGAGACAAAAAAAAATCCTACATTGTCCAAACCCTAGCAAAGGTCTCTTATTAAAACAGGCCCTGGAAAATACAGCATTTTTTCTCAAAAAAAAAAAAAGCATGACAGATTATAAAATAAAATTACTGCCTTTATTTTCCTATGACCTTCGAAGATTCAGGATGAAGTCAAAGGTATCAAGGCCTCAAGGAAACCTTAGACACGGCCTCTATACAATCAACAGACACTGGGCTTGAACACATGCTTGTTAAGTCCAGGGGAGGCACAAGAAAAAGAATAAAAGCTAACCATCTGGCCACACACTAGCACAAAAACAAACAAGTGACAGGCCTCGCTGTTCTCCCCAAACCAAGACTGGAACACCTTGCAACAGATCTAAGTGACAAACACAGCACTATGGAAGGATATGAGGGATGGCGATGGCCTCCTACATCAGCGTCAGAAAGCACCTTCCCCATCACAAGCTCGTCCTCATGAGAGATCAACAAATAGTACCTGATCATCGTTTCACCTTTAACAAATCAAACCTAATATACTCTGAATAAGCTTTATTTTTTTTCAAGTTTTATTGAGACAGGGTCTTGCTTTTATAGTCCAGGCTGGTCCTGAACTCACTATGTAGTCCAGGCTGTCCTCGAACTCACAGTAATTCTCCTGCCTCAGTCTCTTAATCACTGGGATTACAGGGGTATGCCACCATGCCCAGCTTAAACCTTATTATTTTTTAAAGACATACTTAACCCTGTCCTCCAGCCTTTCTCATTTTTAATCCCATAATACTCCATGAAAGAAAACTATTTACAAAATTCCAAGGCTAAAATGCATATATTAAAATATCATGTAAACTCATGTACAGCTTAATAAAAGAAAAAGGCAAGATTAAGCCCCGCAGAATTAAAGTGGTTACAAGTACAAAAATTGCTTTTGTTTGGATTCGTGTTATTACAAGACACATCAAAAAACAGTAAAACTGCCTTAGGCTTATTCTTTCTGGGTAAATGACTGAATTTTCAAAGCTAGTCTTGAAATTGTCTGACAGCCAGAGGCTGTTAAATAAGATTTTAGTAAGGTTGCCTTATACCACCCATTGCACTATCCATTATATGAGCATGTCTTACTAAATTCTGAAAACTTAAGACACTGTTTCATCAAATCTAAGACACCATTTACTACAGGATAAATCACTGTTTTATATACACCAAATAAAGAAAAAAGCTGCTGATTAAATGTGAGAAATCATCCATCCACTATCACTGAGCCTAAACAAGTGATAGTAAAAATCTAAAAAACAAACAAAAACATTTCAGAATCAGTAAAATACCACCAAATTCCCAAGTGCATCCATTTTTGGCAATGTAGTTGTGAAGAACAGTCTTTTTCAATCAAAACCTTTGAGATGTAAAGTATTTAAATATTTCTTACCTTCGGTGCTACACTCTGGAAAAGTGTCGATGAGAGAATCCGGGCACACTTCAGCAGGACCAATTAATTCAGAACCATCATTAACTATTCCACCCTAAAAAGATCACAGTAATTGTGTTTTTAGCCTTCAAGGACATGCAAAGAAGTATGAGTTATCTCAGCTGAGTATTTATACAGATTACAGAGGCTATTAATCAATTAAAGTCGATTAAAATTTCTTTCAAAGATTCATTAGACACTTCAATATTGGTTCAGCAATGGAATGGTAACATACCACACCAACACTGTATGTTAATAACAACGAAGGAAGCTGGTGTGAGCTAGAAGGGGAACGTGGAAGAGCCTTACTTTCTGTATAATTTTTCTTCATACCTAAACTGCTCTCAAAATAGCCCACTACTTAAATCTTCGAGATACTACCGTCCCTTCAATAACATGTGGCTTTTTACAAAAGTATGGTATTTTCAACCTCTCAAAAGCACTCCTAAAGAAAATTCATAAGAAGAAAAAAACCCACCAGCTGAAGCATCATCCAAGACAGGGCAGTGAGCCATAACTGGTGGAACCACAAACTACAACACCACACAACATCTCAGGTGATCAGAGGAGCCACTGAAGTTTGCAAATCATCTATATACAGCATTAGGCAAAACTGATAACATTTTAAGATATTGATAGTAAAGAACCTCATTTTTAAAGACATAAAAAATTGCTACCTCAATATGACCATGATTTTAATCATAATGTAGGTATTCAACCTCAGGCCTCACAAGTATCTCCTCTACGCTCCAAGTGACACTGAGAATGCTATCATCAGACAGAGGACAAAGTCACCTTGGCCTGTGGTGTTAGGGACTGAGTGCTCCAACTACAGGGAGAAGAGCTCACAACCCTTCACCAACTATAAATGATTAAAATTATGCCTCTTCTGTTCCTTGTCATCCTTTTTTCTGTATCTTTCCACCGAGAGTTCTATACCCCAACCACTAACAGGAGGAGAGTAAATCTCTAAAAATTAAAAACTAAAGATAAATAAATAAATAAAAACAAATTCCCATTTATTTCCTCTCTATCTCAGCTCAAAAAACTCACTGTCTTAACCTAATCATAAAAAATCCACCTGACAACACAATTTATATTCCTTTTGAGTATATATGGAATATCTCCAGGCTCTGTCATATGCTGGGAATAAATCAGGTCTCCATAAATTTCAAAGATATGAGATCACACAAAATTTATGGTCTGATCATAAGAAAATAAAATTTAAACTTAAAGATAGAAGAAACTTTAGAAAATCCAAATGCTGGAAAATTAAACACATTTCTGAATGACCAATGAATCAACATAGAAATTACTGAATACATCAGAAAATACATGAGCTGAATAAAAATGCACCAAAACATAAAAATCACGAGATAAGGCTTAAGTGGTACGGAGAGGGGAATTTACTCCTACAAAAGACTGTATTAGGCAAAAACAGACTCAAAACAACAACTTAAGTTTCCTTCTAAGGAATCAGACATGGATAAAGGGTGAAGTAAATACAAACCAAGCAACAGAAAGGAAATGACAAAGTTTAGAGCAAAAACTAATAAAATGAAATAGAAAACAGAAAAATTAACAGAACTAAAAGTTGGTCCTTTGAAAAGATCAACAGAAATATCAGATTTTTAGGCTAGACAACCAAGAGAAAACAAACCAGGCAAAAATTACCAACATCATGAAAGAGGAGCCATCACTAACATCCACAGAAACAAAAAGCACTGTGCTCTGGGTTTTGGTTCCACTCCTCGTGCACTTCAGAGGTGACTGCAGCTGCAAGGAGAAACTCGGACCCTTCTCAGCCAGGAACTGCCAGGAACGCACCACAGCGGGCAAGAAACACAGACTCTGTCCTTTTTAGGAGGGACATGTGGCCACAAACATAGTTGCTGATATACCAAGTGATGGACAGAATGATTTCAGGGGGCCAGGCACAGTATGCAGGGCAACCTTGATGGAGGCAAGGCATGGTACGCAGGGCAGGCCTGACTGAGCCAGGCACAGGAGGGCAGGCCTGATGGAACGAGGTAGGCATGATAGATGGGGCAGGCCTGATGAAGCCAGGCACAGTAGGCAGGGCAGGCCTAACCGAGCCGGGCACAGATGCTAGGGGAGGCCTGACAGACCAGGAGTGGTAGGGCAAGCCTAACGGCACCAGGCACAGTAGGGAAGGCATGCAGTCCCAGCAAATCAGAAGACTGAGGTCAGAGGATGGTGAGGCCAAGTCCAGCCTGGGCAACCTGCTGACTCAGTGACACCCAGGCTCAACATAAAATAATAATCTGGTAAGAAGGCTTGAGTTCAATCCATGGTACAGGAAGAAAGGAAAGAAAGAGGGAGGGGGAAAGAAAGAGAAAGAGGAGGACAGAGGATGGGATAGGAGAAGAGAGACGGGAGAAGGGGGAGGGGAGATTTAGATAGGTTATATGATCTGAATCGATGATGGAAACAACAAACAAGGTATCTACATGAAACAAGTCCTCAAAATCCACAGCCACATATGACTACTACTGAGTCGGGAAATTTCTGTAACACACTAAGGAAGGAGAAAGCTTCCATCTGTGCACTGTGGGTACTAACCTGAGCATTGCAAACTTAAGTTATAGAAAAGAAAAGGAGAGGAAAGGATATAACAGGACAGAAAAAGACAAAACAAGACAAAAATCAATGAGACAGAAGACAGACAGAGGATATTCCTAGACTGATACTATATGGCGCTTCATTGCCTGAGGTCCAAAAGAATTACCAAAATCCACAATCTCTCTCTCAAAAAGCTGATATCTGCAATATGTCAAAAGAAAGCCCTTCAACGAAAAAGTCAAGAAACTCAAGACCAAAGCAAGGTTCAGCATATCTCATACTCCACCTGTCCCACAACACAGATGCCACTGCACTGCTCTAAGAGTCAGCCCACACAGAGCAACAAGGAAGAGGCTGCGTAACAAACTAAACTGTTGACAGAGCATGAAGGAAAACACCATGAACAGATTGCCAAGAGGTGCAGGTTTTCCTGTCTGAGAACTGCTGCTTCTAAATCTGAGTTCACCAAAAATAAGGTTTTTTAAAGAATAATAAAGAAATAAAATGAACCTTTAACAAAAACAGAAAACTAAAAGTGTAAGGGAAACTTTAAACTTTTACCAACCTATTACACGCATCAGATACAAATTCTTAAAAAGACCTAAGTTACCAAAGCTAATCCAAAAGAAAGAAAAAATTAGAATAGACTTGTGATAAACAAGTAAACTGAATTACAATTTTTAAATTTTCCACATGAAATCTATACCTAAAGATATGAAAACACATGCCCCTAGAAAAATATACACCAATATACATAACAGCATCATTCATAATAGCCAAACGGGAACATCCCAAATGTATATCAACTGGTAAATGAAAAAAACAAGCAAAACACGGCACAGCATGAAAAAGAATAAAGCACTAGCACATGGTACTGCGTACAGGAACCTCCAAAGCACACTAAGTGTAAGTACACAATTCAATTCACTACAGCTTCACAAAATTAAAGTACTTAGCAACAAAATTTACACAAGACTCATAAGACTTACATCCCACAAATTATAAAAACACCACTAAGAGAAATTAAAGCATATCTAAACAAACAGGTGTTTCATGTTCTTGGATTAGAAGATAGTACTGTCAGAATGAGCTGCAGATTTAACACTATTCCAATAAAAGTTCTATGGAAATTTTTTTACATGAAGAAGGTAGTAATATTTTTTTACAGAAATCCAAAATTGCCATCAGGATTTTGAAAAAGCAAAAAGAGAGTAGGCAAACTTACACTACCTGACTTTGAAACTTACAGTAATCAAGACAGTAAAGCACCAACACAAGAACAGGCACAAGGATTAAGAGAACACATCAAATGGCCAGAAATAAGCCATCACACCTACAGTGCCTTTGTTCTTAGCAACAATGTCAACCCAATTCAACAGAGAAAGGTCTGTCTTTTCAACAAATGATGCTGAGATAGTCATGTGCCAAAAGATGGATTTAGATTGTTACTTGATAAAAATTAACTGCGAGTGTATTGCAGACCCAACAACAGTAAGACTGAAACGTCTAGAAAACACAGAGAAGATATTCATGATACTGGTTACACAAAGAAGCTCTAAACATAAAAACATATGGTCCCCAAAAAGGAAAAAGTTGATAGAATTTAAGTAAATTTAATTTAATCATCAAAATTTAAGCTTTTGTGTTTCAAAGGAAACCATTAGGAAAATGAAAAGACATGCTACTGACTGGAAGGAAATATGTACAAAGCACACACTTGATAAAAGACTTTTATCCAAACCATAACCAGAACTCATACAACTCAATAAAAAATACAATCAAAAATATGAATAAATAAAAAGTAGATTTTAATATTTATTTCAACAAAGAAGATATGCAGATAAACACAGGAAAAAACATGTTAAATATCATTAGGCATTAGGAAAGTAAAATTAGTACTACAGTGAAATACCACCATACACTTGCTGTAGTGGTTATAATTTAAAAATGAGATAATACTGTTTGTGAGGTTAGGAAAAACTGGCACATCCACACACTGTTGGGAATATACAGGTGGGCACTGTGGAATTTGGCTGTTTCTTAAAAACAAATTTACCGTAAGACTCAGCAACTCCATTCCTCAGAGTCTATCCAAGAAAGATAAAGTATGTAGCCACACAAAGATTTGCCTGGAATGCTCATAGCAGCATTAGTCCTAAAGAGTCACACTGGAAACAATGTAAATGCCTACCAATCTGTCAATGGACAAACAAAATATGGCATAATCTAGATACAGCAGACCCCCTTACCTATGGTTTTGATTTGAACCCATGGTCAAGAGCAGACTAAAAGTATTTTTTTTAAACTGAGCACTGTGGTATATGCCTGTAATCTCAGGACTCTAAGAAGCTGAGGCAGGAGTATGAAAAGCTCAAGCCCAGTCTGGCAACCTAGTGACTTAGTGAGAACTTTTCTCAAAATTTAAAAAATTAAAAAGGGTTAGGGATATAGGGATATAGCTCAGTGGAAAAGCCCTGAGTTCAATCCCAGTACCAAAAATACATACATATATATGTAACATTAAAAAATACATACATATGTATAATTTTTCATTATGAAAAATTCCAAAACTAAATAATTTGTAAGTATTAAATAAATTGTTACTATAGACTTCCAGGCAAGATGGCAGTTGAGTAGCACAGCTGCACAATGTCTCCTCATGGGCTCACAGAATTGAGATTATAATTAAAAATTGCCTTTTCAGGCTGGAGGAATGGCTTAGCATGCTAAGTCAAGCACTAAGTCAAGTGCTAAGTACTGGGCATGGTGGTACAAACCTATAATCCTAGCACTCGGGAGGCTGCAAGAGGAGGATTGCTGTGAGTTCAAGACCAGTCTGGGCTACAGAGCTTTGCCTCAAAAAAAAGAAAAAAGTGCCTGTTCAACTTAGCTACTAGAGGAAGGAGCACCCCAACAATGTAAAGGAGGCCACGGGAAGGTCAGAAATTCCAAAGACACATCAGAAGTGGAGGAGAACAGCATCCAAGAAAGCATTCCCAGGCCAACCAGGCTTACAGAGGAACTTACTAAACAGTGGTCCTCATGGGTACAAAGCTTACTGAGCATGTAGAAGCCACAAATAAAAAGTTGGCTGAGGTAAACAAGGAAATGCAAGCTATGAAGGAACATTCTGATAAAAAGTAAAAAGTTTCAAAAGTTAAAGATTGTCTTCCAGCACCAACTACAATCAGAAACTCAGAGATATAAAACAAATAGAATGGACAAGTATCTCTTTATTTCAGTGGTTTGAAGCCCATGATCCACCTTCCATTAATCTCCAGGCTAACTTGTGTAGCCCCACACTAATTACTTTCATCTTAACATACATGACCACTCCTCACAACTTCCATAAGGCAAAATCCTTCTTGCTTAGTGGCAATGCCTTTTCTATAAGCACAGACTCTCTGCCAGACACAAATACTGTAGCACAGGACAGCCAAGAGCTAAATACTGTACCAAATCAACCTAGCCTTTATCCTCAAAATCTCCACTGGGTCATACATAGGAAGAAGCTGGATTTTTCTTAGCCTTGTTCCCAGAGTAATGGAAAATCAAGCAGGAAGGTCAGCCACAGAAACTCCTATTGGCATTATAAATGTCACCACTGTGAGCTCTACATCTATTACATTAAGCCATAAATGTTTACAGTATCTTTCAAAAACTCAAATTTCTTCAGTAAACTAAATTAGGTTGTAAAAAATAAATTCTCTGTGTTCATCATTAGCATCCAGCGACCTAAAAATTCCATACTCATCTATCTTGCTGGTTATATGTGCTAAGACATTAAATTTATACAAATGAATATATTTTCAGTCAAAGGAAGAAAATACAATTATGACATAATCATCTAGGTTTTTGTCTAAAAGGCTAACTATATGCAAGAGAAAAAAGTGATGGTTAAAAATTGCAATGCCAAATGACCACCATACAGGTTCAGTTCAAAACCAGAAAGTTATTACTAAATATGACAAATAACTTAGAACAAAAGTTTGAGATGTCAGGAAACCTGAAACACTAACACAATGACCTCAGATAATGCAATCTGCACTAGCCCACCTCTGTAAGAGGCACAGTCATCATTTTTACACAAATATACATAATGACAACAAAAACAATATGGACTTGCAGTGATTTATCTTCCAAAGATAAATGTACCCCTAAAAGATCAATCAAAAATGAAAATAACTAGCAAAGTTTTATGATATCTAATTTTTTAAAATGTATTTCCATTTTCACAAACTCCTAAGCCCTTTGCATCAATGTTTTTGGGGGGATGGGTACTAGGGACTGAACCCAGGACCTTCACATTGAGCTACATCCCTTGCCCCAACCCTACTTTTTTTTTCAGCCTCACTAAATCACTAAGTTACCCAGGCTGGACTCAAATGTGCAGTTCTCTTCCCTCAGCCTCCCATGTAGAGCTGTGCTTACAGGCTGCATCAATTTTTGAAGATCCAGGAATCAAAAACTACACACATTTCTACATCAAAAAACAGAAAGTGTGCCACAGGCATGGTTGAATAGCTATTAACTTCTACTTTTTTTTTTTCAGGGTGTCACTCTGTAGCCCAGGCTGGTCCTGAACTCATTATGTAGCCCAGGCTGACCTCCAACACATAGCAATCCTCCTGCCTCAGCCTTCTGAGTGCAAGGATTACAGGTGTACACCACCATGCCCAGCTTATGTGGTACTGGGGATTCAAACCCAGGAACATGAGCTGGCTAGGCAAGTGCTTTAACCACTAAGCTATTCTTCCAGCCCAACTTCTACTTTTTTTTTTAGAGATTAATGAAATTTAAAAGTAAATGAAAATTTCTACTTGAATTTGCTACAAGTCAAAAAATAAATGTATTAAACATGATACAAAACATTTCAGGACGACTACCAAACCTTGAAAAAATCTTCGAGCTGTTTACTGTTGAAAAGAGCAGGGATATTGGCAGAGAACTGCAGCAGGTCCTCGGCGCATTGTCTTCTCTCTTCGATAACCGTCTCATCGAATCGCCCTGGAGTCAAATAAGAACCAACACTTACACAAGGAAGGCCCAGGGCTGCCCCGCGACAAGGATATGATGAGAGGCGGCGGCAGGCTGTGCTGATCGTGCACAGCCCTCAGCACATCTTGCCTCTACAGTCAGCGCCAGCAAGCAAAGAAAAGCATGGTTTCTATAAAACAAGAGGCAGAGGTGCCACCGCATAAGTGGTGTGCGCACAGTCTAGGGCCCGTCAGTGTAAGAAATGTACTATTTAAGAAGCTGAGGATTTGAAACGAAAGTTGAAAAGAGAATTCTGAAAAACTCAAATGGTTTTCTAGATGTAATTTAATACTGTAATTACTCATATAATTTTCCCTTTTATATTCTGTTTGATTTATATAGAGGCTGAAGAGAGGAAATTGTGAGAACATCTGTATCATCAGGGGGGTCAAAAACCCCAGCCTGAAGCAAAAAGCTTTTATGCCAACTTCCGTGTGTAAAGCTGTCAGCGTAAAGGATGGTGAGCTGGTGACGGAAAAGGGACATGCACGCATCGGAGCATCCCACTTTACAAGATAATCAAAAGGTGGCTTTCATAGAATTTTTAAATGATATACAGAATTCGAATGATGATAAGACATTTTCAAATATGATCATTTTGAATAACTCAGATCAGATTCCCAGGCGGCATCTGTCACATGCCCTGCATCATGCTGATTGCAACACAAGTTTAACAAAATACAAAATCAAAGGGTTAGCATCATCACGTACTTAAACATTTTAAGTGGCTCTGCAAAGTAATCACAAAAAGGTAAGGCACAAAGACATTCCTAGTTGTATGAACTAAAGCAAAAATTTGCAATGAAACTGCTAAAATATCCCTCCTCGATGTGTCTCATGCTTACAGCAAAGTGCCTATTTTGCGAAGCTTTTAAAAGGGTCCTAGAGTTGGGCCCCAATTCAAACACTGGATCTATCTGGCATTCACTAGCTGCAGAATCCTAGGCAGATGATTTTCACATTGTAACATGAGGAAACACATCGTGCACTACTCACGTGGCCCAGGCCCACGCCAGCCACACCAGGAGCACTTCACAGGTTAT
This sequence comes from Ctenodactylus gundi, assembly GCA_004027205.1. Lineage (NCBI taxonomy): Eukaryota > Metazoa > Chordata > Mammalia > Rodentia > Ctenodactylidae > Ctenodactylus > Ctenodactylus gundi. Next base: position 124,487 of record PVKB01001173.1, on the reverse strand, counting down.
CAAAGGGGACTTTGAATTTTCAAGTGCTGTCCCAGGGACTACATACAAAGCATGCAAGCAAAATTTCATTGACTATGTGAGTAAGCAACTCAAACAGAAAAACTTTCTCAGGAAAATGTCTTACAGTGGACTATTCTAAAGGATATCCTAAAAGTAGTCTCGCTTTTTAAAAAAAGCTACTAGACATGGCATGAAAATAAAAATGCATGTACATATTATTAGACAAGAAGGAAACAAAGAAGGGGAGAGGGAAATGGACATGATCAAAACATACTACATACATGTACAAACACTGTGCTGAAACCTTGTGCTCTGTAAAATTAAAAAACTAAAAATATTTTGCAAATGCAAGCAAAAGGCAGGAAGATTAGTAGGGAGGGCAGAAACCACTAAAGCATAATATACACATACATGGCAATGTCACAGGGAAAGCCGCTGACTTCTTCAATTAACCTGAGTTAACTTTATAATAAAAAGAAAAAAAACCACACACACACAACCCTAGGCCACAATTCATGAACAGGTTCCAGAGACAATCACACTACAGCCTTCCACACATCTACACAGGTCCATTTTTCTAGAAAAAGGGTCTACAAGGATCTTTAACATCCTCTAAGGACCTCTAGTGATAAAAGGTTATCAGGCAAGTTGCAGTCAGAGAGCTCCCAACATGCAATATTCTGCTCTTACTACAGAATAAGCTGCCAGCTTCTATCCAAATTTCTGTTCTTACCTTCTTGTCCACCAAATAATCCTCAATTTTTTAACTGAATACCTGGTAGCACAGACCACAATCGCCAACTGCCTTGCAGCCAGGCATAAACAAGGAATAAGTCTGGCCCGTAGATCGTAGCATTCCAGAAATCTCCTTAAAATACAATTCACACCCTCTCCCCTACCTTTCTGTGTCATCCTTTCAAGAAGGACTGTGACGTGGAGGGAGCTGCGAGGTCTGATCACTGCAGAACAGCTGAGCTGAGGCTACTTCCGGACCCTGGGCCATGGAAAGAAATTCACTCCCATCTTATCTTAGGTTGGGCCCCAAGAAACCAAGCCCAATAAAATCCATTGTGCTAAATCTTTTTTCTATGAGTTCTCCATACAACTAATATGTAACAATTAAATTAAACTCCATCCTCCCAATAGCAGTATTATAATTTAAATGACTCCACAAACTTACCTACCAATATTATCTGGAAACAAACTTTCAAGGACACTAGTAAGCAGAGCAAATTCTCCAGCCAGAAAAACTATCTAAATGAATCGATCTTGGGGAAAGTCTAGGAGCCAGAGAGGTGAAATGCTCTTACTCGTTGTTACCTAAATAAATACAAACCTGTGCTTGGGATGACAGCTTGACATATTTATCCTTTAAGAATAGTTATTTCTCCTGCCTGTCAAATAAAACTATTTATTTTGTAAACACCTATAATTTGAATCTATAAACAGAAACCCAGAAAATACACACTTTTTTACATTCAACCACAAAACCATCTGATGTGACTTTTTAATAATTGAGTACTTGTTGAGAAATTTTAATAGAAGACTTAGTTAACAGTTAATGATATCCTAAGAAAATCTTATTTCACTCTAAAACAAATACATTAAAATTTGGGAGCTTTAACACTAACATGATTCACCTCACCTCCCTATTAACCAGAAGAAAATGCTTAAGCAATAAACTGTGTATGTCAAAAGCCCACCTTTATTGTAATTCTATTGATCTAGGCACTTCTAGTCCCCTAAACTTGGATAAGCACAGATAATTAAAAGATTTTTGTTTAAAATGGAACAACCAAAAATAATGGCTCTTGAATTAAAAAATTCAATTTCAAGGAATTCTATCATCAGAACAAACACACTGAAAGAACATCTGAGCTTCTTTGTTGTTAAGAAATGCCAGAATTGGGGCTGGGGGAATAGATTATCAGTTAAAGCTGCTGCCTAGCAAGCTCAGAGTTTGATCTCCAGCACCACATAAAGTTGGGCATGGTGGCACACACCTAGAATCCTGTAATCCTGTAATCCCAGCTGAGACACGAAGATTAATGTAAGTTCAAGGCCAGCTTGGGCTCCACAGTGAGTTCAGGACCAGCCTGGACTACACAGCAAAACCCTGTCTCAAAAAAAAAAAAAAAAAAAAAAAAAGGAGAGAGAGATTCCAGGAAAGCAGCAAAAAATAGTATTGGTAGCATCAACAAACGACAGAAATGAATTTTAACATAGTAACAACTGGCCTTAATACATATAACAAAGCCACCTAATTTTTGTATAAAGAGTAGCAATATTTGATAGTAATTCAATTGCTTTTTGTTGTTTGTTTGTTTGGTTGGTTGGTTTTTTTTTTTTTTTTGGATACAGGGTCTTACTCTGTAGCCCAGACTGGTCCTAAACTCACTGGTGTAGCCCAGGCTGGCCTTGGACTCAGGACAATCTACCTGCCTCAACCTCCAGAGTGCTGGGATTACAGGCGTGCGTCACCACGCCCAGCTTTATATGGTGCTAGGGAATCAAACTCAGGGCCTAGCACTTGCAAGGCAAGCACTTTATCAGCTATGTCATTCCTCCAGCCACCATCAAGAGTCATTCTAATAGTAAACAGTAACACCTCCTGGCTATTCTCAGAATTTCTCTTGAAAGGCACTACTCATGAGACATCACAGTCAGTGCTGCTTTGGCTGCTGCTTTACAACCTTTCACAGTAATCATGTTTATTTCCCTATGTACAGAGCAGAGAAAATATAGGTAAAGGCAGCAAACACAAAACAATTTTTTCCTAGAAGGTTTATTCTGCAATGTTACATCGTGTAGATCGTGTGTGTGTGTGTGTGTGTGTGTGTGCACATGCACTGTGCATTCACACGTATGCATGCAGTATATAAGCCAGTCCCCTACTTCAAATTACCCTACGATGGCTTGTTTTTTAAAAACTATGAGAGGAAAGGCGGAGTTCAAACACTCTCACCAAGCTGCTTAAGCACTGGAAACAAAGCCACTCACTGTCTTGGGTCTCTAAGCTGCTTTTGGCATTATCTCTATTTCTTTAAATTATTCAGAACAACTCCCACATAGCAGAGTCTACAACTTCTTAAAAATATAAAGGTCATATGATTTTTAAAAAGGAAAAGTTAGCTACACTGAATTTAAACTTTTCCTTGACCCTTGTGAAACCAACTAGAAATGCTTTACACTGACGGTTCTTAACTATATCAAAAATCCATTCATGGGGAAAAAAAGAAAACAAAAGCCAAGATTTTCAGGTATGAATTCTGCGCAGCCAGATGCACCAGGAACCGCCTCTGGTTACACAAGGTAGACGCGCTAACCCCTGCAAGCAGGCAGAACTCTCTCCCTGGGACCCCGAGGTGCTGCTCCAAGAGGGTACTGCCAGGGACTTACAGGACTGTGCCTTATGTTAGCTTCTTCAGGGACAAGTTCAAGGGAATGAAGTTTCACCCTGGACTAGAGAGATAATTCCATGGTTCTATGAAATCTGTTAATATTGAATTCCAAAAGTCTATGGTTCTTAATGAACCTCACTGTGTGGCAGGAAGGAAAAGGGTGGCTAAGACTGTAATCTGTAAAGAGGGCGCAGCCGTCACAGCAGGCAGGATGAGGACACATTTGATCATTTTGTGTCTTGATCATTTTCATGCTTACTTCAGGTGGCCTTGCTTTGTTTGGGTCCAAAAATTTGGACAGACTTCATTTCATGTTACTGTTCTGTGGAGCCACCTGTGTTCGACAGGAGATCGACCCAGACCTGCTGTGATGGCCAGGCCCCTCTAAGAAACACTGAGGCTAAACCAACAGCTTCTGGTCTTTCCTCAGCTGTCAGGAGCTGCTGGTCTCTTTCTCACAGGAAATCAGTCTGATGACTGACACAACAAAACAAACCAAAACAAGCTAACCAGAGAAAACAAACAGATGGATCCAGACTGTAAAATATTCTGCGGAACAGATGTTCTATACACCTTTGAGATGTCAGTGTGACGGACCTAGAGGCCCAGGCTCAGTGATGGAGTGCTAGCTCAGCTGGAACAGGCTCTAGCTTTCATTCTCAGCAACCCAAGAAAAAGAAAAAAGGAAAGAGAAAAAGGAGGAACTGTCAAACTGTCTTAACTCTTTAAAAACATCACTGTCACAAAAGTTCAAAGAAAAATCTGGATTGGGACCACTCTACTTCAAAGAGATAAAGAGGGCATGGTCGCACATAACACCTGTAATCCTAGCAGTCTACAAGGTCCAGGCAGAAGGATCACAAGTTAGAGCTCAGCTTCAAAATACAAAATAAAATGGAACAGAGGTGTAGCTCAGCACTAAGGCTCTGGGTTCAGTCATTGCTACCACAAAAAAATAAATAAATAAATAAGCAGACAAACCAAAAGGGGAAGGGTAGTGAGTCAAAAAAAAAAAAAGAAAGAAAAGAAAAAGAAAAAGAAAAAGAAAAAAAAGCAGCCAGGCATGGGGCACACATTTGTAATCACTGTATTTGGGAGGCTGATACAGGAGGATTTCAAGTGCAAATCTAGGCTGGGATAAACAGCAAGACCTTGTCTAAAAATAAAACAGTACCAAGTTTAAAAAAACCAGAATATGAGCTACCTGCATTACAATATTACTGTATCAATGTTAAATTTCATTAGTGTGACAGGATATTGTGGTTATATGGGATATGTGGGAGAGGTAAAATGTCACAATTATCACAATAATTATTTTGACATAATTTAGGGAAAAAATGAGGGAGACACAGAGAACGCAGCAAAATGCTACTAGTCGATGAACCTGGGCAAAAGACAGACAGGTGCTCACCCACTATCATTTTTATGTAAAACTGAAATTTTTGCAAATTAAATAAATTGGAAAAATATAAAATGAGCTCCCTTCTGTACTGATGAGCTGTGGTAGTGGGCAGCAGAGAACAGTTACCTAAGCTAAGGACACTGGTGAGTCTGCTAACGAGGAAACAGCTAGAAGTCTACCGCCACAAACCAGCCTCACAGCGGAACAGTACAAACTGCAGAGACGTGAGGATGAAGCAGGGGCACATCTGACAGCAGCGTAGGAAGGTGCGTGAGCCCCAGTGAGACACAGTACAGGTAGAATAGGACAGGAAAGGACTATCCCTCTCTTCCTAACAAGAAAATGAAACTCAGGTGTTAATTTATTTCTGATCACACTGCTAGTAAGCAGTGGACAGAAGATTTGGGTCTAAATCTGAGTGCAAAAAGTCCATCCTTTTCACAATCACCATAGAACATACGTGGCCAATGACTCAGTAATTACAGGGGACTCCTCTGCTGCTGAGTCCTGACTAAAGACAAGAGAAGAGCTAAAAAGATAGATGATTACCCAGCATTCCCCCCTCACAGCCACAGCTGCTGCCTGTGGGGTTCACTACAGCTCCCAGCATTACAAATGAACTGTATCATTTACTGAGAGAGATTAATCACTTAGTTATTAAGATTAATAAGAAACTTCCAACTTACAATATGGAAACATGCTGAAGACAATCCATTAATGACAGGGAATAAAGGCTAAGTACCTCAACCAATTGAGAAGCCACTCTCTTTCACCTGGTGACCAGTTTATTGTTTATGAAGGCAAGCTGTGTCTCCTCCAACATAAACATTAAAGATATATGTATGCAATTCAATTCCACAGTCTATAAAGTACAAGAAAAAACTATCTTCTACTCCCTGAGGCCTTCTACATCAACACAACAGTGTGCAGGTGTGTCTTCCTGCAAGTATGTGTGTCTATTTACTTTTTACAAATGGGATCTTACCAAACATATTGCTGTGCAATTTTTAAACTTAAAAACATATCTTGGACATCTTTCCAAACCAGTGTGTCTCAAACAGATGCAGAATTCTATTAATAGCTGAATTATGGCAATATAGGTATAGCTACATATCAAAAAACATTCAGATTATTTTCAGATTTCTACGATGAAATGCCCATGTGTGCATGTAGATGTGCACATAAGATGTACATGTGAACATGTGTGTATATTCCCTAAGTGTGATTCAGACTACAGAGTTTCCTTGGAGAACTTTATAGAAATTAATAAAGTCAAAACTACTTTCAGAATACAAGAAAGCAGTTGCATTTTTCACTGCACCAACATCTTCCCTGGTGGCCTAAAAATGATAGCAACAAAATGCTGACTTCTTAGTACACCTGGGGGTAACTGCACCAAACTGTACTTGCCATTAATCTCTACAATCCTCACACTCACTCATACAAAAAAATAATTAATGCCAGTTTCACTGAAGACTGTCTCTGGTGAGGCAGGAAAAATTACTAAATTTACTAATCCCTGAAGAACATTTCATTTTAAAATTATGTAAAACAAACGATAATTATTCAGGCTTGAGTATTTGGCAGTTAAATTCTCAAAAAAATAAAAGTGAGCGTAATACTCCAAGGAACACAGATAAGAGGACTGCTGTCAGCAATAAAATTCAAGCTGTCAGGAATGAGCTTGACAGTTTCTCAATACTTAAATTTTTTTCTTTAGAGGTCATTAACAATATTAACGTTTTTTTGAACAGACTCAAAATCTGTTAACATTTCAGAAATCAGGGAACTTATATTTTTCAAGTGACCAATGCATGATGATGTTACAAACTCATGCACAGATAAAAGATTCATTCAACTGGAAACAAACCAATGGATTTTCATGTAACAAAGCAATAAAAAAAGTTCATTTATGGGGTTTTTAATAGAATAAAAATAGACTAAAGAATACCATTAGTAAAGTTTTGGATTATCAAAGAAACATGCTCAATTATCTGAAAAAGCAATTAAAATACTCCTCTCTTTTTAACTGTATCATCTGTGTGACTCAGAACTTTCTCTGTGAACTTTAACCTCAATGAATCACAAAAAAATGAATGCAGAAACAAATATAAAAGCCAAGCTATAACCAGATAGCTTCTTATTTTTTTTCCACGATGAGTCTGGTTCTGTTGCCTAGGCTGACCACAAACTCCTGGGCTCAAGCTGTCCTACTGCCTCAGTTCCTGAGTAGGTAGGATGACACATGCACACCACTGTGCCCAGCCTCTATTCTTTTAAGCCTGATGTTAAAGATGTCTAAAATACAAATTAGCACTACTCTTCTCCTATTTCCTTTCTGTTTTAAAAGAGTCATTTTTCATTAAAAAAGTTTTATTAACATGCAGTGTTTTTCTTTCAATTTAATACAATAACTTTTAAATTTTTTTGAGTATGATAAATGTTAACAGGTATAACCCAACTGTTAACAGTTCTTTAAAGTTCTCAGTCATTCTTAAGAAAAAAATAGGATTTCTGGGACCAAAATATCTAATAATTATTAATATATTTCTCTTACATACATAGAAAATACACTGAAAACAGAGTTAAGAAAAGGTATATCTCAAATTACTCTTCAAAACTGGAAATGTATATTCTTCCTGTTGTATATCCACTCCTCCAGAGTAGGTATAATCATTTTATATTTGACTTTGGAATTGATTTTCAATGACATGATCATCTTTACTTACTCCTTCACTAAATCTTAACTCATTTATTCATCTTAACTTTTTTTCTTTGGTATTAGGGACTGAACCCAGAACTTTCACACTGAGCTGCAACTCCAGAACCCCTTCTTTTTTTACTGTTTTTGTTGTGGGGGTCATTTTGTTGTCATCATTGTTGGGGCTTTTTTGTTTTGTATTGTATTGTTTTTTGTTTTTTCAGCCAGGGTCTCAGCAGGCTATTAGACTGCCCAGACAGAACTCAAACTTGTGAATCTCCTACCTTGGTCTCCTACCATGTGAGTCTTACAGGCCTACATCATCACACCCAGCTTGTTCAAGTTCTGTGTTAAGCATTTATATGCCAGGCATGATCCCACTAATTCACACAGCTAGTCAAAGAATCAGAGAGAACTTAAACACTGCATGAAGGAGGCTTATTTTTATAATAAAAAGAACCTTTTTTGGTGCAGGTTCAATGGAATGATTCTTAAAACCCCTCAGATAGATGACTTCTAAAAACTACCTGCATCTTCATAATTAGAGTGCCACAAGTCTCTAAAACCTAACAGTAGAGCCAGCTGCCCTACTGGAGGAGTGTAGAAGTTGGGAGTGGCAAAGATCGCAGACAGGACTGACAGCAGGAAGTGCTCAGCTATGGTGCCAGCAGGCCCATGGTTAAGGACAGGGAGCCACAGGAGGAGCCAACCATGAAGCATGGCAGAGGATGGCTTCCACCATGAATCCCCATCATAATCCCATTGGCAGCAGAGAAACAAGAGAAGCCCTGACACCTGCACTCCTATAGCACCTTGCACAACCTGAGCTAAGTTCTCCAAAGTCAATGGGAAAAGAGGTCCAACGGGGCGAAGGAGGGCAGGCTTGGCGCTAAAATGAGCAAATTAACAAATGGCACTGTCTCCAACATTACTCCCAACAGAAAGCAACTGCACTCCTTAAGGGAGTGGCAGATTGGAATAAACTCAAGATGAGCACTGAACACACTGCTATGCATAAAAAGGAAACTACTAAAATAAAAAGAAAGAAAAATACAGGAGCAAATTATAAGGGTGTAGAATTCTGCTTTGGGAGGGTGGTCAAAGATTGGACAGTTGGAGCATCGAAATACTTAAGTGCATTAGTGAATTTTAAACTAACAGGGAAAAAAATGGGCATATGGGTCCACATAAATAAGAAATAAATGAGCAAATCTTTTTATGTTCCAAATTTTATAGGCAAATGTTGCTTCTGTGCCTGTCAGTCCATGGGCACAATGTTGCTACGTACCTAATTACTTCTAAGCAATCTATAGGCCTCCTGTGACTCTTTTTGGAGTTGGCTCAATCAGAATAAGGCCACACCCACACTTCTCACCAAGCTCATCCCTTCCACAGCTTTGGCTCCTGCTCAGTTACCTTCGCAAATATCCCCTCACTTTGGCTCTGGAGGAGGCGTACGCTTCCTTGACGTCTTGTTATTGAAAAGACCTATGAAACAAAACCTCCATCTCTTCAGAGAGCATTCTATCTGACTGCATCTTTCTGAGGTCTTAAAAAGACTTCTGCTCACAGTGGGCTTCATCGTTAAGAGTATGTTCGCCTGGCGGTGTCCTGGATTTGATCCTTGCTTAGAAGTCATTTCTTTTCATTCCTGTTTTGTTATCTGGAAAGACTGAGCATTTCCAAAACAAATCCTAGGCCCTTTGTGTTTAATAACCTGCCTTTCGATTCTCTCTCTCCTCATACATTTTACTATAAGCAGCAGGAAGAAAGGCACTATAATTTCTATACGCGTGCCAAGCAATCTCCTCAGCTCGGTTACCCAGTTCATTAGGGACATTTTATACTTTCCACAGAACCGCAGGCAACAGTAGAGCTATACTTTCTACATCTGCAGAAAAAGGCTTCTCCCCTCCGCTAGTTTCCAGGAGCGTTCACCTAACTGTTCTGAAAACCCTCACTTGCAATCTTACCAAAGTTCATGTGGCTCGTAGGCATCACTTCCTCAAAGCACTTCAGGCTCTAGCATTCTCCTCAGAGTCCACAGATCCTTGCCAATCCATTCCCAACATTTCAGTTTATGAGGAGAGCATTCCACTTCCAGAAAATTTTATATATATATATATATATATATATATATATATATATATATATATATATCTGTGTAATAAAATACCCCAGTACTTAGCCCACAACAAGCTTTCCCCCTTCATAGTGTGGAGGGCTTAGGAAGCCTCATGGGGCTTTGCTGGGGACTCTAGCCTGAGGGTCCTCATGAGTTTGCAGACTGGGCTGTAGACTCTGCTGCAGAGCTCACTCACGTGACTGTGGCAGGTCTCGTGCTTCCTGGTTGCTCATTAGGGACCTGATCTCACCAAGTAAGCCTCTTCACTGTGACCTCACAACAGAAAGCTGGTACCCTTTAGAGCAGGTGAGAGAGAAAAAACACCCTCCAGAGGCAGGCCACAAAGGTTCTGTATGTGTGCAACTCACTCCTAATCTAAATACAATACTTCATATTCTTCCTACTAAATTTAATTTTGCTTATTCCAAACGGAAAAAGGAAAGTCACTGCAAACACTATCACTGGTTTTGATGAAACAAAGGGAAGACAGTGGAATTATGAAAAGTAAGAAACAGAGGGCCGAGAGAATAGCTCCGTAGTAAGGCCCTTGCCTGGCAAGCGCAAAGCCAGGGGTTCACGAGTCGCTTAGAGAGGGGTGAGAATGAGACTGAGGCCTCTGAAGGGATACTGTGTGCAAGGACCCACTGCACAGGGTGGGGCAGTGAAGAGTCACCCAGGGAGGCAGTGGGATGATGCGATGAGCCTCCATCTGGAAGAGTGGGAGACTACAAAGGAAAATCATCTGCTGCTGGAATCAATGACAGCTATCAGAGCAAAGAAGTGGCCAGGTTCATGCTGCCATGGTCAAGAAATAAAATTTATATCTAAGACACAGGCTGGAGGAATAGCACAGCTGTTAGAGTGCTTACCTAGCAAGCCAAAAGCTCTGAATTTGATTCTCCAGCACCACACAAACCAGGCATGGCAGTGCACACCTGTAACCCCAGCACTCAAGAGGCTGAGGCAGGATGGTTGCTGTAAGTTCCAGGCCAGTCTGGACCTTGTCTCAAAAAACACAATAGATAGCTTTACCAATAATAAAAAATAAAGAAATGACCAGTTACTGGACCCTCAGTTGATAACAATCACTGCTAAATGTTTCTATATGTATTACCTGTTTAATCCATTGTTATTATGCCCATCTTAAAGACAGAAAAAGAGGCTGAGAAAAGATTATTCTCTTGATAAAAGTTCATAGTAAAGAAATAAAAGTAGAATTTAATTCTATGCTCAAATAATCCTTAAAAATGTAGTCAGCTAGTAAAAACCAACCCACAGGTCTATCCGGTTACTGATAAGTAAATCATGGAACATTCACTCATACTACCATTAAAAGATGCATCAGACGACTTTATTCACATACAAAATACTCCCAATAAACTGACATGTTTAAAAACACACCATTTAAAAACAGTAACTATAACATTTTTTAAACTAACATTTATATTTACAAATCACACTAAACAAAGACCAGTAAGACATCATTCAAAAGACTAATCATAGAAACACATTGTTGGTTGTTGCTATTATCATCTTTGTGTGTGTTTTTCCACATTTTCTACCTTTTCTGTATCAAATTTATAATACTTCTTTATTTAACTGGAAGACATGGCAGAATCTAACATTGTGAATCATAACATATCTAGAGCATAATCCCAAAATATCTACATTGGAACAACAGGACCCAATGTGACCCAAACCATAACTCATAATTAATATTATAAGGAGGGAAAAGGTAAGGGAAACATATATAGATTTATTTTAAACAAAACATTTTCAGAAAAATAACTGACTACCTTTTTTCATGGAGGTGAGGAGGGGTTGAAACAGGACCTTACTATGTAGCCCGGGCTGGTCCTGAACATACAACCCTCCTATCTCAGCCTCTCAGGGCCTGGGAATTATAGGCCTGCACCATCAGTCCCAGCCAAGAATAACTGAATCTCTTTTCCCACGGCCCTCACATTTTGGGGGCTGGAGGTGGAGCCATTCCGCAGAAGAGAGCAACTGTCTTTAACAAGAACAACACAGCACCAAGGACACAAAATGCACCTCCGAAGTGCGTGTGAACAACAGAGACTGTCCTACCACGCAAACAGGTGTCTGGCTTCGTGCGGGAGGGTGGCAGATTTCAGCACACATGTACGTTAGCTTATCATGGCTTTCTTAAATCACAATTTCAAAATAACCACTTACCAAATACTATTCCTTTAGCAAACGGAGGAAACAGTTCTGAGTGTCGGAATAAGTGTTTGTGAATTTGCCACAGCTCTTTGTGCAGTTTCTTGAAGTCACTGTATCTCTTCCATACGATTATCTAAAAGAAGAAAAAAGATCAAACGTGTACCTCACAGCAAAATCACTGAGTTCTGATGTCTGAACAAGGAATAATCTTCATTTAAATGTTCAAAACCATCAAGTGGCATAAACATATGCTCTGACCAACTGAAATGAAGCAGTATTAAAATACAAAGCAGCAATTCTACCTTGTGCTGCTCCATTTTAGTTTATAAATTCCACTTTAAACAAGTACTGTTTTATTCACAGTGGAAAAATACTCAACCTGGTACAAAGAAGGTTTATACTAATATATAAACTGTCACTTAATTTTTTTGAAACCAATTACTATTGGCTTGAATACTGGTTAATGTCAACATGCATTTTTTTCAAAAAAACATTTTTATAAACACAAAATAACTAACTTTGGCAATTTTTAAACACAAACAAGTGTCATTTTCTTAAATGGATAAATTGAGTAATACTGAAGAAATGGCTGTGTAGCAAATCTTTAACAGGAACTTTCATATTTCATAACTTTTTCTTAAATCTTAAGCGAGAAATAAGATTTCTGGGGACTCAGTGAATATTGATCAGCACATCATTAAAAGAAGTAGATTTTTAAAAATAATAATCTATATTAGATAACATGTGAAAGTGAGTTTCTTCATTAGTTTGAATTAACATCAAATTAAGTTAGAAAAGATTTTGTGCAAGGAAAGGATTTGGCCCATAGCTTTGATATCATTGAGTCAGTCTTGCAGTTTTTTAAATTCTGTTACTTAGTATCCTGGGGCCTTTTCTCCTGAAAAACCTAACCAACTCACTTGTAATGATCCCCAGTGTTTGCATGTACACAGAGTGTGACACTGACAGCGAGGCAAACACAGCCAGGCAAGTCACAACACAGACTTAAGAGATTCCTGTGTTATGGAAACTCGTTCTTCAGCCTTGCCACACCACCTTGCCACCCTTCCACCTTGGTTATCCTTCCTGGTTTGCACTTAGTCATAATCGTAGGAGATGCTACAGATTATAAAATGAATTAATTTACACAAACTGCCTCCTCCTGGTGCCTCACGTCTGTTCATTCATGGCCCCACCCTGTGCCAGGCACCATACGAAGCAATGAGAAACATACCCCCTGCCTTCATAGAGTTCAGGGTCTAAAGTGCACATGGCAGCACAGGACAATTATCCCAGCACCCGAGAGGCCGAGACAGGAGGACCGGGAAGCTCGAGGCCAGCCCTGGCTACAATAGTGGCACCTGTTTCATAACTAAAAAATAGAGAAAGAGTCCAGAGTCTGGTGAGAAAGAAGGAGCCAGCACAACATGCCCGTCACAACCTGGCAGGATCAGGCCGGAGCTGGGCAGCACACGGATGTTATGGGAACTGAAGACAGCCAGACATCTGGGAGGCTCCGTAGGAAGCACTGCCCAAAGGGAAGTGGCCACCGGAGCGGAGAAAGGGACAGAAAGGAACTGGGGAAGGAGGTTTTAAAAAGAACACAGATGTCACAGATAAATGATGATAACTGTGTCTTTGCAAGGGGGCAAGTGGTGAGCCACCCCAGGTGGGAAGCAAGGAAGCAGGACAAGCCATAAGGATTCCACCTGAGGCATCAGCTCCATGTTTGTGAGGCGCCAGGGAAGGCGGGCACAGGCCGAAGAGTCAGTCCAGTAACTGGGGACCATCAGCAGGTAGGCAGTAACTGGAGAGAAAGTGTTCTCACTCCTCAGATGAGGTGTGAACAATGGAACCCTGAGGGATGTGATGGCCACAGGCCCCGCAGAAACACAGAATGGAAACCAGGAGGAAAACGCCGGGGGAGTCCGGCTGTGCTGTGGGACGGGCCCGAGGAGAAAAATTGGGAAGCTACTGTAATACAGAAGTGAGCAAGACCTTATAGTTTCTAAGTGCTGGCACGACTGCCAATTAGGAGAAAAACTAACGACAAGGTCTCAAGAAAGGGAGGCCACGGGTCATTTGAGCCATTGTATATATATATTTTTTTTTTTTGCTTCTCTGTAGTTTCTAATCTTCATATGTGAACATAATTCTGACATGAGAAAAAACTTTTTTAATGTAGCAAATTATAATAGCACTACAATGCCAAGGGATGGGAGGTGGGCTCATAAAAGTCATGGCTTATATAAGACATGCTCTTATAAAGTGGATATCACCTAGGGTTAAAGCCATTACAAAGTGAACACAAGAGCTATTCATAAGACTGTGGATTATGGAAATAAAATTACAAACGTATTCTAGTAAACTCAATTTCAAATAAAGGGAGAATAACTTAGAGAGCAAAAAAAATTTTTTGAGACAGTGTCTCACTCTATAATCCAGGCTGGACTTAAACTTACTATGTAACTCAGATTGGCCTAGAACTCAATAGCAATCCTCCTGCCTCAGACTTCCAAGTTCTGGGATTACAGGCATGTGCCAACACGCCCAGCTTGTATGTGGAGGTAGAGGATGGAACCCAGCATCTCATGATACCTATATGAGCACTCTAATCACAGAGTAATGTCCCAGCCCAGGGGCAAAATTTAACAACTGTATCACAGTAATAGCTAAAATGCCAGAGTATATACGTCAGCACATAATCCTTCCCATCGAGAATGGGAACCGCTGGCCTAAGGACCTGGGTCTCTTCACTGAGCCTTCAATTATCGACTCATGTGGTTCTTATTCTCAGCAGTAGTGCTGTGGAACCAAAAAATTTAAAGCACTGCAAAATGACGCGTTCACGACCTCTGCAATGCAGAGTCCTGTTTAAACTCTGAAATTTTCACAAACTTTCACAATGGAAAAGTGACATCAACGTGTACCGATGTTTATATTCGGACTACAAAAAGTTTCCAAACATGGATAAACTTGTTTCCTCTGACACATTTCTGATGCTTCCCCATTGGAAAAATAAATGTATAACATCTATCACTTTATTAATCAAACTACACACATTTATTATTCATCAAAGTCATTCTAGAGGAAATTTATCAATGAAATTTTTCTTCAGTGCTAACCACATGTAGACTATAAATAAAATCTTAGTTTTTCACTAAAAATATTACCCTACATTTTTTACATATAATAATATCTCCTTTTCATATACTTTCAGAAAAGCTACAGGTTACTGGTTAAGAAGGTGTGGGAGGGAGCTCGACCACGTAGCTCTGCATCATGCTGCAAGCTGCTTAGCACCTAGGGAGGGCCCTAGGTGAGACATCACAGGTCAGTGGCTGCTATACTGAAACCAACTCACTTGTGTTTTTCTTAATAAAAAAAAAAAGTTTAAAATTTAAAAAAAGAAAGCTCTCCTAGATTATTTACTCATGTAACTATTTTTTAGCATGTCAAGAGGAATATAATGATATCTGGTGGCATGGCCCAAGGTATGTAAAAGAAAAACAGCACAGTATCTCCAGTTGTGTAAGGATCCCCTACCATTCATAAGGGTACCATATTATTAGCCCAATATTTGGGTGAGTGACAGTTCAACTTCCAGTTCTTATGAGGTCTGATTATATTCTAAAGTGGTAAATCTGTTAGCGGAGAAAGTGAGAGGAAAAGAAACGGAAACAAAGTCTATGTGAAAATTTCAATGTTAGAATGGATTAAGAGGAAAATAAAAAGTACTGACACGATTTCAGTGTTACTCTGATTTTAGAAGCAAAGTTGATAGAAGACTTTAAAAAAAAAAAAAATACCATCGCTAACAAAGATCCATGCAATTGTCTAACTAAAGGACACTTACAAGAGTTTTCTGATGAATGGTTCACCAACAGTTGTTATTATAAAAGATTTTCCCCAAAAAAGGATTAAGGAAGTGGCAGAGAGTGGGTTCATGGGTAGGCTGGCTCAGGATTCTCCCTGGAAAAGGGGAACAGCAAGCTACAAACTGCTGCACAGCAATCAGACAGCACATCCAAAGGCAACAACCCATTTTCAATTTTAACAGAATTGTAAATTTCAAAAGAACAATCTGGTATTGACTATTGATTCATCATAATTAGTAGAATTCTAAAGAGTCATCCATACTACTTTATTGATACTTAAGCACATAATAATTAGTCAAAGATGCAACAACTCTTACAGGTGTATTATTCTTTTATTTCAAATTAGCAATATTCTTCCTGACTATTACGGATAAGAGAAAGATATCTTATAAACTCATGAGGAAAGTACTATGAAATTCTTTTAAAATGTGCCTCCTGAGCTCTTTTCTTTATAGGATATAAACAAGCATCAAATCAGACAGATCAAGAAATTAATTGTAATGTACAAAACATGAATATTTTCTAAACCTGAGAGTCACATACTCAAATCAACCAAGATCAAACTTTCAACTTAAATACATGAATCAAGCCAGGTATTCGGTAAGGAACAGTGAGGCCTATGGCAAAATAGGAAGTTGAAGCCCCACCTAGACAAATTCATGTAGGAAAAAACAAAAATATAGGATTGCAGAATAAGGACTGCAAATTTACTGCATCTCTTTTAAACACTTCAGCCAGGAAAAAAAAAATCTTTAACACATGGCCCTCTAGACTTAGCAAAAATGAGCAGAAAGGGATCGAAATGAAAGTGAATGAAGAAACATTAAAAGAAGCAGCAGCTACTGCAATAAGGAGTCCTAACGACACAGGCCGGGCACAAGGTGACTGTACATAGAGAATTCCACCATTTTAAAGTAAAAACCATAACAGACTGGCATCATTTCAGAGATGGAAAGGGCAAAAAAGGAAAAACACACAAAGAAGAGTCTGTAAAAGAATGAACTTAAAATTTGAGTCAAAAAGAAACATATCTACCTAAAGTAGCTTTTCAAGTCAATGTTCATTTCAATGTAAAAGTGGACGGAAGTGGAGACCCATAATTTACCATTATAATCTTTAAAATTAATACTAGCTACCAAATACATTAAGGAAGTACTGTGAACTTAGAATGTGCAGAAGCCCTTAACCAGTCCTGAAATCTTATTAAACAACACTACAGTTCCTCACATGCTTATGTATGTACTTAACACCTACTTAGCAGGTCTAAAACAGGATGCTTAATTGCTATCTTAGGAAGATGAAGACACTTTCTCTACAAATACAAAAACCGACATGCAAATAACTCAGGCAGTTTCCTCAATAAAGATTTGATTAAATTCTTATCAAAAATAGACAGTAGAATTTTCATATGGATAAACATGTTACCTCCTGGACATCCTCTGGATTTCTTCGTGAAACAACCTAAAACAAAGCACACATGGAAATATCCAATTATTATTAAAATTTAAAGTTTCATATTTTTAAATTATTTCCAATAATACTAGGATACAAAAATTGAATTTGCTTTTAAAACACATGTCACTTATTAATATTTCAGCCATATAATAATTTCACTATTTGAAATACTCACTAAAATTTAAGGAAAAAGCAGCTAAAGTTAAGTACACAATTATTACACTCATAAAAGAATGCCTCAGGCTTTCATTCTTACTTGATACTAATTCTAACAAGCCTGTTCTCCTCCATCCCTCCATCCCCAGCTACACATAAATTATATGCATAATGACTATATTAGACAACACAGATTTATAGTAAGAGGCTAAAATAGGTAACTAACAACCATATATTATTCAAATATTTCAACCGGTGGTGACAGGATCTTGCTCTGTAGCCCAGGCTGGTTCTAAACTCACTATAGAATCTTGGTTGGCTTTGGACTCAAGGCAATCCTCCTGCCTCAGCCTCCCAAGTGCTGGGATTATAGGCATGTACCACCATGCCCAGCTTTATGGGGTGCTGGGGAATCGAACTCAGGGCCTTGTGCTTGCAAAGCAAGCACTTTAAATGCTGTGCCATTCCTCCAGCGCCCGAATATTTCAACTATTACTTTCGCATACTACCTACTCCCCACACACATGCTTTTCCACATAATTAAATATGAATATATTTTATGTAATTAGTATTTCATAGAATTAAATGACATAGTTTTATCTCCTCAAAGTTTTCCTTTACACTTGTGTAAAATGTACTAATCAGAAGTCATGGATAATAAATCCACTAAAAACCAACACAAAAATAACCAAAAATAATTCAAGATCATGCGCCATATGGTTTATGCAGCTGTACCTTATATTTTATAATCACAGTATTACTTTGAAAAAGCAATGGATTTCCTGAATTCATAAATATCCTAAGGTACTTTCCTATTTTAAATAATCTTCCTAAACAGAGGCAAATATTCTTTTTGTGAAGGAATAAATTCTACCATAGCTCAGTGTACATGTCACAAAAGCTCCATTTTGAATCTTCTTCAGTTGCAACACTCTTGGACATCCAATATATATGTGTCTACATATGTAAAACTCATTACCCATCCTGAACAGTACTCACAAATTATAAGTCCCCTGTGAAAAACTGCCCATTTGCTGATGTCCCAGCAATCCTCCTCTCCACAACCCTCCATTGGAGACTGAGCCCAGGGCCTTGGCACTGAGCTACAATCCCAAGCCTTTTTTTTTTTTTTTTTTTTTTTTTTTTGAGACAGGGTCTTGGTAAGCAAGAAGTTGCCCAGGTTGGGCTCGAACTTGCAGTCCCCAGCCTCAGCCTCTAAAATGCTGTGATTATAGGCCTGCACACTGCAAGTAGCTTAGGCGTCTCAAAGGCTCAGAGCTCTGCCATGTGCTGATGTTACGATGATGAGCCCTGCCTCACGAAACTCATGGTCAAATGGCATCAAGAGATGAGGGATTTGAGGGAATGAAATTCACGAACTCATTTTCATATCCCTTAAGCAATGACAGAGAAGCATTTCACTCTAGACTCTTCCCAAGACACTGACTCTTCGCGGTCTAGCATTTTAGACTTCTAAGTTCTCATGATAATAAAAGTAACGCATTACCAGGGATACTTAAATTAAAAATTGAAATATTTTTAAACACTTGAGTGAAGGTCTGCTCTCTCATTTTAGTCTTAGTACAAATGTTCTTCACCCTCCAAGTTTTTCCCAAATGAAGGGGGAAACATATGTAGGGGTCAGAAAATCGAACGCTATGTGTTAAGCTCTAATGATGGTTCCCACAGTCCCACAGAGCTCTGAGACAGGGCTCCACATCTCTCTGAGACTCTCCCCACTCCCCGTTGGAGTTCTTGCTGCTCCTCTGCACATTCCACTCCCTCTTCTACCCGCTGTGCTCCACGGGGGTCGTGGGGGGGGCAGTCCTAGAGCCTGTTTTTAGCCTCCTATTCATCTTACCAGATGCCATGGCCATGCTATCTAATTCTGCACCCAAGGCACTGTGCTAGCTATTGGGGGGGGGGGGGGGGGGTAACTGCACATTGATATTTACAAAGCACTTGGCATGAATGATTCATTTTACTCCCTCAATAACCTCTGTGCTAGGCAGGGGTGATTACTACCAGTACAAAAATATATATAAGGTACTGCACAGACTTGTCTAAAGTCACATAGTTATCCATCTTCAGATATGGGGCTACAGTCTCGATTTTCCAACTCCTGGTCTAGTGTACTACTATACTACACTGCCTCCCTCTATTTATCAGTATATTTTCAGCAAGAAATAAGCTTACTTACTCCTACACAACTGTCACTATGAGGGGCTGGCAGAATACACAGTGGTGAAAGCACTTGCATTGCAAACACAAGGCCCTGAGTTTGGTTCCTCAGCACCACATAAAGCCAGGTGTGGGGTCGCAGCCGCCACCTCCTGTTGGGCGGCCTAGTTCACATCACTATAGTCCGGAAGTCAGGAACCCCTATTCTAAACCATTTCCAGAAGGATAACTTATGTCATCCGCTTCTTATTACCAACTCTCCTTAAAACTCAATTCAAAGCCTCCCTGTGGGGCTGGGGATATAGTTTAGTGGTAGAGCACCTGCCTGACTGGTGTGAGACTCTGTTCAATCACTACCTTTTTTTTAAAGCATTCTTTTATCTAATCCTTATAACAATTATTTGAAATTATCCTCTTAGACTTTCAGGCACAAGCATTGTCCTCTCTTTAGAGAGCTGTCACTAAAAAACAAAACTATAAATATTCAACTCTCACTATTACATTGATTATAAAATACGACCCTTCAGAAATCACTAAAAGATTACGAAGTCACAGGTTAATTTTAAGGAGCTACTTTTCTGAATAATTTTTTGGTCGACAGGAAGTAGGATTTATGGTGGGCATGATCAAGGAGAAAGCATCTGCATGTTAAGGCCTCAGGAGAGCAAGGGCCCTTATTTGATCAGGGTTCCAAGATTGGAGATGTATATGACTCACAGCCATGAGGTCTACAGCCTCCAAGTCTGCAGATTCACACACATTAGGCTTGGGAACACCCCACTTCTTTCAGACCTAGCTCTTCTGGCAGCCAGGGAACGTGACTTGGCCCTGCACAGGTCTCCAACTCGTGCTCTTCATTCTGCAGCTTGACAAACATGGAGGCATCGCCAATGTGACCCCTGGTCACTGTGCCCTGAAACTGTCAAAAAGGCACCTTCACATATGTAAGTGGAGTCTAGACTAGAAACAGTTCAAGCTCAGAGACAAGAACATCCCTCGGTAAAGGCTGCCTCCACAGTCCTTTAGGGGAACCCATACAAGTAGCAGGCTGTGTACACAATCAATGACACTACTGTGTGCAGCCACGTACTGACAGGGGCCCAAAGAAGCAGTCCAGCTGGCTTAACAGGGTGCACTACGAACAACTTCTGGTACTTGAGCCTTCTGACGGCTACTTCACTGCCAATGTTTAGCTGCTCAGTGAAGGTTATAGCAGGAAAGGCGACAGAGGGACAAAAGTAATATACTTAAAGACCAATATTAAATACCAAGATACATATAATCAAATAGAAAAAAAAAGAACATGCCCAGTCTTAATTTTTCCAAGATGAATTTTTAGCTGAAGGCCAGAAATGACAGGATACACACAAAAGTAAGGCTACCAAACACCAAACACTTCTCCCTGCGGTGAGTAGCTGCTCTCGATGCCACATTCATCAATATAATGCACACAATCCCACAGAGACATTAACTTTCAGAAAACCCATAATTCCATATAAATACACTGACATCTTTAAACTGCATTTCACACACAGAAATCACAACTCTGGCAGGAAGAGCAGGTCCCTCCAAGCACCCAGCTCACATGCAACTGTCTTCTTGCTGAAGTCAACCTCTCTCTTACCCCACCACCTGCATCGCAGCTCCTTTCCCCAACCCAGGTGCAGGTGGCACTGACTGGCACGAATATTGGGGCTGGTTATCACCCGCCAGCCAGGTAGTCTGGACCCAAGAGGCAGCACCTGCACAGATCATAACTAGGCATTTCAAACATCTTTTAGTTCTCTAAAGTATAAGAATCCCTAAGACAGATTCGTCAACATGACAGATTTTAGACATGCAACTTTCTAATGAGTTTTCATGAAAGCTAAAGACTGAAAATATTATGGATTAAATTGCATGTGTCTCCCCAAAAACTTCTATGTTGAAACTCTAATTCCCAATGCAGCAATCTGTCAAATTAAAACCTTTGGGAAGTAATTAAGAGATCAGTGTCCTTATGAGAAAAAGATAAATGACCTTCCCCTTAGCCCTGAAGGTTCAAGCAAGAAGGTAGCCATCTGCAAATCACAAAGTGGCCCTCATCACAAAGTGAATCTGCTGACACCTGCAACTTGGGTTTTCCAGCCTCCAGAATTGTGATCAACAAATGTTTGCCATTTTTGCCACTTATTCTATAGTATCTTGCTATATGGGCCCAAACTGCCAAGATAGTAAGAAACTGCGGCTTTCTACTCTATTAAAAATCCAAAAATCTCAAGAGAATAAAGAAATGTTAGCAAGTTATCTCTGGAAATTCAATAATATTTGCTAAAGAAATCTTACATCAAGTTTTATTAGAATTGTTTTTCATTGCAAAAGACAAAGTAAAGGGAATAAAAAGATATGCTACAGGCTGGGAAGGGGAACTTTTTTGCAAAGGATGTATCAAAAATAATTATATCCAGAATATAAAGAATTCTCAAAATTCAAGAGTGGAAAAACAACCCAAATCAACCCAAATTAAGCAAAAATGGGCAAAAGACAGTCTCACATGAAGAAAAAAAAAGTCAAGGTACTTCAAATATATACAAATCTTCCCACTAAAAATCTGAAAGCATCACTCCAACTGAAGATGAGCTAAACTCATGGGGAGTTTGTTAATACATAAGCATAGACCAGAAGACCCACTATTGCCAAGACATCAATTTTTCTGCAATACATTTATATTCTCAATAAAACCTCAATTGAAATTGGGGCAGCTATTTTCAGAGAACTTGACAAGCTGATTCTCAATTTCATGTGAAAATGCAAACAACATACTTGCAGACTAGCCAAAATACAAATTTTGAAAAGAAAGAACACTTCAGACTCCCTGATTTCAAGATTCAGCATAAAGCTACAGTAAACAAGGCTACGTGGTAGCAAGAGAAATGAAACCTGATGTCCATATGAGAATCTGGAGGTGAAGATCCACAACAGCTGTGCTCAAAACATCCAAAAAGTGTAAACAGTCCAAACATTCATCAATTGGTAAACAGTTAGATGCAATACATCCATCCAACGCCACCAGTCAGCAACAAAGGAGAACGGATGGGTCTCAAACAATTCTGCTGAATGCATGAAGCCAGAACCCAAAAAAGGTGTATGCTATGTGATTCCTTTTCTATGAAATTCTAGAAAACACAATACACTCTACCATGACAGAAAGCAAACCAGTATATGCCTGAAAACTGGAATGGGGGTAATGAGAAGGAAATGATGGCAAACGAGTCCAAGGACCCTGCACAGTGGCCACACAGCCACATGCAGTTGTGAAAACTCACCAAATTATACATTTAAAATCGGTGAGCTTTATTATATGTAAATGTCTCATAATAAACACAATAAAGTCATCAGGCAGCACTGCCCTTTAAGGATAAGAGCACAGCTTTGCTCTCCATACTCCTGAAAAGAATTCAGGTAAGAATTGGCCATTCACTACTGTCGCTAAGAAATCTATATTACAACAAGGGAATTCTGCAACCTTAGCACAACGAAACAAAGGAAAACACCGCTGATGATGGTTCTTTTATATCTGTGTCTTGTTCAACTAAAAAAGCAAGGAAATTTTCACAAGAATTTTCCAATCCTGAGTAAGAAATCTTATTCTAGATAAAAATTAAGAAGCAACAGAGTTTAACTAGGGAAGCTATTAGCTTGTAACTAGTTACAAACTTATCTAAGCCTGCCAAGTTCCAGAGAGCTGCAAAAAAAAAAAAAAAGTACAACGGAAAATTTAAGATGAAAGAGCTCTATTGCTATCTAAAAATTAACACTGGTACTTCCAATGTTTCTAACTCTATTGCTATAGAAATAATATTTTAACTCAAAACAACATAGGAATTCCTCCTTAAAGCTAGAATTAAGTCAGTAGTAGAAAACATACAGACGATATTCTTAATTTTTGTCTTATGAAATCCTCAAGGGAGCAGTACTTACCTGATTAATTCTCTTGAGCAAGGATGTTTTTCTCCTTAACTCTCCAAAAATAATAAATATTTTACTTGTTTTATAATATTAAGTACAGTTAACTATGAAGTATATCTCCATGTTGACCCTCAAACTTTAAATTTAAAAAAAGTAACATAAGTAATTAATGAGGACATAAACATTTATAGAGAGGAAAAAGGCAGTGCAAGCACTTTTCAAGTTCAAACAGCCATAGCAAACTGCAGCATGCAAATTATGCATTCGGTTAATTCTAAGGCAATGTGCTACTTCTCCTGCTAACTTATAAAAATTAGCCTCAAAAATGAGTTCAATAAGTAGTTCACAGAATAGGATATGTAAGACCTGAATTTAGTTAGCTTTTCCTTTTGTAAAGAAAGAATACAAGTAATTATCACACTCAGTGCTTCCAATTCAAGTCTCACGCACACACAAACCCCTTCTCCAACCTTCAATGCCTTTTCCCTTTCTGAATTCTTATCATCTTTCCCCGTCGGTCTGAACTGGCACCTACCCCCTGATCCCTTGGGCCAGAAGGAACCTCCCTGTCTTCTGAATTCCCACAGCTCTCTTCTGCAGTGGCTATGGCACCTAACACTTTCCTGCACTACCCTACTTCTCTACATCCATGAAACTCTTCTGCCGTAAGTGTCCTCAAGGGCAAGGTCTGTGCTCTCCTCAACCCTGTAACTCTCACAGCGCCTAGCACCTGGAACTAAACACTCCTCGGGCACACTGCCTCTGCAGAATCAAGAGGAAAACATACAACAATGATTTTTAGGCAGTGGCCACCTGCCTTAGTTGATATGAAAGACCATTAATGAGAGAGATCCACTCTACTTCTCCTAGGAGACAGCTGTATGTAAGCAGACGAACACAATTTTGGTGTTACACTAATACTAAGAGTTAAACAGGATAGTATGGGAAGAATATCAGATCTGTCAAATCAGTTGTTCTGGTTCCATAAACAAAACTTAACTGCATTAGGTCTATATTTATAAAGCTTCCGTGCTCGTTCGTTCTCTCTCTCTCTCTCTCTCTCCCTGCATGGCGGTACTGGGGATTGAACTCAAGGCCTTATCACTGACCTACATCCCCAGCCCTTTTTTGTTTCTTATTGTGAGACAGGGTCTTACAAGTCACTACGTTGCCCAGGCTGGGCTCCAACTTGCATTTCTCCTGCCTCAGCCTCCTGGAGTGCTGGGATTAAAGGTATGCACCACCATTCCCAGCATATATTTACAAAAGTCTCAACAACTAAAAAAGTTTCAAGTATGGTACAATAAGGACCCCTTAATATCATAAAATCTCATACACAACCTGAAACACTCCACCTATTAAATGTAACAACTGAACCTGCAAACAGGGAGCAGCAAAGCTGGCACTACTCTTGGTGATGTGCAATAACCACAGCTGGTCTTCTCATTATCCTTAAACAAATTTGCTCATCTTGGCATCTGGCAGTTATCACTTTCCATAACCACAGGCACTCCCATGCCCCAAACTCTGCTTGTCTCAACCTACATAACCTTTAAGATTCTTCTCAAGGCCTATTCCCTGGCCTCTCTACCAAAGTGGTCCCCAGCATTGGAGGAGGTACTTGCTGTGCTGTGACCTTGTAGGAGGAGGGAAGCTGTTAGAACCTGACAGGAGCATGCTGACAGGAGGCTGAGCTTTGCTTGCAATTCTCCTCCTGCTGGCTGCTCATCAGTCCAGTGGGAACCCCTGCTGTATCACATACAAACACTACACTTTCCAAATGCATATGGCACTGTTACTGTTTAAGCTATATCTCTCTCTCTCCTCTAAAAATTAACACTGGGCCTGAAGTTAGAGCGCAAAGCCCTGGGTTCAATTCCCAGCACCACATAATCCAAGTATGATGTTGCACACTTGTAATCCTAGCACTCAGCACTCAGGAGGCTGAGGCAGGAAAACTTCATGAGATCGAGGCCAGCCTCGGCTACACAGTAAGCTCAGAACCAGTCTGCACTACAGAGCAAGACCCTGTCTCCAAAACAAAAACAAAACAAATTAACAGTAATGATAGGGGCTGGAGGAATGGTTCAGCAGTTAAAGTGCTTGCCTAGCAAGTGCTATGTCAAGCCCTAAGTACCTGAGTTGAATTCCACAGCACCACACAAGCCAGGCAAGGTGGCACACGCTTGTAATCCCAGTAATGCGGGTGTTGAGGCAGAAGGACTGCTGAGTCCAAGGCCAGCCTGGGCTCCATAGTGAGCTCAGGACCAGCCTGGACTACAGAGTGACACCCTGTCTCAAAAAAAAAAAAAAAAACAGTAATGATAAAATCAATTTGTAACACTTTATTTATGTATCTTGGAATTAAGTCCAGCTGGTTCCAAACCCCAGATCTGCTATGCTTTACAATGTAAAGGTGGGCAAGTTACTGAAATTTCTCACCAGCTTCCTCATCACCAAACTGAGGAGTAAACTGGGTGAAGTATGCACAATTTTCAGTATATACACATCACATATGTAAAGACCTATTTGATGTTATTATCTTTACTTTCCTAAAGGGAGATGCAGACTCCAAAAGTCAAGCTTAGCAGGGAGATTCTATACAACATGGCACTACAATTTGGAGCAGTTAAATTATATAGTCTCACTACTTTGAGTGTGCTCTCAAGGTAACTCACACCTAACACCTGCCGTATATTTTCTTCTCAGTCTCCTACTGAAAGTCACCACAAACTCAAGAAAAGCCCAGATACATAGGTCCCAGGTTGCTGGTCTAACACTGCCATCTTTCCCCAGGTGCTGAGCTGAATAAAAGGTTAAGAAAAGAAATATTTTCTATTACATAAGCCAGGCTCATCCCGCCCCACCAAAAAAAAAAAAACCTAGTATTTTTAAGGGTGCAGAATTCCCCTGGTACAAGCAAAACCACTTCTGTAAATTTCGTTCTAAGTGGAAGTCCAAACGGGACCAAGGCTGAGTCATCAATTCCAAACCCTCAGCCACTGCTCCATTCCAGAACAGGGTCTCTACCGCCACCTACTTCGCTGGAGCTCCCAGCTCCCCACACGCAGCCACTGCCTCAGGCTTCCTAAGTCTGCCTCCCTGAAGCCCTCCTGTCGCATTCTGCGACTAGACACACGCAGTCCTACCGTCGGCTCTAACCTGGGAGTCGGCTGCCCTCACCAGGTCCTCCCTCGCCAGCCCTCAGGTCCCAGTCTAGAACCCTCGCCCTGTCCTACGCCAGCAGCACTCACCCGGGCGGTGACCTTATACACCGTGTAGCCCCTCGGGTGTCGCTGGGGCTCGGTGACAGTGTAGAATCGAGCCAGGTCGGCGCTGCGCTCCCGGGGAGCGGTCATCCTTCCTCCGCCGCCGCAGCTGCCGCCAGCTCCGAAGCATTGAGGGGCCCCGGAGCCGCCGCGGTCCGGGCCTCCCACCGGGGGCGAAGAGGCGAGGGGGCGGTGGCTCCGCGGCGGCGCCTGCAGCGCGCAGCTCTACTTCCGGATCGCGGGGAGAAGTTCCGGGTCAGGCTGCGTCCGGGTCCCTGAGGAGACCTGGTACCTCAGCTTCCGGTGTGAGTGTAGGACTGAGATATCCTGAGACCCTGGCTGTGGAGTCTAAAGTCAGGGAGAGGCGCTGTCACCCTCATCGCCGCGGAGACCTGAAACGTCCCCTGGCTCCATCGTCTTCTAGATTTTGGGAGAGCTGCCGTGGCCGCGCCGCGCTGGTGAGAGCTTTGGTCTCCCCTCCCTGCGCTACATGAGCGCAGTCCTGAGAAAGCGGAGGGGTTCCAGTCCTAGCATCTTTCCTTCCCTACTCAGGGTCTGGCATTTCCAGTACCCACAGCAGCATCCTATCTCCGGGCCGCCTGTCCCTTTCTTTGTTCTCAGAAGATTCATTGTCACTTGTGCACCTGTCTTTCTGTACCACGTCGGCTCAGCAAGCCTGCGACCCTCTATCCGTAAGTCTTTAAAAACATCCCCTCAGATTCTAAAATCTGGAGCCTACATATATGTCTCTAGGTGAGCGGGAAGAGCCCAAGCTGAACAGACTTCAGGACAGGCTTCAAACTTACTATAAAAGTTATGAGATCCAAGCCTCAGCTTCCTCCAATCATAAAACAATTGTAAAAGAATGTCCAAGGCCAGGATAGCTTTGGGGCACTTGGTTACCTAGTTAAAGCCAATCCGAAAGGGAAACTAACCTGGCATTCCTGGGCCTGGGGCAGAGAGTAAACAAACCTGGCATTCCTGGGCCCTGGGCAAAGTCAAGAAATCATAAATAGTTGCCCAGTGACAACTAACCAATCACTCGATGCCCCTTTAGACCCTACCCAGGCCACTAAAACACCACACTCGGTTGGTTACATCCAAAAGACTACTAAAAGGTCATGATTGGGTTATAACAAAAGTTATGGTCACTCTGCGTCTCTAAGTGGTCAGCATCGCCATCATAAAAAACTGTGTACTTACAATTGTTTCTATGGAAATGGTAATGTACCTGTGTCACATCTCCTGAGACCACCCCGGCCCCTACCTCATAAAAACCCTGCACATCCTTTGTTCTGGGCTCTCTGCATGGATCCACTGTTTTGGTGAAGTCTGAGAGCCCAAGCTTAAGCCCGAATAAAGACTCCTTGTTATTGCATACATGTCTAGGACTCCTGATGGTCTTTGGGGTCCCTGAGATCTGGGCATAACAAACAGAAATGGTGTGTTCAAATCCACTGCAAATAGGGGCTAGAGGCACAGCTCAGTGGTTGAGAGGTCTGCAACTGCGGGGCTACTGGCTGAGCATGTTGGTACATGACACACCTATAAAAAATAAATGAATAAATAGAAAACAAAGGGCTGCATCACTGGGCCTGGCTCAAAAAAATTTTTAATCCCTTGCAAATATAATCTTCCCAGTTTTCGCTGTTTGGCATCCGTTCCTTGGCAATTCCTTTTTCTTTTCTTGATTGGAATTCTGTCTTATTCCAAAAATACTCATTCCAAGGCTTTGTCATTCTCAATTCTTTCCATCTTGTCTCCCTGCCATCAGACTCCCCTCCCCCCCCCCAACTTCTATAGGGAAAGGACAACAGGGAAGGAAAGAGTTCTTAGTTAGCAACTTCTTTGTCTTGTCACATTTCCTTTCTAATCTTAAGTCTTCCTCATTTTTACAAGTAGTTACTCCATTAATAGGCTGAATTCATACTCTTTGGCAAATCTACGCACATTGTTCCATTAACGACATCTTGTCCATCAGTTCTGTATTTTTAACCTCTTTTTTACTGCCACATCTTCTCAGCCTGCATATCCTCATATTGGTCTGTTAGTCATTTGTTAAGCCTATCTTCACCAGTAAATGCCAGATGTGCTAATTAGACATTGTAATTACAAAAGTAGTCCTTCCTCTCAAGTACCATCTAGGAGGGAAAATAATGAACATATTAAATTAAATTAAAATACCTTGTGATAGCTACCACAACAGAGGTATTTATAGAATGCTATGGATTATGTGTAATGAAGAAATGGGAGATTACCTAAAGCTTTCTGATTGATGGAAACAATGCTGGATCATATGGAAATTTGGTAGGCAGAGAAGGGGGTAGAACTGGCACCATGTTGCTGTCTGTTCTTCCCTCTTCTGCTCCGTATCATTAAAGTAATTTGCATGAATATTGTCGTGTTATCCATTTATTCCCATCTTTAGTTCAGCCTGGTATCTGTACTAGATTGCTACTCCAAAATTGCTCTGAGATGTTTCTAATCACCCAGTATTTTCAACTTTGAAAATTTCTAACCATTCACCTTTTTGGAATGCTGTGGTCTTATTGTATAAGTCAGTATTATCTCTTCTTCTCTTTTGCACTCAGATCACTCCTGAAATTTTCAGTTTCTCGGTGATTTCTCATGCTTCCAGGAGCCCTGTTTCTCTTGTTTCTCAAGATTTTGCCTTTGAACCTCAGTTATTCCCATTAACTCAAAATTCTATAACTATGTATAACTATGTATTTCCACACTTTGGCCTACTTTCTTGCCTGTATGTCCCATAAACACTGAAAACACATGTCAAAAGCTGAACTGTTTATTCCCTGAAAACCTTGTTCCTATCTCTGCCGTTGGTTTTACTCACCATGTTATAACGTCAGCTACGTACTCGGGAATCATCCTTAGCACTTTGTTCTGCTCTTTTCTTCAAGTTTCTTCTATTCACTAAATGATATTAATAACAAAAGAACAGAAAATGACATACCTCAAAACGCCACTAAAAATATTAAAAGAAATACTATCAGAAATAAAGTAAAAATTTTAGTGACAAAAAATTCATTATGAAGGCATAATAATTTCAAATATATTTGGCCCTCATGACAAAAATTTAAAATATAGTACAATTCACTCAAACTAAAAGAAAAAATATCCAAGTCCACAATCATAGTTAAAACTTCAACAGTCCTCTCTCAATAATTGATTTTAAAAGTTTAAAAAGTAATCATATCAGCAAGGATACAGAAGACCTAAAAAGCTGTCAGCTGTCTTCTAATAATCATTTACAGAATATTCCACTCAGTAGCAGGACAGCATGTTTTCTTCATACTCAAAGCACTCAACAAGACAGACCATATCCTAGGCCACAAAAAAATAAATAAATAAATATCAGCAACTTAAAAGACCAATAAGAGTTATATGTGCTTGGTAATCTGTATAAGTTAATAGTAAAAAGCTATTTGTAAAATTCATGACTATTTGAAAGTAAATAACAGGGTTCTAAAAAGAAAAAAACTTCTTGATCTGGAGCTGGAGAAATGGCTCAGCAGTTAAAGTGCTTACCTAGCAAGCACTAAATCAAACATTAAGTACCAGAATTCTATTCCTGAGCACCACATAAGCCAGGAGTGGTGGTGTACTCCTGTATTCCCAGCATTAGGCAGGTAGGGAGGCTGAGACAGGAAGATTGCTGTGAGTCCAAGGATAGCCTGGGCTCCATAGTAAGTTCAGGGCCAGTGTGGACTACAGAGTGAGACCGTGTCTCAAAAAAACAAAAACAAACTCTCTGAATCAGAGAATAAGAGACCTTTAAAATATATTTGGAACTGAATGAAAGCTTAAACTTAACAAAAATTTGTAGGACACAATTAAAGCACTAGGAACAGGAAAATGGTATACCCTTGAAGGCTTTTAGGAAAAAAAAAAAATGTCTTGAACCAGTATCTAAGCTTCTACCTTAACAAGCTAAAAAAAGAATAAAAAGAAAAAAGAAAAGAAAAAGAGGTTAAATCAAGCATAAAGAAGAAAAAGTTAATAAAAGAACTCAGTGTAACAGAAAAGAGAAAAGCAACAGTAAAATTAAAACAACTAAAAACTGGTTCTTTGAGGAGAAATCTAGAAAAACGTGAACTTCTGGTCAAAGGACTTAAGGAAAAGATGAAAAATACAAATCATAGGTATCAGGAATGAAAAGATAAATCATTACACATCCTATAGTTACTAAAAGGAAATTTTTTTAAAATTGCTAATCTGACAACTTACTACAATTTACTAATCTCTTGAAAAGCATAAACTGCCAAAGCTTACCCAAGAATAATGGCATAAATAGAAAGGTACCAAAGAATTTGAATTCTTCATCCAAAATCCAAATGAAGATTATAAGAAGCCAATATGACTTCAGTGGTGAATTCTACCCAGCATTTAGGAATAAAAAAAAAAAAAACCAAGTCTATAAAACTTAATTTAATACATAGAACAGGGACTATTTATCACTTATGACAATAAGGCAGACAATATGTGTTCCTGTTCCTGGCATTCCCAAATTCCTGAGGTCTCCAGTTCACTTTCAGCTTCCCTCTGACAGCTTCACTACCCTCTTAGGGGCACACTATCTGGGCTCCAAAGCTTTCTTCTGAGATCTGTAGAGAACATGCCATGCTCCATAACTTTTGCATGCTTACAAAACCAGCACCATGTTGGTGATGCCAAGGTCTGCTGCTGGCTTGAGCAGTTGCGAGGCCCCTTTGAATCATGGATGAAAAAACCTCAAAGTTCTTAGATGACTGTACTCTGGCAAACACTTTCCTCTGCAGCTGGGCAGGGTGTCCTGGTGTCCTGAGAACTTTTCTCAGAGAAATCTTGTTTTTGAATCCTTCAAGTGTTTGTTTGTTTTGTTTTGTTTTGAGACAGGGTCTTGCTGTGCAGCCCGGACTGGTCCTGAACTCACATGGAGCCCAGACTGGCCTTGGACTCATGGCAATCTTCTTGTCTCACCCTCCCAAGTGCTGGGATTACAGGCATGCTTCACTATGCCTGATATGTGATGCTGGGGAATCAAACTCGGGTACTTAGCTCTTGACTTAGTACTTGCTAGGCAAGTACTTTAAACACTGAGCCATTCTGCCAGCCCCACATCCTTCAACTAATAAAGGATGAGGTAAATTCCCAAGACAAGGCATCTCTTCCAATATCATGATACAAAGTACTTGGTTTCTTTTTAATGCTAATCTTTTCAGCAACTATGCTGTCCTTTTCTGCAACTTTGCAGGCAGCTTTCTGGAAACTGTATATTTTTATTCTGCCACTTCTTTCCCTCATTTTCTGTGTAGAGCTAGCTAAATCCATCAGACAGTACCCATATAACAGCTTGAACATTCAGCTGCCTTAAAATTTACTGCACCAGATTATTTAGTCCACTGCCTTTAATCTCAATTTGAAGCAAAGTCTCAGGACATAGTAAAATGAAGACACTTTTTTTGCCAGAGTATAGAATACCTGGCTTCTACACCAATGACCAATAATAGTACTCGATCCCATCTAAAGCCTCTTAAACCTGGCATTCGCCATCTGCACTTCCGTTGGTGTTCTGGTCTTCTGGGCTCCAATCAGAATTTCCCATCAGTCTCATTTACAGCATTTTAGGGCTCCTCCAAACCTTTCCAAATTCCTCCTGCAAGCTAGTTCAAAGGCTTCCAAACCACATGATCAGGTAAAATCACAGCCATAACCCACACTTCTGTTACCCAAGACGTCTCTAAGTGGTGCTGAAGCTCATAACTTTCTCACGTCTCTGCTATAGGAACCCACAAACCTGAACACCCCATTCTAAAGGCAAAGGCATGCAGATAAGAAAGGATTTAGGTGGTGAAGGAAGAGAGCTAATGTGAACTTTATATCTTGTCTGCCAAATTCTTATAATCATACTCTGTTTTAAAGTCTGAACATCAAGTGCTATGGTTTTGCTTTCTTGTTTTGTTTTGCTTTATTTTGTTTTGGTGGTGCTTCTGAGGATGAACCCAGGATCTCACACGCTCTAGGAAAATGTACTACCACTGACCCATACTCCTGAGCCCATGAGTTTTGACTAGACTACACAGTTTCGAGAATTAGGAATTCTGATAAGGGCTGAGCACTGTGATGTTTCCATCAGGAACTACAGCAAAATATATACTCATGGAGGATTCCTTCAGCTATAAAGAATGATGAACTATTCTAAGACCATGAATTAAATCCACCTTGTTCTGATTTTAAGCACTAGTTTGTTAGTTATCAGCAACCCCAGAGGTAATATTAGTCTGGGGAAAAAAATGAAAAATAATACAAAAAAGAAAGGAAGGATTCTACAACCATTGAGAAACTACTGCACCATACTACAGAGTTCCAGAGGAGAAAGAACGATATCACCATGACAACCTGAATTATTCTTGTTGAGAGATTTGCTAGGCAATACAGCAACGTTTTCCAGAATTTGGAGGTAGAGGATGAAATATAGGAACATGTGGGAGTTAAGAGACACCTCAAATTATATTTTTGTCCTAATTTTTTAATCTTCCCTTGCAATCTATGTATCACCAAAATCTGTTTTATAAGAGCAAAAGGGCAAAAATAACTTCTAGACCAGATAATTATATATGAACGCTATGAACATGTATGTATGGTTATATAAGTTTGCTAATGGAGATTTTATTTAACAAAGAATATTTAGTTTCTTGAAGAGCTGGAGAAATTTACAACATTCAACATTTTCAAATAGACATTGTACAATAGTATAGTCATCCTTGACTAGGAAAACCTGAAAATATCATATTTTATGTATTTAAATTATACTATATTACTTTTCATCTGATTTTATGTCATTCTTATTCTCTGATTTTAATTTGTTCAGTACTATTTTTCAAAAGTTCTACATAAGTAAATAAATGAATCAATTTTTTTTTAGTATTGGGGATTGAACTCGCGGCTTTGTGATGGAGTGAATCTTTGACAGCAAATGATATATTGGAGTTCATCCATTGTACAGATAAAGTATTGTTGAATTTGGAACTTACGCTGCAAGTGCTGTGTTCTTATTACAGTGATAGTTTCCGATTCCTGCTTTGCAGAAACCAACAAACACCTTATTCAAGAGTGTAAAGGTAACATGTTTCCACTCCAGTTTGTCTCAGACTTTTCCTCTGTCATAATCCTGGCTCTGCCTTATTTATTGCTGGTTGCCCCAGACCAAGCAGTTGAAATGAGCATGCTCCTGCTCAGGGATTTAAACAACAACTTTCAGGTCATTCTAAGTCTCTCTGCTATTGCTTGAAATTCATAAATTTTGAGTATTAATTTCTCCTCTCACATTTTGATAGCTCTCTCTCTCCTTCTATTGTAGTCTTCCACGAAATTCTCTGTTCCTTCATTGCTCTCTGAACAGAGTCTCTTCTAGTGACTTGCTCTTCAGGAGGGGAAAACACTGGATTCTTTCCACCTCACCTTTTAGTTTCCCATCTGCTCCATAATCAGCCATGGCAGCTCCCACAAATGAAACAGCAATCTTGCCTACTTTAGTCTTTGGTAGGAAAAACTTCCACGGCTATCCAAGCTTCTCGTGGGCTCATGAATACTTCCATTTCCTTTCAGATATCTGTCCTTCTAAGTGAAAAACTGGGTGAAATGTGTATAACTTATACATATTGCCATGTTGCATTTTTAGCCTATTTATGATTTTTATCTTGAATAGAATATCCTGAAGTTGTATACTTTGAGCTCATGGTACCAAAGGCCATTGATGGCAAAAGTGGCCAGCACCTGCAGTTTATAACACTGAAGTTCACTGGTACCAAACTGACCAACAGCCAGAGCTGGTAACACTGAAGGGAGCCAGTAAGAGAGCAGAGATGAGCCACAGGAACTGCCAGTATTTGCTATCTTTGGTGGTCAGAAGAATTTGCAAAGCCTGCTGGTAGCTTCTGACATTCAAAGCTCAGGACTGTTAACATTAAAAGTGCTGCCAGGCTTCTTATCACTTGGACAATTCATGTGTATGAATTGAGCAAGAATCCTCAGCTGATTGGTAAAAATCTTATAAGCCCATGTGGGGTTTCTCCTTTTTTCAGGACCCTGAACAAGATGGTAATTAGCAAGCAGTGTAGCAGTGACTCTGTAACTGGTGCACATCTGATTTCAGTATTATCTGGCTGAGGTGCATGCTAGCCAGTGACAAGGAGGGAGTGTCTTTAAAACAAACTGTACAATGGAATTAGCATTATATTCCAGAGTTGTAACATCACGTCTTTAATATAATGAGACCATAATGCCTATGTGAATTGTAGACACATAGACATACAGAGAATTTGTGGCTTCACTTTTACAGTTTCAGCGTGAGTCAGGAGTAAACAGAAAAACTCATCTGTCCAGATATCAAGAGCTGTTTTCTTTCCCAGTTTGGAAAGAATTCTTGAGTTGCACTCAAAATAGACAAAAAAAAGGAATAATAAACTGTATTACCTGTTGTCTTTCACTCAACATAAAAATAGATCTCTGTAAATTATAGTTCATTAATCATTTTATAGGGATCATCAGATATTCAGACCACATAATCAGGTTCTTAATCATTGCCCCACAAGAGGGAAATAAGTTATCATGGTTTAGATCTGAATGTCCCCCAAAAGTCTCATGTACTTGGTTGTTATGGATTGTCTATGGAACCATGTGCCTTTGGGAGATTGGGGTCTAGTTTGGAGGAGTGGATTACAGGCATGTAAATTGGATTACAGGCATGTAGTAGGGAGCTTACCATACCTTCTACACCTGTATCCAGGAGGGGCTGATGACTGGGATGAGACCTTGCAGGGTAGATAAACTGCTTCCTGTCTTCCTTGGAGGACTAGTCTTAACTTGCCTTGACTTGGCTTCCTGTTTGTGATGTCTTGACGAGCTACCTCCACCTCTGTCTCTGCTGTGTACTTCCATTGCTGCCAGCTGCCCATGAATGGACTGTGACCTTCTGAAAGTGTGAGTGAAAACAAACCTTTCCTCCCCTAAATTTGTGGATGTCAGGTATTGAGTCACAGCAATGAAAAAGTAACTATGCCATAAGTTACTGGCCATGTACAAAGTGCAACAAAACAACATTAGTGGAGAATAAAATTGGAAAAGGCACAGCAAAATTCTGTTCTGTTTTTTAATATTTGCCTCTGGAAGCAAGAAAATTGCCTGGATTTAAGAAATGCATGAAATAGAGTCTCACAATGAAGTTCTTCTGGTTTTGTCAGATAAATACAGTATCTGACTGGGAATGGGTAAACTATTAAAAGATTTTTAAAATTAAATTATGATTCCCAAACATATAAAATGAGCACATGCCAATTATTTTATTTAACTTGTTAAATAATTAAATCAGAAAGAAGTTACAGATCATTTAAAAGAAAACTCAGGGACTGAAGGAATGGCACAGCAGTTAAAGCACTTGCCTTGTAAACACCAGGCTCTGAGTCCAATTTCCCAGCACCACATAAAGTTCAGTGTGGTGGGCATGCCTGCAATCCGAGCACTCAGGAGGCTGAGGCAAGAGGATTGAGGCCAACCTAGGCTATACTGAGTTCAGGACCAGCTTGGGCTGCAGAGCAAGGACCCTGTCTTAAAAAAATCAAAGGGCAGATATGTTTACAGATCAGGAATATTCAACTTGCAAATGGATATAAAACTGACTTTTCTACCAGGGTTGAGCATTTCTTTCACATATCCACAGATAAGAATTATTTTATGGCCCTTGGTTCTTTACAACTTTAATCTCTACAAAGTTCAACAGTAGTCTAGGCAGATATCTCCTAGGGTCAAGTAATACCCCAAAATTCAGGACTCCACTGAAGGTGTATTTATTAATTTGCTGTTTGTGGTGTTACATATCTCCTTACACATCACAAAACAGATTTTTTAAGGCAGAGTAGAGGAGCAGATTTTTGATCATTCGCATCTCTATGTTCAAGTGTTAACCAACTGTTTCAAGTATTTTGTCTTTACTGTGTTCTTAATGCAGCACTAGATCAGAAATTTTTGAAAAAAATGAATCATGGCGCTTGCTCACAAGTTACAACATCATTATGGAGAAAAGACATACAGGAAATTGAGAGTCCAATTTAATAAAGTAAAATTTTTGAGTACAATGAGAAAACAGGGTAGTAGAGTACAGAAATAGAGCTGATCCTGGT
Organism: Ctenodactylus gundi; assembly: GCA_004027205.1. NCBI lineage: Eukaryota > Metazoa > Chordata > Mammalia > Rodentia > Ctenodactylidae > Ctenodactylus > Ctenodactylus gundi. The sequence continues at coordinate 87,612 of PVKB01001173.1, read as the reverse complement.
TACTTTAGACTTTGTATTTGCAAATCTTTCTGCTCCCTAAAACTGACCTGAATCCCACAAAACATTATTTGCTTTGTTTTTGAAGCCATTCTCAGGTATGAGTAGCTCAAATTTGAGTCGCCAATGTTCCTGTTTCTCACAGGGCAGGAGCAAAGCATACCCTTCCTTCTCCTTTCCAATCTCAAACTCTAAACAAATGTCCTTTCACAATCTGTTTAGAGCCACTTTTCCAGATTTTGTTGATTCTTTTATTGGATTGCCCTCAAGCACAGTGCTATTGTTTTGGAGTAATGTCTTACTGTCCAATGCATACGGAAGTCAATGCTACATAGCACAGGGCTTGGGAGGGAGAATTTTCATAGTCAGTCATCAAGGAGGCCAGGGGCTTAAAGCTCAAATATTCTTCTCATGAACTTTGAAAAGAGAGAGGAGAAGCTCCCTATTGGTTGGATGACAAAAATAGTTGCATATTTCTTTGGGGGGGGGGCTCATGTTCTGGTAAGGGGAGATAGCAGGCTATGATGAGCTGGCTCTTTCTTGAATCCATTGGTTCCAAATTGTTAAAACCATCAGTGCAGGCCTAGTAAAGGCTTTTCCTGGAAGACAAGAAACTTATGTTTGGTTATCTGGGCCCTGGCTGACTTCACTATTAAGTGTCCCTAAGTTGAGGTAATTTATAGAAAAAAAAGTGCTATGGGATGTAGTGTAATCAATGCTAATGAATTAACAATGAACATTTAATAAGAAATCTTTAAATAGGTACACGTGTAAAATACATTTTGATTCATAAAAATGTAATCAGGGGCTTATAGCATTTTCCTTATGGTTCAGTATTCATTAATGTCGTGTTCCCAGTAACTTTGTAGAAACGAACTACTGTGAATAATGAGAACAACTCTACACTCAGGGAAAAGTACACGTCAATTGCAAAAACTTATGGTATCATGTTTACATAAGAATCCAAAGAAGAGTATGTCTTCAGCTTGGGCATCAAGTTTTGAATCTTTCCATTGCGTTATAAAAATACGGCAAAATATATTTTTTTTTCCTTTTAGAACTTTATACCAGCTGCAATGCACCCGAATGTCTTACTAAAGCAGCCCAGCCCTTTATGTGTTTCTGTGTCTTTAAGACGAAAATCGGGAATCTTGCCCTGTTCAGAAATGGCTGCTCGGCTTCACAAGCTCTGCGCCTGCGCGCAGTGAACAAAATGGCGACTTAGCCGGCGGCGGGACTGCACTTCCCAGCATGCCTTGCAGGCCGGCCGGCGCCGGTACTCCGAGTGATGGGGGCCCAGTGGTACTTTAGGCCGGCAAGCGGGCCGTAGAGGTTGAAGGGGAGCGCCGGGCCCGCCAAGCGGACGCCGTCGGAGGGGAAGATGGAGGCTTGGCGCTGTGTGAGACGGGGCTACGGCCGCTGCGTGGCGGGGCGAGGCGGGTGAGTAGGGCTGGGGCGGGAGGGAGGAGGAAGGGGCGGGCAGCCCAGGTTAGCCCGGGGCGGGGCGGGCCGGGAGGAGGAGGAGGAAGAGGGCGCGGGACATGGCTGCGGAGACCCCGCGGGATCGGTGAACGGCTGGCGGCCGCCGCGGGCTCCGTCGCGCCAGGCCCGCGCCTTCCCGGCGCCACGCGGCCCGCCCGGCCCGCCTCGGCCTCCCGGACCCTGCGACGGCGGGTCTGGGCCTGACCTCGAGGGAGGCTCGCGTTGTAGCATGCTCGGGGTTTGTTGCTTGTTGGTGTGTGCGGGGTTTCGCGAACTGGGGTCACTTGTGTACAGCCTTGGCGGAGACTGCCACGTTCCCCTTTCGTCCGTGTGGAGTTAGTGGACATTCATCTTTAAATTGACTCCCAATAAAAAGCACTCGGGTTGGTACGCCCCGCCTTCAGTGCGCCCTCAGGAGTGCCCGCCCAGTCTTGGGTGTGCTGTAGATCATCGGGGTTTCCCCCGATAACCTTTAAAATGAGTAGATCTTACAAATGAAAAAGTTAAATTGTACGACCCGTGAGACCGACGGGCTTTCCGTGCGTGGGAAAAAGCACAGCAGTGTTTGATTACGTAAGTCATGGGGATCTGATTTTTAACTCCTGTTCGCCTGGGGCTTGGTGGCAGTCCTGTTCGGCAGTTTCCTGAGTACCGGCTGTGTGCCAGGCACTGTGCTAGGCCGGAGCAGAAATAAGCCTGTGTCCCAGGAGGAACTCAGCGTGTTAAGAGAAAAAGACATCTGCATAAACAGCAGATACAGAGAGTGGACGTCCAGTCCAAGTTTTGTATTTCGATAGGGAGCTTATTTGGGCTTCCGCAGGCCACGTGCTTAAATCCTAGTGGATTTCAGAGTTGTCACAAAGCAGGATGGAGAGCCCACGTCATGCCTTTAAAGATTCATGATTGATTTAGAGAAGGTTTGAGATTAAAGGACCGATAAATATAAGTTGAAATGTTGCCAGAACGAGAAATAACATCAAGGTCAAGGAACAGTGCCTGCATGGAAGCAGCCTTGTATTAGAGATAGAAGTGGACATTACTGACACCATCTTAGAAATGTAGTTACAGTGAATTCTGTGGGAAAGAAGTCCCTCCACATCCCAATATTTTGCCCAAAATACTAGCATAGGAGGAAGATGGTACTTCAGCTGCAGTGTTTTTAGAGTCTGAACGACCTGTCTGTTGAACATCTTCTTAGCACTACTTCGGAGATACTGTGGGTGGTAGTTTAAATTGATGGTGTTGGTTTTGAAATGTTGGTGAATTCCTAGTGAGTAATCTCTACGCTTCTCAATTTTCCCCAAGGAGAAACATGCGTAGGGGGAGAAAAAGGAAAAGTAAATTGTGTGCCCGCTGATTAGCAAAAGGAGTTTTGTGAAGTTGTAACAGGCCATTGTTGTCTTAGCTTTACAAGTTTTGAGAGACAGAAAATAATCTCAATATTAAAAAAAATTTTCAGAAACCTATTTTTTATTTTAAACTCAAGCTGAAGGTTTATCTTAATTGTGTTTCTACAGGCGTTCCACATTTAATTGTGATGTTTGCTGTGGATTATATTTTTCCATTGAGGTTTCTGTGTTAGAAAGCTACTGTGCGTAGGAGTTTGATGGTTGATGAGTATCTCCGCTGGATGTGGGTTTTCTGAGGGTCCTGTGGCCTTCTGAGCACGTAGGTGGCATCCTGTTGTTAAGTACGTAGAATACCACTGGCGGTTGTTTACGGGGAGGATAGTAAAATGTTCCTGATGCTGTCTGACCCTAACATAGGGTGCTCTTACCTTTCTCCTTCACGTTTAGAATTCAGATTTTAAATATTAGATGTCACCTTCCCTTGAGGATGGAGATTTGTGTGTACTGCAGCTGAACAAAGCAGTGCCTCAAGGCATGTATTTATTTCTTTTAGATACCCCATGTTTCCCCATCACCCGAAGAGTCTGGGCAGAGACTGGATGACACCGTGGGAGAATCTGCAGCAGTGTTGCTGGAACAGACATATTTCTAGTTGTCTCAGGTGGCCCGGACATTACACGCGTGCTCCTTACCCGTACTTCAGTAGTAGGCATTTTTCACAAAATTGGAGACCACCTTGTGTGTTTGAGTCTAGACCTCAGTATCCCTTGTGTAACTGGAGGCCTGAGCACCTGAGCCAGACATCCTTGATTCACCTCTCTAGTTACGTCATGGACTCTGAGGGAGATGAGACTTCATCCAAGCGAAGAAAACTCCAAGGTAAAGGTGATATCTTGGGAAGGAATAGACAGCAGGGAGACTAACCGATGCACCTGGGTCCAGCCCGTAGAACCTCCTGGTGGTTGCACAGGTGTTTGTTTTCAAGCCAGGAGTTTTTGTATTAGGAAGAAAAAAAAATTTAAGTGAACCATTTATTTGTTTTTCAATTAATTGTTCATTTCTGGCTGTAAAAATAGAAGTGACTCTCCAGAGAGGATAATGTTAGAAAAGAATGTAGAAATAGATTAAAGCAGTAAATTTAAGTTTCTTTTTGTGGGGGACAGCCTCACTCTGCAGCCCAGCCTGGTCCTGAACTCTCTATGGAGCCCAGGCTGGCCTTGGACTCACGGCAATCCTCCTGTCTCAGCCTCCCAAGTGCTGGGATTACAGATGTGCGCCACCACACCCGGTGTATGTGGTGCCGGGAAATTGAACTTGGGCACTTAGGACTTGACTTAGCATTTGCTAGGCAAGCACTTTAACTGCTGAGCCATTCCTTCAGCCCCTTATGTTTCATATTCAGTGTTTTTGTCACAAAACTTACTGTGATGACTTAGAAATTGGTGGATATATTCTTGGAAGTCACAGATCTAGAAAAAAGTATGTGGCTTGCTTTTTTTTTTTTTTTTTT
>PVKB01001173.1:0-83174 GCA_004027205.1 Ctenodactylus gundi | reverse complement strand
TCTTTTATATTTTTCTTTTGAGACCAGGTCTCACTTTATAGCCCAGGCTGGTCCTGAACTCACTATGTAGTCCTAGACTGGCTTTGGACTCACAGCAGTCCTCCTGCCCCAGCCTCCCAAGTGCTGGGATTACATGCATGCACACCATGCCTGGCTCTATGTGATAATGGAGAATTGAACTCGTGGCCTTGCACTTGCTAGGCAAGCACTTTAACTGCTGTACCATTCCTCCAGCCCCTGTGTTTTCCTTTTCAATGATATTTTTTTAATATGGCAATGAGATTCTTAGCCAAGTGTGCTGATTCACGTCTGTAATTGTAGCTGCTTGGGAGGCTGAGGCAAGAAGACTACAGTTAGAAAGCCAGACTGGGCAAATTTATAGACCCTGTCTTTAAAAGGAAAAAGAGCAAGGGTGGGAGGATGGGGCAGTGCAACCAAGGAGCCAGCCACCATCCCAGCACTGCGGGAGGCTGAGGCAGGAGTATCACAAGTTCAGCCCAGCCTGGGCAACTTAGTGAAACCTGTCTCCAAATCAAAGATAAAAATGGGCTGGAAATGTAGCTCAGAGTGAAGGCTCAGGATGGATGCATACATGCGCATGTGTGCTCCCATCCACACACACACACAGAGACACAGTACTGATTGGTGGTGGGGTGCTTGCCTAGCATGTATAAGGACCTGGATTCAAGCCAGTACCACTAAAAAAAATAAAATAAAAAAAAGCTTATTTTCCCCTTAGTTATCATTTAATGTGTTTGAGATACACAGTAATTACATTGGACAATTAGTGCATATACTATCACATCTTACTCATTTTTCCCTTTCCCTTGGGATTCTTTTAAATTGAAGCAATTGTAGGTTAAAAGGCTATTTTACAAAGTAAGTCTGTATTTCTCAAATTTGGGACTAGAGATACAATTCAGTCTTGAGTCTGACTGTTAGAAGTATTACCGTTTAAAAAGGGAACCACACTGTGTATTCAGCTTTGAGAAACAGTTTTTTGAACTACATCAGTCATGTCTTTTTCATATTCTTTTTCCTTTAAACAGTTCATTAGGTTCCTTCTGTGCCACCAGCCCCAACTATGACCCGTCCCTGTCCCTCATCTCCCCTGAGAAGTCTAAGTGTAAGTAGACTTAGGACTTGCCACCCGTGAAGAGGATTCCTCTGAGGATTCTCGAGGGCAGACCTTGGGGATGTCAGCATGTATGTAGCTGTCACTTGTCAGTTAGAGGAAGACCCTGAGCGGGAGTCAGAGCTAGGAAAGCTAGGGGGTTAGTACTGTGCAGGTTCCTGCGGTCTCTGTTTCCAGAAAATATGCTCCAAATTTCCACTGGGATCCTAGTAGAATTTTTCAACTAATGTTCATGTGAATATTTAATGTATAGCAATACAGTTACAAAGAACCTAATTAAGGAGTAAAAAAACATAATAGGTAGAAATTCTAGACACTCTGAAAGTGAAGATCTATTTGTATAGTATTGACCCATGGCATATGGAGATAACAAACAATGGAATGAGTGAAAAGTATATTTAAAAGTATTACAGGGGCTGGAGGAATAGCTCGGCAGTTAAAGCACTTGCCTAGCAAACATGAGACCCTGACTTTAGCTTCCCTGACTGCAGACATATACTTGGAGAGTTAAGTGATTAACATTCTGTTGTTGTTGTGCACATGCTTATAATCCCAGCACTTGGGGGGCTGAGGCAGGAGGATTGATGTGTGTTGAAAGCCAACCTGGGCTATTATCATTCTGGACCACAGAGCAAGACCCTGTCTCCAAATAAAATTAGTAAATAAATAAAAGCATTAAATAGGGTTCTTTAGGGCATTTCCGGATCTGTAGATCAGGGTCTGAACGACGACCTCAGCTTCCTTTCCATTTAGGTCCCTGTTGCTCATCAGGCCAGGCCACGCTCCGCTTCTGCTTATCTTCTCATACCACGGCTGTGGTCTTGGATGGAACTCAGCATGGTGGCATCAGCACAGGCTTAGGGGCTTAGGTGCCATTCTCTGTCCCCACTTCTGCTCCACCAATAGTGGGGGAACCTGGACAGGTTACTTTTTTGCTCCGTGGTTTCCTAGCATGGCGTGTAACACTGGCTTTGTGGTTTCCTAGTGTGACATGTAACACTGGCTTTGAAAGACTGTTGTGGATGAAATGAGGTACGTCAGGGTACCTACCACATGTCTGGCCTTCATAGTAGGTACTCAGAAAATTGTGTTGCTGTTGTTTTCCCTTTCATGGACGGGGAGGTACGTGTACACGCTAATGATCTCTGACTGCAACCTGACTCTGTATGTGTCCGTTCTTCCTAGGTGTTGGGAATAAAGAAAAGGCCCTTCGTTAAGCCATATTTGTGACTTCTGATATTTCACTAATACTTTGCAATCAAGAAAACAGCATTGCTAACTTGCCTACCACTTTAAAGTGGTGCTTGAAGGATTTGTGTGGCACAATTATGACTTTTTCACTAGGCGCCCCAAAACCTGGTCAGGCCTGTTGCTCACTTTCTCTGATCCGTCTGTCTTCTCTGCTGTGAACACCTTGTTCCTCCTGACATGGAAGGTATATAAGCTTTGCAGTGTCAATCTGTGTTGTGAAGTGTATGAATCAAAAGACTGCACTCTGTCAGTGGTTTTCAAATTGTCTTCCATGGAACCCTAATATTGGAACACATGGATATATATTTATTGAAAGCAAATGTGGCCAGAAATGTGTTTTTACCCCATCATCCTAGCCCATCCCAGTGTGTCCCATAGTAGAGTTGTGTTATGAAAAGCAGTGCTCTTTGACTCTCCAAACTGTGGAAATTTGAAAGCCACTGTATTAAAATACGATCCGTAGGTCTGGTTATTTAAAAATAATTGGTTTACAAACTCTTTTATTACCAGGACCATAAAAATCTTAATGCATTTATATGTTATTGTATGTACATATTTTACAAGGAGCTGTGAACAAGGTTTTTAGACCTTCATCTTTCATATTCTAATATGGCACGTATGGCAGGGTAGTGCTATATTTGTGATGGTAGCTTACATTTTGTTTGCATGACTAAGAGACCTTTCCATCATGCATACATGTGGAGATTTAGCTTTGTGGCAAAACTTTGATAGATAATCCCCAATTTATTAGTGGTATTCAGTAACTCTCCAAGCATTGCAGTTCAGTAGAACTGTACCATTAACTTTAGTGCTGAGCCCATAGGCACAGGATTCTTTATGTTCAGCGAGGAATGGCGAAGGGGAGAGTCTTCTGGGCATGGGACAAGCTCTGAGTCAAATTCTGTAGGTGCTGAAGCTTTCATTTACAGTTTCGCTATGTTTTCTTGCACCTTTTTTCTTTACTCCTAGTTCTTTCATGGTATTGTCAGTGTCGCTTCTTTGTTCCATTCTGACCTCATGTTACGCAGATTAGCTTGCTCTTCTATCCTTCGTTTGCAAATTCTGTTCCCACAGTGCAGCACACATCACATATCTAGATAATCACGGAGAGCAACTTATTACACACTAATTCACCAGAAGGCATTTTCAAGTTGTTACTTCATTGACAGCTTTCTATAGTATTGATTTTTTTTATTGTAAACATATCATCATTAAGATTTGGAAAAGCCTTTCTCAATCCTACTACAAAATTTTCAAAAATATAATACTAACATTTTTTTTCTTTTTTTAAACCACAATAATGAGACTGTTTTAACCTCAGTTTAAATGTTAATTGGTAGAATTGTAGGCATTGCAATCCAGTAACATGAAAACCTTCATGAACACATAGAGGGTCGTATTTTAGGGCTATTTTTTATTTAATCTAAATGTGCTTAGAAGTCCATTTCCAAATTAACTGTCTTACCATTAGTTTCTTCTTCTTTTGAGCTTGTAGAATCTCTAAAATTTCCATGTTTTTCTTCATGATTTCCATAATATACCATATTTAGTAGTGATAAAAGTATCCTGAATTTTCAGTGGTGAGATGTGGGGGGTGCCAGACCAAAGGTGTGTACATGTGTGTGTGCCTGTGTGTCATTACCAAGTTAAGGATCACCTATAATTGCAGAATCTTTTGCTTTTTTTTATCCCCTCCTCATCCCACTTTCAGAGTGTGTGTTACCTGCAGAGCATAGTCTGACACTTTCCTGGTTGTTGCTTGCTAGGTTCATCACCCAGCTACCCTTGACTAGCAATCTGTAACCGTCATATTTAACTTTTGCTTTGGTGTATGTGAAAAAGAATTCTTTAATTCATTTTGCTTGCATTGTTCTACTTTGTTTTAGAAATTCAGTACTCTTTCCATACATTGCCATTATACAGACTTCAGTCATGTGTAAGCCAGAATTCTGAATTAAGAGTTGTTTCTGGAACTTAAACATCTAATGATTTTGTCTTACTGTTTAAACATCTTATGGTCTTATCTCACAAGGAAAAAAATACAGTGTAAAAGCATCACATTGAAAAGCCAGCTGTGACATAAAAGTACATCATTTTTAAAAGCAAGAAGAAACAAGAATCTGTATGGTCTCTTTCTGATTCCTTTGCATTTTGTCCACTATATTTTAACAGGCGCAATAAAAAGGAATTGGGAATATATATGTAACCATAATAAAGAAAAGGAAAAAGCCAAGATCCTGGGAGACAAAAATGTCGATCCCAAATGCGAAGAGAGTGAAAACAAGTTTGACTTTTCAGTGATGTCCTATAACATACTTTCACAAGATTTATTGGAAGATAACTCGCACCTTTACAGGCACTGCCGTCGGCTGGTATTACACTGGAGTTTTAGGTTTCCTAATATCCTGAAAGAAATTAAACATTTTGATGCAGATGTAAGTGCAATCTATCAAAGTTTTTCACTCAAGGGAAAGTTAAGAGTAAATGTATCATTTGTACATTTGGGAATGAAATGGTTTCATCCACTTTGTGGGGTAAGAAAGGAAGATGATAAAAGAGTAGTGCTGGGACAGTTCTTAGTAAGGCATGGGGGGCTTCCATAGAGGCATTTGCTGATAGTTGGTGGTGTACATACTTAACTGCCTTTGCACAGGGATCTGAAAGATTTTAAATACTGATGAGTTATAAGGTAGGGACTTAAGAAATCAACCTCTTAAGAAAGGACCCAAAACATGAGTGTTAATGAACATGCACATTCCGGAAAGGTAACCTGACATGTAAATTAAAACTATTTCTTTCAGATATTTTGGATAGTAAGAGCTCTGTGCAATTAAAGTCCAAGGTTTTGAAATGAATCAAACTTGGAAACATTAATTGGACCTATAAATAGCAAGAATAAATAAATCTTTTATTTCATCTCTCTTCAAGTTAGAAAATTTAGAAGTCTGTTTAAAGATGAAAATGATGGATTCATATTTTTATCTCTGTTAAGCCATTTTTTTTTTCTCTCAAGGTACTTTGTCTACAAGAAGTTCAAGAGGATCATTATGGAACAGAAATCAGGCCAAGTTTGGAATCTTTGGGTACAATGTAACTTTCATTTTAGCTAACTATGGTTTTGACGACTTGTGTGTTACTGAAGCCTAACTTGCGAAACAGGAAAGAAGTGTGTTACTTTGCCCTCATTCAGCAGCTACCCCTAGAGTGCCTACTGTAGACTGTGCAACTAGTCAGTGAAGCAGATCATGGGGAAAAATGGGCGAAAAGTCAGCTCGCTGTGGGTGTGCACTCTAGAGGGGAATGGGTAATGATAAGCCAGATGAGCATATCTGGTAATGATGGTTATTTGAAGAAAAATAGGATAGTGGAGTGGAAAAGGTTTTAAGCAAAATGATTGGAGAAATTGCCATTAGAACACTTAAATAAGGTAAAGGAACACAGCATGCCTAGAATCGTGCCTGATGACAAACCTTCCAGAAACATGTTCCTGATGTTGAAATGTTTTTACGGCAAGGGAGGAAGAAGGAAAGAGTTGGAGGTAAAATGATGAAAGATACGGGACAGGGACGGGGTGGGTCACTTTAGGGCTTTGCAGTCATGTCACAACCAAGCTACACCAGATTGGAACTGCCAGAGTATTAGAAAACATACTTGTGTATTGAGAACTAAAGTTATCAGTAAGGAAGAGCTGTTAAACCTACTCTTACACTGTCTTTTTCCTAAACGTTGGTGAGAACCCTGATTAACATCCTGCATTACTAATATGTTGCACAATACACTTTGGGAAATACCATTCATGGATGTTAGCAGAGCTATGCTTTGACATAGGTATCTATTAAGACAGTCCCTTGGCTTAATTTCATTCCTTTCTTATAGGTTATCACTGTGAGTATAAGATGCGGACAGGAAGGAAACCTGATGGCTGTGCCATTTGCTTCAAACATTCCAAATTTTCACTCCTCTCTGTGAACCCAGTGGAGTTCTACCGCCGTGATATTCCTCTGTTGGACAGAGACAATGTTGGATTAGTTTTACTCTTGCAGCCCAAAATTCCCTGTGTGGCATCTCCTGCGATCTGTGTGGCTAACACACACCTGTTGTATAACCCGAAGCGAGGTGATATCAAACTGACCCAATTGGCAATGCTGCTGGCAGAGATGTCCAGTGTTGCCCATCAGAAAGATGGCAGCTTCTGTCCTATAGTTATGTGTGGTGACTTTAACTCTGTTCCTGGTTCTCCACTCTATAGTTTCATAAAGGAAGGAAAGTTGAATTATGAAGGACTTGCTATAGGAAAGGTAAGTGCTTGCTTCGTCATTATTAGGACATGGACTTAATTGCTATGTTCATCCTAACGTGAGAACCGTGCTCATTTCATGACTGGTGGAGAACCTTGGATGATGCACCACCTCACGTAATGAAGGTGTGATGAGTACTTGCAGCAGCTATTCAGTATCTGTTCACTTGGTTTGATTTTATCTTTTCTGGCTATGTGGCCTCATCATGCTTGGAAGGACTTAGAAAGCGGAGGAGAAAACAAAAGCACTGACAAAGATTAATGTGTAAAAAAAAAGATTAATGTGTAATTTCTCGTGATCACATTATAACTCTTCAGCTTAGTATAATTTAGCGCATATTTTTATGATGCGTCCTCTGCTTACTATAGATCCTTTGATTTTTGGTGTATTTAGCCAAAGTTAGCATTTCATCAATGGAATTTTGATAGTTTTATCACTTAGTATTTGATATAATAGGAACCATACTGCAGGTAGCAAAAAAAATAAAAAATAAAAAGACTGTATTAGTCCAAAGCTATAGGCCTTTTGGAGGCCCAAACCAGAGAAAAGCATGGTTGAAAAGATTGTCATTTAGTGTAATCTGTAAGTGATTCCAAAGTCTGTTTGGACATGATCTTATAGCCACAAATAATCATCTAATATTATAAACAAAGTACAATTCTTGGATTACCTTTTATGTAAGACATAGCTTTTCAATACATAAAGTATTTAAAATCTATTCACTTAAGACACCTGTTGAAATTTTGTTTAGGTATCTGGCCAGGAACAGTCTTCACGGGGACAAAGAATTTTATCTATTCCAATTTGGCCCCCAAACCTAGGTATCTCACAGAACTGTGTGTATGAGGTACAACAGGTACCAAGAGTAGACAAGACAGGTAAGTGTCTGCAGTACATTGTGGCACTGTGCTGGGCAGTAGTGTTCCCTTCCTAAAACTAAGATGTTAAGGGGTAGTGTCTCAGGGATGAATATGCGTGTGTGTGTGTGTGTGTGTGTGTGTGTGTACACACACGTATATGTATGTATGTATATATTAATAGATATATATGGTTATATGTATAGGTATTTGCTCATTCTTTTGTTTTTTAAGAACTCCAAATTTTATCTTTTGAAAGTTGAACTCCTGTCTGGGCCTGGTGGCACAGGCCTGTAATCCCAGCTCTTTAGGAGGCTGAGGAAGGAGGATCACAAGTTCAAGCCCAGCCTGGGCAACTTAGCAACTTAGTTAGATCCTGTCTCAAAATGTAAAATAAAAATGGACTGGGAGTATAGCTCCATGCAAGGACTTCCCCCCTCCAATTGGTTCGATCTCCAGTAGTACCAGAAGCAAAACAAAAGTTGAGCTAATAAAATTATTTGTGCATGAGGTTGCTTGCATGTTGCCTTGGAATGGTTGCGTTTTATTTCTAATTCTGGAGACTGTCAGAGCACAGACTCCGGAATAAAAGATTTAACTAGGCATTTACCTAAGTGAGGCAATGCCATTAATATTGTTTCTAGAGTAAGAACTAGAACAAAACATATCAGATTGATATATTTCTGTTCTTCCAGATGGTGAGGTGGCACAAACCCAGCTGGAGAATACAGAGGTCCTGGTGACAACTGAAAAGTGAGTCTGGAAAGCAGCACACACAGTTCCTATTTTATTTGGATAAAAACATTTACTTCTGAAAAAAAAGGCTTGTATAAAAATGAAGATGATACTACATACGTGGGAAGAGGCTGCTCTTAAGAGACATGCATTCCAGCCCTGGTTGCGGCGTGTAAGCTGCATGGTTTTGTGCAAGGAGTTCTCGTCTCTGAGGTTCTGTGTTCTTTCCTGTCATTTCCATTGTTGTGAGACTCACAGAAACCAGGCACGTGAACCACAGTGTAGGGCACAGAGGCAGCTTAGAACAGCGGGTGACTTGTCTGTGGACCTGGACTACCCCAAGCACTCTGAGCTACGTTACTGTTACATAGTTAGCAAAAGTCTAGGAGGGAGAACAATTTCTTTCAGATTTCAAAAAGATCCTTATTCTTCATTGACTCACCAGATCTCAAATAATCTATAAGAGATCATTTGAGAAAGAGTATGCCCATACAAAATATGGTTTTGTCTCCTGAGCAGTAGGAAAAGAAATCAGAGGTAGATGAAGGAGGATGCCTGGATTCCTAATTAAGGATTCATGACTGTGTAGGGCTGTGTTGAACAATGGCTGTCTGTTAGGATAGCAAGACAGAAACCCAACTCATCTCCATGAGATTCTTGAAGTGTTTGCCTTGCTTTATGTTGCCACTATTTTTTTAACATTAAAATTTAGAAATCAAATTAGAAAGTCTCTCCATTTTATCTGCTTTTCAATTTTGTGTACCCTATTGAGAAAAATATCTTCTCATAAAAATCTAGTAAGAAAGGAAGCAATTTTTTAATGTTTAAGAAACTGAACATTGGGAAATCAATAATTAAACCTTGCAGATATAGCAAAGACTTCCAGAAGATTAATTAAGAAAGGCTGCTTTAACTATTTTTGAATAATTTTTAAATCTTTGTAATAAAATAGAATATGAAAAAAGATCTGATGTTTTATAATACATGTTCATTATTAGAAGGAAGCTTTTAAATATGTTACAAATAATAATAATAAAACGCATTAGAATGCAGTTGAGTTTTTTTAACCCCTCCGTGTATATGATCTTGTGGTCATCGGTGCATGAGTAAATGATAAGTGTCCCAACAGCTGGTCTTAGGCTAGGGATTACATGACAGAGTTCTTTAAATAGAAGTTACAGAAGCCATGGAAGATGAATGGTACTTCTCCTTTTCTGTTTAGATTATCCTCACATTTACAGCACCGTTTCAGCTTGTCTTCTGTGTACTCCCATTACTTTCCTGACACTGGAATTCCGGAAGTGACCACGTGCCATTCCCGAAGTGCCATAACTGTGGATTACATTTTCTACTCTGCAGAAAAAGAAGAGGTTTCTGGGCAGCCAGGTAAAGACAGCCTGTAATCTTGTGAACTAGGTGGTCACCACACCATTCCCAAGGACCCCAGATCTCTGTCTATAATCTTAATTCTGTGAGTGAGCATACTACTAGAACTTGAAGGCTGATGCTAGAAAAGTTACCTAGGATGAAGTTCTAGAGTTGAAATTAAAAATGGTTTCAAATAGACAGGTTGGTAGTACACATGACTGCCTGCGTAACCTGAGGGAGGCAGTAGACATCCCAAGCAAATCCTCAGTTCTGCCACCTAGATCCAGTCTAAGTCACAGGTCAGCTGTTTAGATTGTCCTTCATCTTTACCTGTCCCTGCGATAGGCACCGACTCCTATCACCACCCCGCAGCAGCTTGGGGGACGTTTACTAATGTGCGCTGCCTCCATTGGACCGTGCTAATGTTGCATATGGTTTTGTTTTGTTGACCCTGGAATACTGAATCTTTTGGAGGAATAAATTATTTTATGACAGTGGTTTTTTCAGAAAGCAAAGATAATGTTTTTATGATTCACTGAAAATTGGGTTGTGTGCATTAACCAAAGGATTTAAAATCTGGAAAAGTAAATAAATGGAAGTCTAAAAATATTATTCAGAAAACTTAGGAATCCTAAGTGTGGGCAGCTTACTTCCTAATTTTCCTTGTTTTTCTCCTCTTTGTTTTTGGTGCTGTTTGTTTTTTGGGTGTTTTGTTTTGTTTTCCTTTTTCTGGTTCTCTTTTCTGGTCATTAGTTGTCAGGCCTTGGTTTACCCTCCACACTAAACCAACTCTTGTGAGGCTCTGGAAGGTATTGTGCCTACAGAAGTTCACTAGGTGGCAGTAGAGTGTCGTGGATCAGTAGCTCACATCTGGCTGCATGGCATCTGACACTCCAGGCCTAAACTATACCTACTTCCTTTCTGCTGACCTTATAAACTTCCCACATGGCTGTTGATGTGTCTGTTTGGTTTTATGCAGTTACAGAATGGTTGGAGGGTAAATTTCTTAGGTGATTGTCATTCACAGACTTCTCCTGAGATTTTTTTGTATTCCATTAATATTTTCTTCTGAAGATTATTTGTGGAAATTCAAATGTAAAAAATAATATAACAGATATAACATCTAAAAATGCTGTGCATTTGAGAATTATAATTCTTTATAATAGTAAAAATCATTTAAAAATTTTTTCGTATTAGCCTTCATGGGGAGTTTCAAATGTTTTTCATTGTTTATAGAGAAAAAACAACTGTGATAATTTCCAATAACCTGTTGACACAATTCTGTATGTGCTTCTTCAATGTAGGAACTGAAGTTACTCTAGTTGGTGGCTTGAAACTTCTAGCTAGACTGTCCCTTCTCACAGAACAAGATTTATGGACTGTTAATGGACTTCCAAATGAAAATAACTCTTCAGATCATCTGCCTTTATTGGCTAAGTTCAGACTTCAGCTCTGACTCGTCTTTGATTGTATACTTAATTTTCTTTCTAATTTATATTCTTTTTCAAAGACTGTAAAGCTGTCAAGTGTTTGCATGTTATTTGTTTTTGTGCTGTGGAGTAACAGGTATCAGAAGAAATAAGTTTATAACAGTTTTCCTTTTTAATAATGAGAAGTATTTTCCTGACAGTTGAGATCTAAATACTCTTTATTATAAAAGAGGCAGAAATAATTTTGTATTCTGAATTCTGGTAAAACTGACAGTGGTCTTTAAGTACATTGTGTCTTCAGTCTGCTTAGTGATGAATTTCACTTCCCTGCTTTGGTGAGTTTTCCAGCAGATCCAAAGTAGCTCTTGCAAAGCCACAAGTTGGTTCCTTGCTGGGAGACTTGATTTCTTAGGGAGACCCCTGTGTTTGCTGAGTCCTAAATTAGTTCATCTCAGAAATGATTGGGTCATTCACCAAGGCCCAACTAAGTTAGTTTTGAAGGGGCTTTAAATTGTATAGAATATATACTCCAACCCATTAGTGTCCTGAGCCATACAGCGTGCCCACAGCTGTTGAGAAAGTGTTCAGGAGATGTAGGTTGCCACACCAAGGAGGACAAGTTCCTTCCGTGACCTGTTATCCACCCTGCAGCAGATGGAGGGAAGCCTCAGAATCATTTAGGGGTTGTGCCTTTGTTTCCCTAGCATTTTTTTCTCTTTTTATAATCAGTTGCAAAAAAAAAAAAAAAAAAATCCCTCCAGGTGAAGGGAGACATTATTTAGTGAATGGATTTTGTAGAGACTTAATTATTATTGGAACAAAACGGCAGCTAAAGACTTTTTGTTATGCCTCAGGAATGTGAGGAAATTTTTAACACCCCCGTGGGGAGGTATTAACGTGTGGTCTCAATACTCTGTAAGTAGCCCCTTTATTTTGTTTCACAAATGTTTTATTTTTCTGTAATGAATCAGTGAAAGACGGTGCTTCTGCTGTTAATGGCCTGATCTTGTAGTTGGCTCTGTAAGTGTTTGAATCAAAAGATCTTGAAATAAAAGTGGGAATTCCCTCTTTTAGATAGTAAGATCAAAGAATTATAAGTATTTTTACCAGGTAGCCATTTTGCAGTGGATTACAAACATTTTTACAATGAGTTTTACTAATAGAATGTTTTATCTTAATTGGAAAATAATAATCTTAGACTAAAACTTTTGTACCAAATTATTTACTACTTATTTTTAAAAAATAAAAGATGAAAGCCCCGAAGAAGGCATACGGGTTATGCATATTTGTCTAGCAAAAAAATTATCATAAGGGAATATTTATAAGTGTTTCTCACTTTTTTCATTTATAGTATTAATTATATATTGTTTCCAGATTTTCCACATTGATTAGTAGTAGTACAGTCGTCATCAAATTGTAATGATAATATATCCCTTTTTAGTATTGGGGAAAGAAAAATGAAATTTTATTTACTGTTTAGTGTTGAGTAACGTTTTAATTATCTATTATATGTAGGTCATGTTAGCAAACTAACATCCCTGAAAACCTCTGTGAAAATTTAATTTTTTATACGTAATGAATAAATTATAAATTTAGACCTGTCTCACTTTAATAAGAATCAATCTATGAAACTGGCTTTCTATTTTCCGCTCATCAAATGAAGTGTTACTTTGTGGACAGAAGTCAACAGACTAGTGTAACTTACTTGCAGGTTTTTCAAGCTCCACAAATTATACCTCTATCTTTACTTTTTTTGCCGAGAAGAGTTGATGACTCTGCTAGAACCTTGTGCTTACCCACCCAAGCCAAGTCTGGTGAATTGCAGAAACCAAACTTCTTACAGCCTTCTGTGCTGCACTATCCAAGCTTCAGACACAGAGAGAAATTGTTGGGTATTAAGAGCTTGGTTTTACAATACACTCGGTCGAGATCTTCTCGGGGAGCTGCTTTTAACTCTTTTTTGCTTTTCCCAAAGCATCAAAGTTAGAGAGCCAGAGTTTTCAAGGAGCCGGGGGAACAGGGGCTTCGATTCATTTGTACTTTGTACCTGTACATTCTGTAATAAATGACTGTGTTCAAATGTGGGTGCCTGCAGGGTTTGTGGGGGGGTGCCAAGCCACATAAACCATCCCTCCCCCTTATTTCATTACTCATTTCCAGCCTTACTACTTAGGGTGATGCTAACAGTTGAGTTGAGATGAGCCAAAAAGCAAGTAACGTTTACACAACGTCTGCAAGTTATGGAAGAGGAAAGGCAGGAGTGATAAATTAGTTTACCAAAACAAGTATAAAACAGAAGGACCTGGAAGAAAATCCCACCACCTTATAGTTTTAGAAAGAAAAAACAGCAACCAAAATCCTTAAGTTTCCAGGATGGTTTTATTAAAGTCCATGCTGCGTATAAACACAAGCGGTGAGGACGCCAGCACCCTGGGCATGCACCTACCTGGCGTTCTCTACAGTTATACGGGTTTTCATTTACTTAGAAAAATACCCACTAAAACAATCACAGTTTTTTTTAAAGATTTTTTAAAAAAATGTATCGGCCAGAACACAGTCCGGGAGAATAAACAAAATTCTGAATTGTATGTCAAAAAAACTGTACAAGGTTGTACACAAAACTATAGCTTACAAAAGCCTCGGGTAGAATAAGAATGTTGAATGAAGGTCTCCAAAGTTCTAATTACCAATATCCATTAATAAAATCCTTATGAAATAACTGACTTAGAAAAAGTGAGATGCTCATGATTTCAGTGTGTATATAAAATACTAAATACCACTTTCTGAAATAAAGTGTACTGGAAGTAGCACAACATACAGGCGCAAATCAGGTTTGTGCCATTTAAGCTTTGCATGTTTATTGCCAGGATGGCATAAGTGTAATATTTCTCTTGCATAATTAGTTTTAAGGACTGAATTCCAAATTACTCCAGTCTTACTGTTTATCTTTTGAATTAGAGCCAGTCTTAAAGTAAGTTTTGAGAAGTATACTATGTTGGGTTTGCTCCTTTTGGGGCTGTGTTTCTGACAGTAATTCAACCACTGTTATTAGAATGTGGGAGTTTGGTGACTTTCCCGTATCCTGTAGAAATTAACTGTAGGCAGTAGAAGCAGAAAGACAACTATGAACAATTCAAGTGAATTTCCATGTTTCTGTGACCAACCCTTACTCTGGGAATGAGAGTTTTTAAGAATCAAGGCATGTCAGAGAAATTAGGCTGTGATTGAATTATTAAGCCAATTGGCATTTAAGGCTTGCATAGCAATTTCATATCAGCCTATTCAGCTTCCTTTTTCCTCTGTAAACGAGGCTATGCAGCTGTCTATGTTTTGGATGGCACAGTCTGAATACTTGGCAGATGCTGTTCCAAGCTCTTAGGATGGTCACAGTGTTTTGAGTAGTCTGCTTAAGTGGACATAAGTTTCAGAGGGGGAAAGGTACGTTGCTCAGTCAGTTTCAGGGTGAGAATGAAATAATTTAGGTGCTGTTCTAAGCACCCAAATACCTGCGGCTGTGAAGCAGCAGATGGATACATTGTGTGAAGACAGGGGAAGTGATTTTTTTAAGGGGGAGAAAAAGGGGTGCTGGATAGCATGCAGGGCCTCCTGCGTTCTAAGCATGAGCTCTGCCATTGAGCTATATTCCCAGACCCAGTAACTTTGTGTGTGTGGCAGGGTGGGGGAGGGCAGGGAGGTACTGGGGTTCCAACCCAGGGCCTTTACACTGAGCTACATCCCCAGCCCATTTTTATTTTTCATTTCAGACAGGGTCTCGCTAAATTACAAACTTGCTTAGGCTAGGCTCAAACTTGGAATCCTCCTGCCTCAGCCTTCCAAGGTGCTGGGATTACCTGAATCACTGAGCCCAGCTTCCAATAACTATTTTAAGCTAACTATTTAACTATTTTAAGCTAACTGATCTGCATTCGGAATTTTTGACATTGGCTGCATTTTAGTCCAGGTAAGATGTGTACTTACCTAGTCCATCCCCTAAAGGACATTAGGCTTTTGGTTCCAGGGAAACTACTTTCATTAATAAAAGATTTTTATGGTAAAGTAAGGTCTGTGTGTATAGCAGCAAGGTGAAGTTCATTTGCTTTCCTCATTCCTTTCAGAGGTTTTACGGTAAAGACCCAGTGAGCAGATTCTTAACTTTTTTTTCTTTTTTTTTTTTTAATCACCTTTCTGTAACTACTTTCATGCAAAAAATACACAAAGCCTACGGAAATGTTAGCTAGCAGACATCCCTTCCTTTGGGCTCGTGAGTTGGCGTGGCTGCTAAGCTAAAAGTAATGGAAAAGAAGCTCCACTCTTGCGATTTGTAACACAGACTGTATGTGTCTTTAGGGTTACCCTGTGGCCTGAAGCTGGAAGTTACACGGGAACTCCCCATGCAGGCCACATCTGCATCAGGCGAGTCACACTGTCAGGTGGGACGCCGTGCCAGAAAACTTACTTTAAAAAAAAATGCTTCTCTAATACTGTCTTATCTTCTAAGTGACATGAAGTGCTCGTTACCTAGCAGCAGGGAATGGGAAATAATCACGTCCTATCACATTTGGCCTTAATATAAGACATCAGAACACACCTATAACAACAGTGAGTCCCTCAGAAGCAGAGCCCGACTGGAGAGTCTCAGAAGTTCAGTGCAATGCAGACAAGGCAGTTACCTCGTTGCCAAGACCTGCAGGTTGGCTCTTGGCCTCTGCCTTTCCAGCTTCGCCAGCAGAGGTCGCCTCCACCCCGCTAACCCAGTGTGGCAAGTGCGGCTCTCTTGTGCTGCTTGATGGACTCTGCAAAGTTTAAATGTCAGCGACAGAACTGACTAGCTTCTGAATGTGCTTGTTTTGTTTCAAAAGAACAAAAATTGCCACCAGTGAATGTTTTAAGAAAGATTAAGAAAGTAACTCCACGATCCTAAAAATGGTTTCCCGTATTGCCAGAAGAGTTTTAGTGCTTTTTTAATAAAACACTTGCATATAATACTTGAAATCTCATCACATGTGTGCACCAGGAAAATACTCCAAACTCGTGGAGGGCCCCATGGGAAATACTGGGGAAACAATACAAATAGAATATTTAAAAAAAACGCCATATAAGTTTGCATATCTGATGTTAAACTGCTGAGGTAATATTAACTGCTAAAAAAAACCCACCCATCTTTGCTTTTGTTATTGCTGAAAAAGACTAATACTGACCGAATTAGTTACCGTACTATACCAAAAGTGGGAGAAAGGGTTTCATGAACATTTACTACTGGTGAGGCCTAAGGTTCAAAGCAAGTAAAGGAAAGTCAGTAAGTGGAAAAGTATAAAATTACAATTAATGTCTGTTGTCCTTGAGATCTCAGGTGAGGGAGGTGGTCTGGCCCCAGCGGGGTCATTCCTTTAGCCTCGTCACAGTTGCCTCTTCGGAGTTGTTTTTCAAAGCGAATTTATTGTCCTCACCCACTCAAATTCTTTCTCCAGGTGACTCCTTAAAAATAAAATTCACAGGTTCTTAATAAATAGTTGCAGTTCCTCCTGAAGATGCGGGTAAAGTGCAGAGAGAAAAGCACCACAGAAACCCTCCTGCAGGCCCACTGGGCTGGGCTAGATCCGGATTTGGTAACCCACTTCGTTCAGAGTGTTGAGCTCAGCCGCCTTCTCCGGCAGGGCAGGCCTGGGGGAAGGACAGGAGAGGGGTGAGTGCATGAGGGCCCCCGCCTGGCTTGCCCGGGTCCCACCTTCCTCTGGCAGCCATGTCCCCCTGCTCTACTCCCTGTTCTTAAGCCCGCCCTCGTGAGTTTTAAGAGATGTTCCAACAGCCTTTCAGTGTAGGGACCAAAATATGTTTCAGGGTGTTGAATGAGCTTTATCAGCTTTTTGCTCGAATTTGGTAGCACTACAGCTTTAAAAACTCAGTATGTGTACACCTTGCAAAGATGTAAAAAGTCACACATACCCTAGACTTAAACATCAGAGGCAAGTTCCCCTGGGAACATGAACTTCCTCTTGCTCCCTGGGAGATGCCAGGAATTACAAAGAGAGGTTTTCCTAGTAAGAATCCAGGCTTCAGGGTAGAGAACCAAGATGAATCTCTGAGAATTCATCTGAAAAAGCTTGCCATGGTGGGAAATCATACAGTAGCAAAGCATCTCACTTCCTTAAGAAACGTTCTGTAAAAGTACTTTCCAGTATTGGACATCATGTACAGAGTACCTCAACTGGGGGGAAATTATTATTATGCTATCTGTCTTTATTAAAGCAACTTTCCAATAGAATTAGGGCTAAGTTCTCTTCCAGTTTTGCTCCCAGTTTCCCATTTCCTAACAAGACTCCTCACTTGCAGGAGGTAACCAAGACTATCAATCAATTCGAAGTTCCCTACATCTAGCGAGTTCTAGTTCAGAAGTTCTGCACCAAGGCACTCCTGCAAGAAAACCAAGAGACGTTTGTAGATTACTCACAACCGTGTTCTTAAGTGTTAAAAGAAACAACGGTACCTTGGAAAGATGTCCTGGCGGCACATGGTTTTTCTCTTGCCCTCAAAGTGGCCTACCCCATCCAGCTAGATGTGAACAAGCAGCTTCACCTGCCGCACGCAGTGATTGGCGTCACTCTGCCAACATATCCACCTTCCCCTCTTCCATTTCCCTGAGATAGAATCCTGGCCAACAGTAGCCTATGACTGCCATCTTGTAAACTTGATCTCGAGGTGGGTAATAGGCCTTCCCTGACTTGCTCTTGGATTCCACTCAAATAACTTGTAATCTGTGTGTTTGTGTATGGTACTGGGGATCAAGCCCAGGGCCTTCACTCTGAGCTACATTCCCAGGCCTTTTTTTTTTTTTTTTCCTTTGATTTGGAGACAGGCTCTCACTATGTTGCCTGGACTGAGCTCAAACCCCAGCCTTTCAATGCTAGGTTTATAGGCCTGTGCCATCAGGCCCAGCTAATAACTTATCATCTTACTTGTCTTTGTGTTCAATGGGCTTATTTCTCAGCCAGGTTGCATTTTCCAGTCAGGATCCACACCTTTTTTTTTTTTTTTTTTTCTATCTCTCAGGGCTCCTGGGACAAACACATGATGCTAGAAATAGAGCTGATGGTAGGTAGAAAGCCTGACACTTAACTCTTGCTCAGTATGTGAGTCAAGGCTTCCAGCTTTGGGGCCACGATGCCTCCAATCCAGACTACCATGCTGTTTAACAGGGCCCAGAAGACTGGCTCAGGGGCCACACGGGGACCCTCCTTGGGTTGGCAGCTGAAAGCACGGTTGGTTGAGGACCCAAACATATTTCTGCCCTCGCCTTTGGGCCAGCAGCTGGAGAGAATCAGGTTCTCACAGGCAGGTTCATAGGGCCCGAGTGCAGCATTGTTGTGTCCAGGAACCTGGAATGAATTCTGTTCGGTTCAGATGCCGTCAGTGCCGCATACGGAGGCTTTTCTCCGTATTAACATCACCCTGAAGCACACACGTGGTCAAAAAGGAAGTCAGCTCCTCACTTCCCTAATGTGCTCCATTTTTAGGATATCTGGTCATCAGAAACTCACCAGGCTCAGCAATGGAGCACTTGCCTAGCATGCACGAGGCCCCGGATTCCATCCCCCGCGCCAAATATATATATATATATATATATATATATATATATATATATATATATATAATAAAAAATAAAAATTCACTTGCTGAGGGATAATCCCGAAATATTT
Organism: Ctenodactylus gundi; assembly: GCA_004027205.1. Lineage (NCBI taxonomy): Eukaryota > Metazoa > Chordata > Mammalia > Rodentia > Ctenodactylidae > Ctenodactylus > Ctenodactylus gundi. Next base: position 64,406 of record PVKB01001173.1, on the reverse strand, counting down.
ACATGCATTCCTTGCTTTAGAAAAAGATTCAATGCAGGTCATTTCCCACAGTAACTCAAGTATGACTCTGCTCCACCTTCCCTTAGCACAGCTGTGGCACCAGACTCTTTACCCAAAGATAAAGTACGTTTGCGTTACATGAAGCAGGTCTGCAGGGTGATCTGTGAGTTGCCCGCACCGTCCACTTTCCCTTCTTTAGGAAACCCCCGTTCCGATTTTTAGCTGACCACATGCATGCCTACAACACAAACTACATTTCCCATCTTCCCTGCAGCCAGTAACCAGGAGTCCTCTTTAAAGCACAGCTGGCATATGCCTTTCATCTTTTTCTTTCCCTTCTCTTCCTGTTGATGGGAAAAGGGAAGAGATGGTGGCCCTAGGCCCTCAGGGTGGTCACCAAAGACCAAGAGCCGTGAGAGGCCGGTTACACACCTCGGCTCAGCTGCTCTGCCGTGAGCGTGAACTGTGCCCAAACCACTGTTGTCTTTGATCACACTGTCATGGCTGCCCCGACATTCTGCATCGACTGCAAACACTGACTTCACAGTCATTTTGACATTAGGAAAGAGCAGAAGACTTACGATGCCAGATCTGGGGAAAGGCGTTACGAGGACGCGGTGCAATGTTCTTCCAGGCCTGCCTTTCTGCTGAGTGGCACTCAGGAGCACAAGTCAGTGTTCTTTTTTTTTTTAATTACACCTCATAAAGATACGAACAAGGACTTCCAGAGCTGCTTCAGGAAGTCGCAAGAGCAGTGGGGTAAGAGTGCTCCAAGGGAGGGAAGGGGTGTTTTGAGGAGGATTCATGGCAATGCGACTTCTACCGTAATAAAAACCTTAAATTTAAGTGTGTTTTTCAGTCACACCATATATGCCATGGAGACGCCAACTGATGTATTTTTGGGGTGTTGGCATTGGTTTGGACTCCTGTCTAGAAGCAGCTCCTGGGAAGGCCATGGTCAGAGTGGCCAAGGAGGGAACAGAGCTCCTGCCCTCTTGTGCCTGTAGTGGGGGCTTGCTGGCATTGCAAGCTAACTGGGCACAGGCCACCACTGCAGAGAAGCCTCTCCCATCTTCCTCACACTGGAGATCCTTCAGCCCTATAGCACATCTCAAAATAGACAAAATTTTATCTGGGGGTCTTTGGCCTTTTTCTAGACATTCCCTTAGCATCCCCTCATTCCTCTGTTCCTTCCAGATACTAAGAAATGACCATCCTAAATAATACTTTCTTCATTAGGCAAAAAGGATGTGCCAGCCACTGTTCTAGGAGACTTCTATGGCTTGGCAAATCCTCACCAAGCTTCTGGGGTCAACACCAGTGTCTTCCCTTGCACAGGAGCGGCACTGAACAGGGAATGGGCTCAAAGCAGATGCACGGTTAGCAGATCGTGGAGCCAGTTGTTCCCCAAGATCTAGCGCCAGTGACTTTAACCACAATGCAACTTCCCCCTGAGCACCCACCTGACTGAGCACCCCCAAGCATCTGAGGACCCCATGGCCACCCCTGCCTCTGTTCCTTGCCTTCCATTGTCCTTTGGCCGTAGCACCCTACCCTGTGTTTTGTCGTCCCTAGAGGTCAATATGGGGTTCTGGAAGTCCTCTTTCCTGAGTGTTTTCAAGTAGACCGTCACGGCTGCCTTGATGTCCTGAATGGATTCCCAACACTGTATGCACGTATGCCATGAACATGTGACTTCCTCCTCACTCTCTCAACCCACCACTTCCTCTGTTTTCTCTGTTCCTCTGTTAAAGAATCCCACTGATTCGCCATTCCCGTTCCTGCCTTGGGAGCTGCAAACATCTTGAGAGCGGAGACCAAGGAAGTTTAAGTATCTTGCTATAAGATGTATACTGCTCAATAAAACTTGGTCAAGTTCTCACCAATGTGTAAATGACTGACAGAGCTTCCTGTGTTACTCTTACCATGGGATGTTTCAGTTTCACAAAGTCCTAACCCAGAAATTCTCTTCATCATGACAGCGTTTTAAGGACTGGCAAAGCTGGGCGTCTAGACACCTGTGATTTTAGCACTCAGGGAGGCTAAAGCCAGAGGATTACAAGTTCAAAACCAGCCTGGACAAAAGAGACTTAGCCAGACCCTGTCTCCATATTAAAAATAAAAAAGGGCTGGGGATATTGCTTAGTGGACTCAATCCTCAGTCCCACCAAAATAACGTCATTGGTAAATAAATAACAACAAACAAAACTCTAGCAAGTAGGGAGGTTTTTTTCAGCAGAGGCTGTTACCCCTGGAAGCCATGTGGGGAGCCTGCCTGGTTATTAAGCTGAGTGTACAGCAAATTGTATGTGCCCAGAGGATGGGGACTGGCTATCCCCATTCCCGTGTCTACTTCACCAGCCTTCTTGTGGGGTACCCAGCGCCCAGGAAAAGAAAAGGCAAATACAGCCAGCAAACGCACTTAGCTCAGGTGCTGGGTAACCTGCCCAGAAGATGAAGCACTCTTCTTTTACAGCAGCCTTGGCTGCAGTTCCCCAGCCTGGCATAGAGTGGAGAGGGTTATGGCCGTGAGCACCTGCCCACGGGCCTGACCAGCCAGGGCACAGACTAGCCCGCTTGGGTCCCTGGGGAGCTAGTGTGTGCCCAGAGGCCACTTCCCCTAGACACTGCCAGGAGGGTATTTTTAAGAAACGTGAGCCCAAAGGTGATGACTCAGCCAGGTTTGCACTTGCCCAAACCTCTCATGACATACTGAACATTACCTTAGACTGAACCTGGTGTTGCTCCAAGCCCCTCCCCAGCCCAAACAGCAGAGCGAGCAGCTAATGGTGTCCCTTCTGGCAGGCACCGGGCAGCATGGCATCTGTGGGCAGGGAGGGAGGCAGGGAGCCCCTGCATTTCCTCTGACTCACTGTGGGAGGACTGGGGAACTCCTCTCTCTGGCCAACCCAATCTGCTGTCACATCAGCATGTCATGGTGAACTAGGGCGAAAGCTCACTGTCCCTGTCCACCCACAGGGCCGGATGCTACCATCTGTGAAGCCACAGGCGCCTCGGGACAGGAAGAGAAGGCAGCACGCCGAGCATGAAGTGGCCGAACATCCAGAGACATGAGGGGAAAAAATACAGTGAGTGTTTACACAAAAATCACATCACAGGGAAAGACACGTTGCCATTGACCCTCCTCAAAATACTTCCCACCCCCTCATGGGAATCTTTTCATGGCCGCCTCGAAGTCCTCAATCACTTCAAAACATTTACGGCAATGTCTGTCAAATAAAACCATGACAGCGCGTCCACATCCACCTTATTCACCGGATGTGGCACTCTGCGATTTTGGGCTCTTCCCCAGAGTCAAAATGGCCACAGAAGGCACACATTCTGGTTGATGCAGGACTTCGGGGCAGCCACAAAGGAGGACTTCCAGAGCTGCTTCAGAGAGTGACGGGAATGATGGAATTAGCGTTCCAAGCGAGGGGGACTGGGGGAAGACAGCAATGTGGCTTTTATTATGTTTTTTAAATTTAGACATTTACTGTATATTTGATCATCTTTAATGTCATAATTTCTTAAAAGGAAGTTGTATTACATCTCCTGTACTTTATATTTTATATGTGGCCCAAGACAATGACTCTTTCTTAAAAAAAAAAAAAAAAGTATCCAAAAATCGCATGCCAGAGGCCAGAGGTCCAACACGCATGCTTCTGGTAGGCCACTGAGGCAGAGGGTGGGCTTGGCTGGAGGGCTCCCCCCTCCTCCCCCCCCCCCTGTTCTGCCTGAAGGCCAGTCCCCTACCCTCACATTCCTTGCTGCAGCTGACAGGAAGACAGCTGGAACTGCTGTGTAGACGGAGGCTTTGCCAGGACTGACAGCTGCTCAGGAGGCCCTCTTACCCAGGTCCACCCTCACAATGTCCCCAGCCAGGGATCTGGTCGGAGCCCAAGCATCACAGGCTACTATTAGAGACACAGGACACCCAATCCAGCCTCTGAGGTCACCTCTTCTTCCTGTGACCCAGAATCCCTCAGCTCTAGTAATGCTAGCCCCTGTGGGGCTCCTGGGAGCTCTTGGCTCACTCTGCCTGGCATGGTTTCTCCTGCTAAGTCTTCCACCCATCCTTGTTCCTGAAGCATTTTGGGGAAGCTGGGGCCAGAGGAAACCCACAAGATGCTCATTGGTGGAAGCAGCGCCTCCATATTGTCTTGAAGGCTTCTTTTTCTCCTTTCATACTTCCTAGGTATCCTTTCTCTCTCTCTCTCTCTCTCTCTCTCTCTCTCTCTCTCTCTCTCTCTCTCTCTATATATATATATATATATATATATATATATATATATATATATATATATTTCTTCCCTCCTTCCTTCCTTCCTTTCTTTTTCGTACTTTCTTTTCAACTTTTCACACTTCTTTCTGCCCTGGGAGTATTGTCTCAGCTGTGACCTCATGAGAATGACTTCTCTGAATGACCCCCATTCAAAAATATCTTCAATGTGACTAAGCCATGGCTTCAAATAGATTCTCAATGACTTCATTCATAAGCCTCTGTCCTCAACCAGCTGTGTCATCCATCATCTCTGACTGTCCTGCCTGCAGCCCGTGGTAAAGGGAGGCCTACAGGGGCGGCTAACTGTGGAACCTGGGGTCCTCCGTACAGCCACTGGCTGCTGTAGGGATGTCCGTGCAAGAGTGAAATCAAAGAGGAAGGAAGGAAGGAAGCAAGCAAGCAAGCAGCGTGGCATCAAGGGGAAAAGGAGGAGGCCAGAGAAAGCAGTGAAGTTTTGTTGGGTGCTCAGTCCCTGGCCCCAAAGAAAAGTGTCCCACACAGTCACTCCAAAGGTGTGAGCTGTTCTCATGTCACCACAAGCAGCCAAGTGAGGCATCACTGTCTAGCCAAGAATGGTAATACAGGCCTATAATCTCAGCACTATGGGGGGCTGAGGTGGGAGGATCACAAGGTTAAGCTTGACCTAGGGAGCTCAGGGACTCAGCGAGATCTTGTATAAAAGTTAAAAAAAATTAAATAAAAATGTTAAAAAGGCTGAGGGACTGGGGCCATAGCTCAGTGGCTAGAGTGCTTGCCGAGCATGCATAGGGCCCTAGGAGTATTTTCTTGGCTGAGACCTCAGGAGAATAGCTTCAGTTCCCCAGCGCTACAGGAAATTAACCAGATGTGGTGGCACACACTTGGAATCCCGGTCCTCAGGAGGCTGAGGCAGGAGGATTGCCATGACTTTGAGGCCAGCATGAGATACATAGTGAATTTAGATCCTGTCTCAAAATAGGGGTTGGGGGATGGGGGTGTAGCTCAAGTTCTGGGTACAGATTCCCAAAACCAGTGATAAAGAAATGAAAGCAGCAACCACAGCAGTCCATGACTGTTGCGCATAGAAGCTACAAAGAAAAAAGCCTGTGAGGGGTGGGAGGGGAGTCCGAGCTGCCTCTGGAACCTAAGCCCTGCTGAGCCTCACCCACGCACGCAGCTAACTGTGTCAACCCAGAGACACAGCCTCCTTTCTAAAGGGATTATTCAGACAAGTGTAGAACCACAGAGGCATTCGGGGCTGAAAGTTGCTCCAGCTGTAGAGAGGATGTGGGTGAGAATAGAAAGCCACTAAAATTATCCGCACAATCACGGCAGGGACCCCACAGCCTGCATGGTCTCCCCCCTCACACACAGACACATCCCCACCCCCAGCTGCTCCAAGGGCAATCCATATATTTAGAGGTGCCCTTCGCCCACACCAGAGTGGGGTCTCAGGAGCTAGGGGACTTTCTGAGTCAGGGGACATTTTCCTCTCTCTCTCTCTTTGTTTCTAAAACCTGATTCCTAAAGCAAAGCTTGCTTAGCATCAGCCAAGGGTAGAAGGGGACACTGCTTCTCCACAGACATAAGTATGCTTGGAAACTATGGTGAATGCATAAATTTTGAAAAATAAATAAATCGACAAATTGGTAAAAGACCCACTATCATTAGTTCCTTAAAAATACTTCCATACGCACTGATCCTGTCATTCCTGCTGGTTTCTGACGCAGTTCTGGACGTGACTGTTGTAGTAGCACGGTCGCGACTGCCCCCCCACGGCCTGAGCTGATCTAGTGTGGTTACCTTTCTTGGTCACTTTGAGTTTGGGGAAGAGCCAGAAGTGGCACAGTGCCAAATCCGGTGGAGGAAGATGAATGAAACACATCGTAATGTTTTCATTTCACAGGAATTGCTATAAATGTTTTGAATCGATTCAGGATGTCGAGGCAGCCACAAGAAGATTGGTGAATGAGCACTTCCAGAACCGCTTCAGCAAGTCACAAGGAAGTCCATAAGTGTGCTCGAACTAAGGGGGGAGTGTTTTGTGGGGGATTTGTGGCAATGGATCTTTCTAAGCTTTTTCAAATTTAAATAAGCACCCTACATTTTGATCCCTCGCCCCATAGCTGTGGGAGCCAGTGCATGCCAAGCAGAGCAGCAGTGGCAGTCCTCCCCGTGGTCCCCACCACCCACGGCCCTTCTCGTCCCCTGTGTCTGTCTTCCTTCTCCTCCTGCACAGCAGCCCCCACAACCCTCTCCCCAGCCCTGCAGCTGTGGGGGACATGGAGACAATCAGCCCTCCTCCTCCATCTCAACCCTCATTAGTCTTCAGCTTGTTATCTGACCTCTTGGGTCCCCTCCCGAGCTCCCAAGCAGGGACTGAGAAAAGGACCATTAGAGGTTTCTGCCACCAGGAAGCACCATGCTCTTACTGGACTTGCTTGAGTGGTATACCACCACAGTCACCCACAAGCCACCCAGGATTCCTCAAGAGTCCCGCAGTTCCAAGGCCACCTGCCCTTCCTTGCTGGACCAGCGACCTCCTGTTGCTGGGCCATTCACCTGGGGACCATTGATGCCCAACCCCCAACTGCTACAGTGTTTAGTGACAGTAATTTATGGATGCCTGCCTGAATCAGAAAGGAAGAGAGACTGTGTTAGTGGCAGGGTCAAGGTCAAGGATCAAGATCAGCCCTGGGGGCAAGGTTGGGTCTGGAGCATCCTGCTCACCAAGCCTATGCGAAGTCACTCTGGTCTCCACTCCCTTACTAAAGAAGCACCAACCTCCACTTTCCCATTCCTCGGTTTCCTACCGTAGACACCAGTCACATTAGCCAAGGCCCCACTGGGGCTGACAGCAGGATGTGGAATGGGGCAAGGAGAGAACCTTCTTTGGAACGGATAACTTTGTCCTGTCCTGTTTTTCCGAAAACAGCGTGCTCTGCTTTTTGTCAGATTAGCAACAGCATTAAATTCTCACAGGAACATGAACCCTACTGTGAGCTGCGCATGTGAGGGGTCCGGATTGTGTGGCCCCAGCTCCCTCAGCGAGCTGCTGCAGGACTCAGGACAACAGAACCCACCCTCATTGTGGTCTGGCTTCATCTGCAAACAAACACTGTGAAATGTCCCCCACCCACATCCTCTACAGGACCAACATGCTGAAAGCAACAGTGCCTGTGAAAGCGGCTCACCACCCGCAGCCCCTCATCACTGGTCCCATCGGATCCTTTCAACAGCCTTGGGAGAGGGAGGGAAGCATTTTTATCTGCTTTTATGGATGAAAATGAAGGGTCCCCAAGGACCAAGGATCTGCCCGACTAACCCATAGAAGAGCTGGGACTCATCCAAGATGCCTGTGCACCATGCCACTGGTCCCCAGAATCACAAGGGGCACGTGTGACACACTGCTATTACTAAGAAAAGCTGTATTTTTTTCCCCAGTATAATAATGGCCCAAGTTTTTGCTGGTGGATTATTGCTAGTTATTCTGGGCATCCTTAGAGACTCTGATCTGTCATTTCCCAAGTGGGTCATTTAAAGTAAAAGTGGAGTCACTAGCTCTGGGGTAAAAACGGGACCGTGAAAGAGGATAAGCCTGAGGTAAATCTGATATCATCATCCATGGATGGTAATCCCATTTTTAGCAGGCACAGAAGTCGGCAAAATTTTGGGAAATTCATCAATTCTAGTGATCTCCTTTTATGAGTGAGAAAAATTAAACTCAAAAGGATTCTAAGACCTGCCTAAGGTCACACAGCTTCTAAATGACAGAGCTGGTTCCACACTGGGGTTCCTGATCCTAGGTCCAGTGTTTCTTCTGTGCTGCCTGGATTCCAGACGGTTCTTCCTCCTGGACCCGTTGGGACTTGTCCCTTACATGGACAAACCACAATCTATGGAGTATGAACAATGGGGGTGACCCCCTAGTGGAGGCACAACGCCCGGAGATCACTGTGCCTTCAGGTGCCAAGATCATTTCGTCCCTGTGGGCCAGGCAACCCCATGAATGTGTGTGTGTGGGAGAAGAGGGACTATAACTCACGACTTGTCTCGCCTGCCGAGCCTTCTCGGGGGGCTGGCTTGTCTCCGGCGGGGTGACAGTGATTTTCCCCGGCTTCTCACCTGGGTCGGAGAGTGGGCACTTGCAGGCTTCAAGATCTGGAAGAGATATAAAGGGTCAAGCACACTGGTTCAAGGTCCCCGCCCTTTGTGACTTCTGAGGGCACAGCATCGTGGGTCACCGGCCACCACATTCTCAAGGCTTAGAAAGCACTTTGTGTAGAGATTTCCAGAGGCACACCCTCCTCTTTCCTTCTGTACTGACAAGAAGCAAGGGTGCCACTCTCCAGAGGGTGCTCGGGACTGTCACCTAGTATCCCCTTTTCCACGGCAGACATGGGAACTGAGTCCCTCGCTTCAGCCTCCTGGGGCTAACTGGCGACTTATTAAATTGCCCTCCACCTGAAGGCAGCGTCTCACCTACACTGTCTCATAAAGTATTAATAGTTTGTTCCTCTGACCCTGTCACCTTGTTCTTATGCAAAACGTAACTTGAGTTTATCCAAATCTCCACTTTCGTTTCTGCAGAATGAAGCCCACAGGTCTCCATTAGTCTCATGCTAATGAGAGTCACACCTGAGGCTACAAGGTCCTTTCCCCTGGGGTTCCAGTGTGGTACTCCACCACCCCGCCCCCCCCCCCCAGGGGGACAAGGACGGGCTGGCATCCTGTCACTGTGGAGGCACACAGCAGGGGGAGAAGGGATGTGGGTGCCGACTGTAGGCCAGCACAGCAAATGCAGCCTTCTTGCTATTGTGACACCAGCTTAGAATTTTATGCCCAATTTTATGCTTACATCTTCTAAGGCAGAGTGGAAATGGGGCTCAGAAAAAGATGACACAGCCAGGTGACCAGCCATCCTGTTTCCCCCCAGCCTTCCCTGCTTTCACTACTGAAATTCTCATTTCTGGGAAATCCTTCCAGGCCACCGGAAAGACTGGTCACCCTATTATAAAGACAACACAGGACAAAACCAGAGCCTCAGTGTACAATCCACCAACATTTTCTATCTGAATTCATAGAATAAATGCAAGCCAAGCCACTGCTTTGAGTGTAACATGTAAGTAGATTTAAGCACTGATTTTTTTTTTTTCTAAGACGCCCAGGTTAGGTTCATTCTCCTGCCTCAGTCTCCCAGAGTGCTGAGATTTCAGGCCTGGTTTAGCTCTAGTTTTTGTAGGACAATCAGGGTCCTACCAGAGGATTGGTAAACTGCATAAATACCAAAATCTGTAGATGCTCAAATCCCTTACATCACACAGTGTAGTATTGGCGTATAACCCATGCACATTCTCCCACAGACTTCAAATCATCCCTAGATACCTTACAATACCGAACACAGCATAAATGCTAGGCAATCAGTTATTATAGTGTATCGTTCTGGGAACAGCAAGACCAATACTCTGTACCTTCAGTACAAATGTGATTTTTTTTAATGAATATTTTTATTCTGAAGTTAGTTGAACTGCAGATGCAGAACCAGCAAATATGGAGGGCCATATATAGTATGTGCTAGACTCTAGTAGTGTGTAAAGTCTTCTAGTAGACTTTAGTTGCCCACATTGAGAATATAAATAATAATATCTGACCTATATTATTTTTATTTTAATAGGAGAAGCACTAAGTGAGATAATCTCAAGAACTTTGGACCATCCTAGAAATATGGGACCTAGAGCAAGGGAGGAAGGATGGAGGAAGGCGATGAGGGAGAGAAGAGCTCTACTGCATCTCTGTGTGTGTGTGTGTGTGTGTGTGTGTGTGTGTGTGTGTGGTGTGTGTGTGTGTGTGGTACTGGGGATCCAGCCCAGCGCTTTTACTCTGAGCTATATCCCCTAACTCATTTTTATTTTTCATTTGAAAAGGAACCTCACCAAGTTGCTAAGCTGCCCAGTCTGGCTTCTACCTTGTCATCCACCTATCTCAGCCTCCCAGACCTCTAGGATTACAGGCCTGTGCCACCAGCCCAGCTGTCATGTGTCAGTCCCTTGTCTAGCCCTTACCTTCATCCTCATGTCCCGGGCGTACTTCTCCAGCTCCTTCCTTATGTCGGCTCTCAGCATCTTCGACACATTGAGGACAAGCTGCTTCCATTCAATGGGCTGGAAACTGTGAGGCTCATGGGGGACGTACAGCCCAATCTTGACCTTCTTGACCGTGTGCAAGTATTTCTTATAGGAGTCTTCAAAGTCAAAGACAAGGTCACTCAGAGTCCGAAAGGTCAACGGCTTATCCATCAGCTCAGCCCTTCGGCTCATGCCCAGAGAGCCATAGCGGCCATTGCAGTAAATCCCCAGCACGACGTGGTGAAAGTAGTTTCCTGAGAAGTAGGTTTTAAAGCTGATGGGGAATCGCTCGATGGAAGGCTGCCCATTGGTTAGGTATCTTAGACAGTCTGAGTCAAGGAAGAGACGCGAGGCCTTAAAGTTCACAGAGCTTAAACTCACAGAAAGGGAAAATATGACAGGGCCTGGGAGATATCTGTCCCTCAGCCTCTGAGCAGGTCCGTAGCTAACCTTCCAGATGAATCCTCACGAGGACTCACGTGGCAGCTCTGAGTGGCAGCTACAAGATGCGTACAAAACCAAGCTAACTGGAGAGGAACAGAAAACCTGGCCATCTTACTTAGAGATATAAAATCTAAAACAGTCACAAAGATGAGTATTTTTCCTTGGTCTTTGGGGCCTGATGGCAGTCACAGCAACAGGGATTCTAGGGGCTGACGCTCCTCTCCACAGACCTCCCGTTCCCCTCATTCCTGAGGGCCACACCTGCCTGACCCCCCTCCAGTCTAGCTTGTGTGGCCCTCTCCACTCCCCCACACGAGGACGCCCAGAGCACTTGGTGCAGGTCCATCCTGTATTGCGACTGCACCCAGGATAGGCAGGGCTGTGCCTGCATTCTGGTTTCTCCCCAGGGACAGTTAATGCTTGCCGAAAGAACAAACCTGGCCTGGACACCTAAAAGGCAGCACTCGGTGGGGAGCTAGCCCAGGCACCCTGAAAAGGAGGAGGACTGCAGGACCCAGCCACAGCCCATGGCCAGGCCTGTCCCCCTCCCTCGGTTCAACCACAGGTGGCTCCTCCTGCAAATCCACATGCCAGCTTCCTTCCTTTCAGGAGCAGAATCGCAGCCCCATCCTCTCACAGGAATTCTCACCTGCCTTCTGGGGTCAGGAGGCTAATGAGGGCCAGCTCTTCAGCTGCTGAAGTCAATGTCACACACTCTAATGGTGAGCACTCCTGTTCCTGTCACCGGCCTGCCAGCTGCCAGGATGAGGCCACAAAGAGACTGTGGCCTCCCCCAGGTGCCTGGTGGGAGTCAGAGCTGCAGTGGACCCGAGGAAGTCCAGTCATGAGGCAAAGTCACCATATGACCTAGCATTTCCATCTCTGGGTATAGCCCCAAGGAACCGTACGCAGGGACTCCAACGGATGATTTGTGCACCAATATTCACAAAAGCATCTAAAAGATGGGAACAGCCTAAATGTCCACTAGTGTGTAAATGGATAGATAAACAGAATGTACTACATACAAAACAGCGACATAGTATTCAGTCTTGAAAAAAGAAAGTAACCCCATGGTACGCTGCATTACCAAAGCCTGGGACCTGGACAGAGAGGGGAAAAGGAAGCCAGGGGAGGGCAGAGGGGCAGGCTGAGTTTTCCAGGGAAGGGGGGCAGCTGTAGCACCCCAAGCCCCTGGCTAATTGGCCAGCACCTAGCCTCTAGAGAAATGCAGAACCCGCCAGTCACAATGTACCTGGGACTTCAATAAACCATGGTCCTTTAGTATCATGAGCCCCCTCACTGCAGTCAGTGACGCCCTCCAAAGTAGCTGCATTAATTCAGAAAATAATTCGGAGCTGGCAATCTAGGATGAGATCTGCCATGTACACATGCACTTGGGCAAGCTGAAAAGAAGTGGTCCTTCAAAACAAATCCTGAACTTGGGGGGCGAGGGGGAATCTAAAAGAAAAATATCAGGCAGACAGGGAAGTGGGCGGGGAGTCCGTGTAGCTACCATGGCCAGGTCTGGCTTGTCAGGCACTGCTTCCTCCCACAGGGCCTGTAGGAGGGTGTGTGCCAGACGTGCACAATGTCCCAAGTCACCCTTCACACTCCCTGCTGGGAAAGCAGGGCCAAAGATGAAGGAACTCCTGGAGTTCGGGCTTGTGCTTCTTGTCCGTGTCTAAGAGTCGGAACCCCAGAGTTCCACAGCCTAAGCCTCGTTTCACCACTGTCCCCACCTTCCCTGCACTTTGCTGAAATGCCACACAGGTAAGAACAAAGGAAAAAACAAGAACATAGGCCCAGGGCTGGTCCCACATCAGTGAGGTGGGATCTGAAAACTGTGAATGCCTACGTTTTTTCAAATGGGCCAGAGCGGCAGCAATTAGAGCGTTTGTCTTGCTAGCACAAAGTACTGGGTTCGATTCCCCAACACTACATAAGCTGGGCATGGTGGGGCATGCCTAAAATCCCAACACTTGGGAGGACGAGGCAGGAGAATTACAATGAGTTCAAGGCCAGTCTGGACTAACACAGTGAGTTCAGGATCAGCCTGGACTACAGAGCAAGAGCCTGTCTCAACAGTAATGAATGAAGAAATAATTTTTTTTAAAAATGTGTTGTAGGAAAAGATACATTGCCATGAGTCCCCTCAAAGGACTGCTGCTCTTCTTACCCAAGCCGCCACCCTGTCATCCTGGCTACCTTCTGAAGCAGTTATGGAAGTCCTCCTCGGTGAGTATCTTTAGTTGGGTTGTGGTAGCTTGTTGTCCTGAATCGGTTCGAGACATTTACCTTTCATGGACATTGTGACTTTGGGGAAGAGCCAGAAGTTGTATGGTGCCAGATCTGGTGACAAAGGCAGATGAGGACCCCATACAGTGTTTTACAAGCCTGCCTTTCTGTTGGTTGGCCCTCCGTGGCAGCACACATTGCAGTCTTGATCATACCTTGGCAAGACATGACAGACGACTTCCAGAACCGCTTCAGAAAGGAGCAGGGATGATAAGGTAGTAGCTTTACTGTTTTGAAATTCAAATATTCACCACAGCCAGCAATGCAGGCCTGTAATCCCAGTACTCTGGGAGGCTGAGGCAGGAAGATCCCAACTTCAAGCCCAGCCTGGGCAACTCAGCAACTTGCCAAAATCCTGTCTCAAAATCATGGGCTGGGAATGTGGCTTGGTACAGAGGCCCTGGGCTTGATCTCTAGTAGCACAGTGAGTAAATAAATAAATAAAATTTAAGCATTCACTATGTGATAAGACAACCCTTATACCGGTGCGCCCAGATGCCCAGCAGCCAGAGCCTGAGCGTGGCTCGTCTACCCAGTGAAGGATTTGGCCCTCTTTCTCCTCCATTGATTTCTACCAGCAGATCCCTGGCCAATTGTTCACCCCCATCAAACTTGCAAGAACTCTGCTGAACAGCTGGGCGCCATTCCTGCCCCCAGAGAGCAGGGGCCAGAGCCATCTGTTGCCTGACCCCAACCCTGGCCTCCTGCTTGGCACTGGCTTCCTCTCCTTTGAGGACAGTGGGGCGGACGTGTCCCAGGAGAGCCGGGGAGTGGCCCAGGAAGGCTTGAGTTTCCATTTTTCAAATGTCAGCCCACCACCTGTGGGCAATCCTGCCTCAGATCAGGCCTGCATGGCTACACAGAAGTTTCCTTCCAAAGAAGCAGCCAGAAGACCAAGGAAACGCACAAAAGCTAGACAACCAGCCCATGTCCTTCTGCCGACTGCTGTGCCTCCTTTCTCCCCAGCTTTTTCTTACGCCCCTCAGGGGCCGTTTACATCCAACTAGACAGAAAGACTGAGACCACCCTCAGCCATTTTCTCCTTTTCCCTCTTGAACAGCAACCACAACCCTTCCCCTCACACGCTCAGATCCCAAGCCTGTAGCTCGTGTCGAGCCTCCTTATGAGTGTCACACCAAGATCTCGTCCAACCTGACACCTCAAATTCAACCTGTCCCAATCTGATGTCCCCATAAATCTGATCTCCCCTTGCACTGTGGCATTATTATGCAAGCCAGGAGTGTGGACCACTGCTTCCTGTAGCCCTCCAAATCTCAGCAGACCATACAGGGTGGCATCTGTCTACCTCAAGCCCCTGCCCGTCCCCTCACTGCTACCTGGCTTGTGTTTCTCTCAGTATCTTCCCTCTGGTTCATTCTCCACTAGACTGTCCCCAAACCAGGAAACCTACATCTGCTGGCGCCTTCTCAACCCCTGCCTGAAGCTGCTCTCAAGACCTGTCATTCCATCTTGGTAGAAGGCAATGGTCACTCTACCCCGTCCCCACTGCCAAGGTCGCATTCCAGCACCACCTCCCCTTGCAGTGGCCCAGCCCCAGTCTTCTCCACTCTGTCCCTTCCAAAGGCTGCCCTTCCTAAAGTTACACTGTAAAGCTGCAGCTCATCACGTCCTGGCTCCACAGCTTCCTTCCACCCACTGCTTTTGAGGAAAAGTTGCATGTCACCCAATCTCTCAAGAACCCGACTGGCTTCATCTGTGACCCCATCTCTCAAGCTCATCCTGCTGTGTTTCCGCCACTGTCGCTTGCAGCCATCCATTTCCTCGCTCTTCTGTGTGATCATATTCAATGGCCAGCATCAGTACACATGGTCACAGTTTTGGGGACCACACTCCTCTCAGGCTCAAGAGCATGGTGGGAAAAGCAATCGGAAGAGCAGGAGGGATGAGTCCCTGGTGTCAGCTGTGCGGCGTCACGTCAGGACATGCCACCGCTGCTCGGTCTCCTCCACGCTCTTCCTGTTCTCCCTGGGGAGGAGTCTGGATACTGTTGCTCGCGACCTTGCGTTCACTTCCCCTTGAGTGCCCTTCCTGTGGCAGTGTCACATGAACACCTGAGAAGAGCGACACTTTCTCCACAGTCTCTCTGCGTTAGAATTCTCTTTGTCACTAGGAGATCTGCCAGATGGTTAGTCTGATGGAGGCTGCACCTGCCACACAAGGTCTAATGTTCTTGGTTCAACTCCCAGTAGGCAAGTTACAGAGATGCACTAGGGGAGCTCGACACTTTCCTTGGGGAGACATTGGGAACCATCTCTGTGCAGTTAGCATGTTAAAGGCACAACCCACCCCAGGAGATTTCAGCGTGCACCACTGAAAGGATACATGCCCAGGATGACAGCTTCAAGGCATTTGATAGGCAGGGACTCTCGGGTCATTTCCTTCGCTGTTTCCATTAACCTGGAGGACAGAGCACATCAAAGGATCCCAGGAATTATTTAATTTATGCAGCCAGGCAGTCTGTGTGTCAATGTGAGCATGTGTGACTCTACACCAAGCATCATGCAGGACCGCAGAGAGAGGGGGAGGGAGTGCCTTAGGCTCGCTGCACTGGGTAGAACTAAAGTCCTCTGATCCCCACTTCACTCTCCAAGAGTTAGTTCCTGGAGGTTAGTGCTGGTATTCCATAGTTTCCTACAGTGTCACTGAAAGGGGCTACAATAGACTAAGGAGGCTTCATGGTGCAAACTCTACAAGCCTCTCCACCTTGGGCATTAGTGTTTACAACAAAGCAGCTGGCAGGGTGGCCCGGGCCTCAGCCCTACCTCCATCTTGGCCCTGGGAGCACCCTCCACCTTGATTCCCAATATTCCAAGATATTCAAGCACCAGACCCCCAGGATTCAGAGTGAGGTTGGAAGAGAGATTTGGCAGCTCGTAGGTAGAGGTCAGCCAGCCCACAAAGCATGCACCACTTACCCACTCAGCGGTCTCATTTTCCTGATTTCAAAGAACTGGGTCCCTGTATGATTGTATCTGTGTAAAGTATGTAAAGGGAAAGTGACAGAAAATCCCGAAGTTTCTAGTCATCTGGCAGAGGGAAATATGCAGGCTCATTTCTCAATGAGGTTAAGAAGCAGGACTCTTCAGAAGTGGCCAGGAGCCAGAAAGTAGCCGAGAGCCTCCAACTCCTCCCCCTGGAAATCCAATTCCCAAAGCAGACCTCAAAGCACCTCGGACCTCTGTAATAACTCTTTTCAATCTACTCTGTATTCTAGTGAGTTGAATATATGTCTTAATTTACCTATGAGACTATAGGTTCTCTGAGAGTTGGGACCATTCTTTTATCATTTTTATAACACCCATAAGGCTTGGCCAAATCCCAACATATGCAAATGTTAGTATATGAATGAGGAAGAACTGAGAGATTGGATGGGAAGATGGATTAGTGAATAAATGGGTGGATAGACAGAAGGCCAGAAGGGAAAGGTACATGGATTGAAGGATGAAAGCTGGGTGAATGGGTAAGGAGATGGCTAGAGTGGAAGGGCAGATGATGAACACATGGGAAAAAATGGATGGATGGGTAGATAAGCAGATGGACAGAAGGATGCATGAAAACATGAGTAGATTAATGGATGGATGAAGAGATGAATGGATGGACAGAAGGATGGAGAGAGGGGTGGAAGGATGGGAGGGAGAACGAATAGCAACATCACTTTCTTTTCATGATCTCACTTGACACTGATTACTCAATCTGAAACAGTGGCACCATCTTGAATTTAAGTAATGACCAGGAGGTCACAAGGATGGCAAGCCTGGTCCAGCGCCTCTGGAAAAGATCAGAGACACCGGGATGCCATGTTCTCTGAGACCGCCTCTTGTATTTTCTCAGTCTAGGGAAAAATTGTTTTGTACATTTTCCTCTTCTGTCTCAAACAAAACCTCATAGAAAGGTGCACACTGGGAGGGTGCTAATGAAGCATGAACTGGAAGTTGCCTGGAGCTCTGCAGCCCAGGTGGGGCACGTGAAAAATCCCTGTGTGCTCCACAATGATGGAGGTGGCTATGGAGGAAGTGCCTCATGCCCTCCTGCGAAGGCTAGGGTCCCCTGTGTGTGACCTTGCAGATGTATGCACACGTAACCATCATCCCAGAAGATCAACACCAGGTCCCAATTTCCACCCCTGGACACTCTGATTTCAGGCCATTAGTTTGAACCCTGGATGCCAATGGGATCACCCACCTCACAGTATGGAACCCCAAACTCCAGGAGAGGCCAAGGAATGATTTTAACAAGCTCACCAGTTTGGACTGAGTGGGCTGTGATAACCACTAACAATATAGGTTGGCCTGACATTTCTAAGATACACGATATAAAAATCTTAGGGATAAAAGAGGAAAATGAAGGACTAAATAGTCACATTGTAAAGTGATTTTTTTTGTACCGAAGATTTAATCAGGTAGGAAAACTTGCAGTACATTTAAAACAGAATTCAATTAGCAAAAATTCAACTTTATGCCCAATTTTCTCCATGTATATATTTAATTTACATACCTGGTGTGAAAAGGAAGATGAGCCTATAATTAAATAATAAAAAAGATTACCTGGCCATCCTTCCTGAGTTTCTCACAATTAATAACTAAGCCCCTAGAAGCCCTCCATGGAGCCAGAGGGGACCCTGAAAGGCTTGTCACTGGCCAGTAGAGCTTGTGTGGCACCTCTCTTCTGAGACCCCCTGCAAGGTCAGCACTCAGCCAGATGCCACTCAGAGGCTGTCCCAGCCCAAGGCGGGATTTGCTCTCACACCCCCACTCCCAGCCAAGCACATCTATAGTTGGTTCTGACTCTACGCTGTCCACAGACCCTGACACCTGGTCACTGCATCCAGGACAAAACGGTATGAGGCTCCAAGGAACTGAATCAAAGTCAGGTCAGAAGGTTAAAGGAAGTGTGTGCCCCTCCTCCCTTGGGCCAAACCAAGGTCAGGGAACTGGGATCAGGCCAGGCTTCTCTGGGCAGACAGGGGCTAGCTCAGTGACAAGCAGAATGGGCCAGATGGATCAGATGAAGACGGGGCTGAGTGCGTGCTGCAGGATTTCCAGCAGCAGCAGGAGTAAATGATATGTTAAGCACACACAGATCGGCCCATCAGCTCGCTCTCACCCGGACACACTCTCTTCCCAGACCCATTCTCCTCATGTGAGCTGTTCTCCCCCAACACTGCCTTCAGATGCCCCTGGGAAGGAGTCACACAGGGAGCTCATGACCCAGGAAGCGGGAACCGTGAGGCTATCAAGGGATCCCTCCACCCCAATGAGGAGAAATCAGTACTGCTCCCATCTGGTAAAACCCAGCTCTGTGGAGGGAGTGCTGGTGTTTGGCATCTTCAGGGAGACACAGAAACCCACTGGAAAGATTCTGGCCTCTAACACAGAGGTAAGAGATCTTCCAGGGCATGTGGGACGCATGCGGTGCCCTCTGGAGTCCTGGCCTCAATGCTGGGTGTGAATAGGCAGCAGGAAGCAACCTGGGTGCCTGGGGCCTGGTAGGAGGTGCTCAGTTTTAGATGTTATAGAAGCCTGGCAGAGGACAGCAGCATTAGCGTGGCCTTCCAGCAAGCCGAACCCACCTCCCATCCAATTTTAGTCCCTTGAGAGCCACCAGAAGTGACAAATGGTCCATCAGTTCTGCCCCTTGGTTCCTACAAGGTCTCCCTCAGAAATGATCTAGTCTTGACTGAAAAGAACATAGGACACTAGAGGAGAAAGGGACCGAAAATGTGGCTGGCCTGAGCCCAGCCTGGACCAACCAGACCCTCAGCATGTCTTAAGGTCAGGTGGAAGGAGAAGCCCACTGCCACTCCCATCCAGGCAGAAGCAGAGCAAGGCCACCTGCGAGATGGCTGAGGCCCCAAAGGCAGCACCAGGTGGGTCTCTGGAAACCATGAGTGGTCAGAGATGGAGGCTCACACATGAGAGAGGGAAGAAAAGAACAGAGAAAAGGAGGAAATAGAGAAAGATAATCCATAAAGTACGAGAAAACAAAGACAACCAAGAAAACGGAAGGATGTGGAGAAAGAGGAGAAATAGAAGGGAGACAGAAGGAAGGACAGGGAGGAAGAGGAGCCAGAGGAGGCGTGGGGTGGCCAATGGGCCAGCTACCCAGCGCCGCGCCCACACCTTGTGTGCAGGGAAGGGCCCAGTCCCTGCAGTCACACCTCCACCGTCACTCTTTCCAGGCCCCTGGCCTGACCACCTTCTGAAACAGGCAGCCATGGCCCCCGGCTTGCGAGCTCTCCCAGCGGGAAGGATACTGTAGGGTCTTCATGTAATTCTGGATGGCCTGGAGCCAGTCCGGGATCGTCATGGACAGCCTGTAGTTTGGGACCTGGGGTATGGAAGGCTGTGGAGAAATAGAGAGAGGGTGGGATCTTTGATCACGGAGATGGACAACTGGGCCCAGCTCCTGGGGGCAGGCACAGGGCTGAGAACACAGGAGAAAGATCCTGAGAGCCAATAACCACCACGGCGTGGTCACCTGTCCCACAAGTGCCTCCTCCATGAGGTCTCAGAACAGCAGTCCCATCCCTGAACTTCTCCCTTGGTACATACTCCCCACCAGTCACAGTGAATGTCTACAGCCCTCCGGGAGTCATGAATGTTGACATGGGAGCCTAGTGGTCCCCACTAACCCTAGCTTAGGAGGGGCACAGCAGTGCTGCCCTAATAATCATGTCTTTACTGTAGGGCCCCTTGGCTAGAGGCCAAAGATGGTCTATTCATGCCCTGCTGCAGGCCTCACTGACACAGAGCACAGGGAGAGGTGACAAGGCAGTACGGGCACCGGGTCTCAGTACCAGCCTCCTTCCAGTGCCCACCATGTCTTTGCTGAGCCCTTTCCCTCCATGGATTCAGAAAGATTCTCCTCCTGCCTGGATCCCCCCACATCGGCTCAACTCCCCGACTCTGGAGCCTCCTTCTCCTCCACCCATCACAGCAGCCCAGCCAACTTGACTTTGTCCTCTGCCCTTTGGCCAACACACCACATAGGCAAGAGGTGGCTGAAAAATACAATAAATGTTTAAACTAAAATAAGATCTCTTTACAGGAGAAGACACATGACGAGAACAACTGCATGTGTTCAAAACAAGAGGAGTATTTTTAGCACGTGTCTTTTACTGTAGTAATTTTTTTTTTTCGAGACAGGGTCTCACTGTGTAGTCTAGGCTGGTCTTAAACTCACTATTTAGTCCAGACTGGCCTGAAACTCACAGCTGATCCTCCTGTTTCAGCTTCCAAAGTGCTAGGATTATAGGCGTGTGCCACCACACCCAACTAATACGGTGCTGGAGGATCAAACCTGGAGCCTTGCACACACTAGGCATGTGCTCTGACCAGTGAACCACACCCCCAGCCCTCACCATGTGTTCTGGCCACCCCTTGTATCCACGGCTGGATGCGTGGAGCGCTGATTCCCAGGCAGGTGAGGAATGAAGGGGGCAGGAGTGCCTCTTCTCAGGAATTTAGAGCCAAGACACCCTTCTGCTCTGAGCCACTCGGCACAGGAGGCCAAGAGCGAGGCTCGGCAGGAGGATCAACCAGGCCACCTTGCCAAGCAAGGGACGCCGACCCTGCAGCTTTGTTCTGCTTTGTCACCTGTACGCTGATTTTTTTGTGTGTTCTGAGTCCCCTGCCCTCTGCCAGTGGGACATGGCAATGGGGACAGAGCCAAGTCGGTCCCTGTGGGCCTGGGGTGGAGGCACTCAGGGAGAAGCAGGAAGGGCCAAGTGAGTCCCTGCCAGGGAGGACGTGGGCGGGAGCCCTGGGGATTTAGTGCTTAGCAGATCGGGTAAGCTGCTGCTGGTGGATTCCGCAGCCGCTGCCGGCAGCACTCTTGGCTCCCGCCCTGGCTCTCCAGCACACACTCCCGGGGAGCAGAGGCCGCACCACTGGGCATGTGCACCAGCCTCCCCTGTTCCGCCCCTCCGCCTGCGGCCACTGCACACACCCCTTGGCGCCCCTTTCCTCTCGATGCCTCCAATCTGTCTTGACTTTGAGACACCCCACTTCACAGCACCTGCCTCTGCAGCTGAAGGAAGCCAGTCACACCCCCCACCCCGTGACAGCCAAGGTGCTGTGTGTGAACGGGCACGCGTCTGTGTGGGTGCATGCACAGACACAACTGTTCTGCGAGCCGTGCTGTCTCTACAACACTGTGCCACACACATTCCTGCCTGGAAAAGTCATCGTCAGGGCCGAGATGTCCCCATTTGAAAGCACAGACACACAATCAAAATACGAGGTAAGCAGAACACAGGGACTTTGCCTGTTGTCCCAGCTCTTTGGGAGGTTGAGGCAGGAGGACTGCTGGAGCCTAGAAATTCAAGGCCCCATTGGGCAATACGGCAAGACCCTATCTCAAAAATCCAAACTAGAGTACCCCGTGGTTCTATTCAGCCAACACTAGAAAGTGTCCATCTTTTCCTTGTTTTATTTTGTTGTTGTTTTTTTGTTTATGCACTCATTTTCCAGTCAGCCCACCTGTACTTCTATGAAAGAAAGTGCCAGGGTAGCTGGGCATGGGGGCAGGGATGGGATAGGGGGTCTGTAATTCCAGTTCACCGAGAGGCTGAGGCAGAAGGATCCCAAGCTGGAGCCCATCCTGGGCAACTTAGCAAGACCTTGTCTCAAAGTCAAAAATGAAAAGGGGCTAGTGAAGTAGCCCAGTGTGAAAGCCCTTGGCTTAATTCTTAATATCGCCGAAATAATAGTAACAATAATAACAATGCTGGAGCAGAGAAGGAGGAAGGGAAAGGAACATTTCCTTGGCGCTTCCTAGGTTCCAAAACTGTATTAAGCCATGAGCAGCTACTTTCCCACAGGAAAACTGTACCTACTTCATAGAAAAATCAGGACCATGGCCAGTGTCACAGAGAGTCCCTCGGCGTGCATGGCCAGGACCTGGGTTCAGAGTTCACTGTGGGGCCTGCTTCCCTGGGACTTCGCCTCCCCTGGGCCCCCGGAGCCCACAGCACAGGATGGTGAAGCGGGCGCCATGCGGCAGCTGCTCCTCAGAATAGAGACCCCGTGGCGCCCAAGGGATTTTAAAAAACAGCTGCCGGGTTACCTCAGCCCGCCCAGGCTGCTAGCAGAGCAGGCGGTGCTGGGGCCACGGTTGCACCCAGCAGGGATACAGATGGATGCGGGGCCCGAATCCCGGCTGGGGAGAAATGAGTCCACACCGCCACGGGGTGACACCATGGAAACTGAGACTCACCCGCCCTGTGTCTGGGAGAGCTGGCCAGGGAGCCCAGGGGGTCAGCTTCCAACCAGGTCTGAGGCTGCCATATACCAGAGGGATCCTTGGAGTGTTATTATGGGATGTCCCCGAAGATCAGCTCTGTGGGCTTCAGGACCAACCCCGAGTCTGGCACCCACCACCTCAGGTGCATGGCCTCCCGGAGCCTCTCTCTTCCTCCTGATGAGTTGTGAATATCACCTGCCTACAAGTCTGGCGGCTCCACCAGACACCCAGTTCTCACAGGATGTGGGCTGTGTTCATCACCCACGTGCCCAAGGCATCTAGGCTGTGGAGACCTGCAGGGTCTCAGCTGTACCAGGACCAGAGCTCAGAACCGACAGGGGCCCACTGTGCCAGACCCTCCTCTCAAGAGCCTCCCAACCCAAAGATGCCTTAGGACCCTACTAAGAGGATAAAAACATCCTTTCTTCCTTGAGGGCACAAGTGACCCTGAGCTAATATCCTTAATTCATGAGTTAATACAAAGTGACCAAAAAGCCTCTTTAGGCCTCAATTTTTTAAAATGGCTGCTTCTCTTACAAAAATAATGCCTCTCAAAATAGAAGCCACCCAAATGATTATGGGTGGGAGGAATAAACAAAATGTGGTATATCCATACAATGGAATTTTATTGGGCCCTAAAAAGGAAGGACATTTGGGCATATACGAGAACATGGATGATTCTTGAAGACATTTAGCTAAGTAAAATAGATCAACCAAAAAGGGCAAATATTGTATAACTCCCCTAGCTGCAGGCTCTTGAGTTGTCAGCTTCGTGGAGATGGAAAGAGAGCAGGTGGCAGGGCCTGGAGCAGGGGGATGGGAAGTCGGTGTTTTATGTGCACAAGTTTCAGTAGAGGGAGATGAAAATGTTCTAGAGGTGGATGGCTGGTGAAAGAGCAAAGCAATGTGAATGTGCTTGTTGCCTCAAAACTGGAAAAAGAAAACTCGAGAAAATGGTAGAATATCCGTGAATGGTGAAGAAAGGCCCCAAAAAGATGATTCACAGAAGAATGCAAACAATACGTGAATATTTGAAATAGATAGTTGACAAAATTCAAGCTCATTTGTTAAGAAATGTAAATTAAAGCCACTGAAAAGCTGGGTGTGGTGGCACACATCTGTAGTTTCAGTGTGGCAGGAAGCCAAAGCTGGAAGATCCCAGGTTCAAGACCAGACTGGGCAACTTAATAAGACCCTGTCTCAAAGTAAAAAATGAAAAGACCAGGGGTGTTGAGTAAAGGGTTTCTAGTCCCTGTACCACCTCTACCGCCACCACCAAAAAATAAAAAATTAAAAATTAAAAAAAAAGCCACTGGGAAGTGTCATTTTCTGCTTCTCCAGGCAGCAATGACATTCCAGAATGCAAGCCCCAGTGCTGGCCAGGATGTTCTCATATGGCTCCAATAGAGCATAAATTGGTCTGACCTTTTGCAGAAGAGCCCAGGGCACCCCCATTTCTCTTCTCCTCGACTAGAGTCTGGAGAGACCCTCCTTATGCAATTTTCCTGTCAGGGCTCATTAATTACCTGAAATTCCAATGTGGCTTTCCCATGGTCTTCCTCTTCAGGCTGACTTCCAGCCACCTGTATCCCGCCCCAACAGGAGCCACCCCGGAGGGAAAGGGAGGAGGTGGAATGGGTAGGAAAAATGGCTGCTTGAGAGGAAGAAGCCAGACCAGGGACTATAATTCAGCACTCTGGGAGGCTGAGGCAGGAGGATCACAAATTTGAGCCCAGCCGGGGTAACTTTAACTTGGCAACTTGGAGAGAGTCTGTCTCTAAATCAAAAATTTTATAAATGGATGGGCATGTAGTTCAAGGTGAAGGCTCTGGCCTTGATCCCCAATACAAAAAAAAAAAAAAGACAGAAAATCAAAATCCTGAGGGAAAGCAGGAGGCCTGCCACAGGCGAGTTTACATACAGCCTCTCCTGTCAGAAAAACGCAAGGGAAGTGATGCGGGTAACACAGGTGTGGAGCTGGATCGCCAGGTGGAAGAGAAGGGGGAAGCCAGGCACAGAGCCAGGGAGGCAGCGAAAGGCCCCGAGTCGAGCAAGCTTTGCTGAAAACAAGGAGAAAGCAAAGCATTTTTTCACTGTTGCTCTGAAAGTGTGCACAGGTGCCAAGCAGGAGCTTTACCGGGAGATGCAGCCCAGAGTAACACACGAGCCCAGAGAGGCCCCCACCTCTAGGTGGGGACAGCCAGGACTCTGCTCATGGTGATGCAACACAGAAGTCCTAAGGTCACAAGGTGGACAGTTCTAAATCCTGAACTAGGGAGAGGAGGCACTCCCACGTGAGCACACAGGGACAGGCACTGAGTCAGGCCGGCAGCGAGGGCCGCCAGCACTAAAACTCCAGGGCTTCTGCATCTTAGCTACACCCCAGCCCTTCTTCTGTTTTTCAATTTTGAGACAGGGTCTTACTGCAGCGGAGTTCCCACCCTCCTTTATAGTCTCCAAATAACTCTTGCAGTTTTCTTAAACTATCCCTGAACTCTGGACTTGCCTGAGTCTAGTGCTAACTTCAGACTCCACAGCCACCAGGAAGAGGACTGCAGTCACAGATCTCAGAGGAGCCCACCCACCATCAGGCCTGTCCCTCTGCCCCTGTGGCTGCTCTGTGCACATACTATAGTCAAAGGAAGTGTCACTCGGTCCTTTTCACAGGCCCTGCACGCCACTTCATGTCTTAGTCTGTATTTAACTAACACAATTGGTCCACGACCCCTAAACACTCCAGCCCTCGTCCACTCTGATCCTAACCCTCTTTTCAGCAAGACAAGATCTGGTAGAAGGAGAAAAGGAGGCTGCCAAGGTAAGCACAGGGCGAATCTTTGCATCAGAGATGGGGCAAAGGTTTCGGGACAGCTGGGGGTAGGGGATGCCATGATGGAGGGGAGGATGGACGGGCAGCCATCAAGTGCCCCACGAGAGGGAGCAAAGTCAAGTGCTTAGGTTCACAGGCCAATGAGCTGGCCAGGCCTAGCTGAGGAGCCACTTTCCTGAGACCTTCTGGTCTCTCACAGTATAGTGTGAAGCAGCTGTCACAGAAGCGGAAAGAACATTCTTAAGAACCCAGCATTCAGCTATCATACAAGCTGTCTCAAGTACTGGTGTCCGGAAATAAAAATCTATGTTCTGAACTGCTTAGACAACACTTAGAATATTATGTTTTAGAATATGGAGTTTCATACATACTTGTTTTAGGGCCCTGACTGATGACAAACCGTCAGTTGTCCTACAGAAAGGACAAGGAGTCCAAGTAGGTCCAGGACCCATGACACATAAGGCAGGGAGAAAAGATAAAGATGAAAAGATGCTAGAAAACAACAGAATGTCAGGTCTGAGGGCCACTAATGTCACAGAGGTCAGCAGCAGGGACCAGGGACCAGAGACTCATGGGTCAGCCCATCACAGAACTTTAGAGTTGAAAAGACATTGCATGAAATCTGTGGCCCTCCCATTTTACACAGGAAAAAAGTAAGGCCAGAGGTTTCAAGTGAGTGGCCTGGACACAAAGCTAGATGTAGCACACAACCAGGAGTGGCACTTGGTCCCTTTGCTTCTTCTCTAGGCCCCTTTTACCCTAAGGGAGGGTTCAAGGTCACTCTGAGTGGCCCAGGAAGGAGACAGGTGTGCCCTGACTCAAAGGGGAGCACCAGCATCAGAGGGACAATGTATCTGTAAAGGGAGGGAGGAGCAGATTCCTGTTCCTAATGACAGAGCTTCCCTGCCACCAAGTTTGGCAAGGTCCTGGGGTCTCCTGCTCGGCAAGAAGGGATCCCCTCATTCCCAGGCCTACAGCTGAGAGGTGGGAAGTGGCTTTCTAATAGAGTCCATGATTCCTCCATGGGGAGGAAGTCTTTGCACGCAGGCTGAGGGCAGATGAAGGCCCGAAGCAGGCAGAAAGGCAGTAGGGGACCGGGCATCAGGCCTCAGTTCCCTGCCACCACTTCTTCGAGGTTTAAGGGCTTCAGCTCCTCTTACAAGCCAAGAAAATTCTGCACCCCAGAAGCAGGGCTTTGGTGCCCGTAGGACCAGGCACAGACTGGCCTCCCTGGGACCAGCAGGGTAATCAGACCCTGTAACTGATCAGCAGGAAGTTTAGAGGCTCCGTCCCTGCCCCCAGGGCACACAGCCTTCCAGCCAGCTGGGCTCAGATACTCAGCTGTCATCAGCCTGGATCCCTGCCAGGAGGCCTTGCCAGGCCTCAGGTGTGACATTCCTAGACCTAGCTAGGAATCTTCTCAGCCATAACTGCCTCCAGGCACAGGGACACCACCCACTATACTAAATCAGACCCAACCTTTGCAGCTCTTCTCCCAGTTTGCATTCTGATATTTTATAAGAGGCAGCTAGCTACTCCCACCATAGGACATGTCCCTTGCCTGGTGACAATACCCTTGTCTGCCAAGCCCAATGGGCTCCCTGGCTCCTCTCCAAGAGAAGAGAACTCCACTCCGGAGCTTCTTCCTCTATCCCAGGAGACTAATTCATCATGTGTCCTGGAAAGTCCCTTTAGAGCCACAGCCAAAACTTTTTCTTTTTTTCTTGGCTGGGAAGAGACAGTTCACTGGTTTTTTTTTTTTTTTTTTTTTTTTTTTTTTTTTTTTTTTTTTTTTTTTTTTTTTTTTTTTTTTTTTTTTGCAACTTTCAGAGGTGAAAGTCCCTGTCCAAAAAAAAAAAAAAAAAGTTGGCAGAAAGTCTAGAAATGATTCACACTGTGAAATCTGACCGGTTGCAAATTCATTCACAGCTTAATAAATCACTTGCTAGGAAAGGGGAGGAGGGGCCCAGCAGGGGCGGGATCCTGGGGGGCTGCCACTCTTGGCCCTCAGCTTTTCCCTTAAAAGGATGGGATTGAGTAATTAATGGCGCTTGACTCCAGAGTCAAAGAAAGCTAGGCCCAACCCAAGAATACAGGTCCAGGGCAGGAAGTCCCGGCTCCCTACCTGTCCCTCCAGGACAGATGACAAGAAAAAAGGGACACAGCTGTTAGACAGAAGAAACAAAGAAGGGTATGCTAAGGGGGGGTGTCGGGTGGGCATCACGAATGCAATCAAAGCGCCTTACATACAGCGAGCTCCCCTTGAATGCACAGCGTGGAGGGCGAGTAAAGCATGTTTCCTGCATGATTTGCATCCAGCGGGGGTGGGGTGAGTGGGGGGAGGAATTTAGCAACTTAAGAGATCCTGTCTCAAATAATTTTTACAAAGGGGGGGGGGTGTGTGGCCCGGAGCAAAAGCCCTGCGTTCAACCCCCGGGACTGGAAAAACACCGCAGCAAAAAAAGTAGGGAGGGGGTCAAGCAGGAGAAGAGGAGGGGAGTTTGGAGCGGGGTAAGTGACGCAGAGGTCGCCTCCACGGGCTCCGCACAGGCTGAGAGGCCCCTCGCCGCCCACCACGCCCCTCCCGCCCAGCCACTGACCTTTGCCAGGAAGGCGGCGTTCCTGATGGCGCCCACCATCTGCCCTCCCTCGGGGTGCACCTTGGCCACGTGCATCCACATGCGCTCCCAGGTGTGGCTGTCCATGGGAAAGCCACTCTTGTTAACGTGGAAGAGCACCCCGCCGTCTTTGTCCTCCTCCTCCGAGCCCCCGCTGGGGGCGAGGCTCACGGGCCGAGCGTGGCTGCTCCGGGACCGGGTGACTTTGGCGCCTTTGGGGTGGGGACACCGGTGAGTGTCGGCCGCAGAGCCGGTCATGGCGGGGCTGGGGGCGGGACGGGCGCGCGGCGGCGGCGGCGGCGGCGGCAGGGGGCGTGTGTGCGGGCGCGGCGCGCCGTCAGCGCCCCCAGGGGGCGGCCTCCTCCATGCCGCTCACTGCCGCAGGACGCTCCAGCGGGAGCGGCCGCTCACGGGCCGGGCCTGGAATCAGCGGAGACAGCAGACATCGCGGCTCAGGGCACATCAGGGGGAACCGCGGGGCGGCCCCGGAGTCTCCCCGTGCCACCCCTCGCCGCCCTCCGGGGCTGACAGCCAACCCCCACCCCCGGCCGAGGAACTGACTACGAGCGTCCAGCCTCGCGGTCGCCTGGACAGGCGCCTGTCATTTACAACCAGGCTTCGCACACACCTAAGTGGCGCCCTGCTAGGCACGCGTGGGGGCAGCGTGCGGCAGGGGCCGGGTGGGCAGAAGAAAGGCAGCTCGTGGAACCTGAAGAGACTAGAGGTCCCACACGTTCCTGGGTCCCCAGATGTCGCCGGAACGCGCCTGCACGTGAGTGCCCGGGCAGCCGGGGAGGGCCGAGGTGGCGGCGTTTCTTCCGGCAAGGACCCCCGCCCCGCCGCTGGGCCCGAGGGGCTGCCCCTGCCGAGGGGTCCCCCTCCCCGCCCCTTTCCCCCGGTCCCGCCCGCAGGGACGCCGGGCGCGCGGCGCCGCGGGGACCCACCTCGGGACCGCGGGCGTCATGGCGACGGCGGGGCCTCTCCCTGCGGCCCGGGGAGCTGGGGGCTGCCGCGGCCCGGCCGGAGGCTGCTGGGGCCGTCGCCTCATTCCATGTCCCATTCTCGAATGTTATTCTGTGACATATAACCGAGTCACCCGGGCAGCCGCCGATGTTCCGAATGCGTCCATTGGCCGCCGCAACAAAGAGGGGCGGGGCCCGGGCTCGGGACTCTACAACCCAGGGCTCCGCGAAGCTCTGATTGGCTGCGGCCTTCCCGGGTCGGGAGGGGACCAAGTAAGGGAAGCCGGGCAGCCGCTCGAAATCCGATCGCTGGCGTGTCCTGGGAGCCCCGCGGGGCCGAAGCTCGTGTCCGCGGGACTTCGGGTCCGTTTCCGCAGGGCTCCTGGCTCAGCCGAGGGTTTGCAGCTATGGGAAGCGGGGGAGAAGCAAAGCCATTCAAGAAGTGTCCCTGAGGGACAGGGACAGTCCTTTCGAGGAGAGCTGAACAGGGTCCCTTACCCCTGCCCAGGACGGCGGGTGGCCCAGGCCAGGGTTGTTTGTATGTATGCACAAAATTGAACTGTTTAGAAGTCCTATAAATTTACCCCCAGATTAACAAGTGAGCCCAACATTGGTCTTCTGCTATTAGCCAAGGTTAACGAAGTTCTGATAAGCCCACTCTGGTTCACACTTACCTTGGAGTCCTGCCAGGCCAGACTGGCTCTCCTTAGCTGCCTACTTAGAGGTGAGAACGGAAATACTTGAAAGTCTCCCCCTTTTCCCAGCTGGAACACCTTTACCCTTAAGGTGTCCAATGTCGCAGACCTGGAATCCCAGCACTCTTGAGAGGCTGAAGCAAAAGGATCTCAAGTTCAATCCCAGCCTGGGTAACTCAGCAACTTTTATCTCAAAAAACAGCTAGGAATGTGGCTCTGTGTGAAAGCCCTAGGAAGGGAGAGAGAGAGAGAGAGAGAGAGAGAGAGAGAGAGCGCTCTGGGCTTAGCTTCTGTTTCTGAAAAGGAGAGAGCAGCACCCTGGCTCTCCCAGTGTCCTGGCTTGCAGGACATGTGATGTCCTGGCTGGTTGCCTTCTGTGCACTTTTAGGAATCTGGCTGCAACCTCCATTCTCTTTGAACTCCAAGCTGGCTTGCCAGTTTCTTGAGGTCAGAGCTCAAACTTATCCTCCAGAGTGTCATCATGAAGGAACACTGATACAACACAGTTTCAGGATGCTTAGCCCTCAGATGGCCCTGGAACTTGTCCCCAAGCAGGCCGGTGGGGGGGGGGGGGGGGGGGGGGGGGGGGGGGGGGGGGTGGGGAGTGACCACTGAGGTTCTGGGTTCCCAGCCCTGCGGCCCGCACAGAAACCCAGCCAGGTGTTTTTCACCATCAGTAGAGCATTAACTCAGATGCCTGCAGACAAAGCGAGAGAGGGCCAGTTCCTGCAGCTCTGAGGTTAGCACACCTGGAGAAAAAAACACAGGAAATTGAAAGAAAACTCTCCCCCACCATGTAACCATTTTTATTTCCTGATTAGAAAAAAGTATGCCTCAGACAGTGACACGTCCTCGTCCTCAATGGTCATCATTTATCCTTCAAATCCATTTCCCTTTCTAACTTCCCTTCCCTGGAGTTACAGACCCAAGACTAGAATTCCAGCATGACTTCCCTTAGGCAAGGATGGGAATTTCGCAGCTCCACAAATAGACCAGCCAGCGAACATCAAAGGATGGCAAGGGTCACCTCCTGGGATCATTTCCTGGTGTTCCCATTCAAGCCAACTCCAAATAATTATAATGACCTAAACTCAGGTCTGAATTCCTCTTTACCAGAATGAAAGCCCTTAGCCAGGCCCAGGTGGTATTTCCTTTGCCAAGCTTCTCCTGGAGTCAAACAAAGCATTGAGATTTACTTCAGTTTACTTCAGTTTCTCTGCAGCTCCCAGGTGAGCTGGTACCCACCCATGCTAACATTTCGCTAAACATGGCTCCAGCGCTCCGAGACCTCTGTTCCTAAATGAATGCAAAGCCAGGTTCTGATTGAACTGTCAGTGATTTGCTGTTATCCTAGCTCTGGAGCGAGCTAGGAGGAAATTTTTTTTTTTAGTTTTGGTACTATATATAGGAATTCTTTTTGGTCACCCGATCTACTGTTGTTGTGGGCTAAGATCTTGTATGTCCATGCCCATGTCCTCTTTTCAAGACTATTGAAGGATGAAGGTTCTTCCTTTACAAGTCTCCTGTAGATCAGTCAGTGTAAGACTTTTGGTGCCTTGCAGCCTGAAGTTGCGATAAGATAAAACTAGCCAGGCTGGTGGCACAGGTCTGTCATCATAACATTCTGGAAGGCTGAGGCAGGAGGATCACAAATTTGAACCCAGCTTGGGCAACTTGATGACTTAGTGAAATTGTCTCAAAATCAAAACTAAAAAAAAAGCTGGTGGAGTAGCTCAGCGTGAAGGGCCTGGGCTGACTACTTCCCAGAAAAAAAAAAAAAAAAAAAAAGAAAGAAAAAGAAAAAGAAAGAAAAGAAAAGAAAAGAAAAGAAAAAAGAAACTTTAGTCCTTATGCAACCCTTAAGAATAAGGGATCAAAATCTGGGGTCAGGGAGTGAAATAGGATAGAAAAAAATAAAAATAGTTAAAAAGGAGACAAGATTATAGTTTTAAAATTGTACTTTAGTAAATACTGCTGCTTGAGTGTACAAGCCCAATTTTTAAAAATAAATCCTAGAGTTCCTAAAGATACACTGAGCCCTGGCCACTCTCTTTTCCCTGTGTCTTAGTTACTTCTTCATTGCTGTGACTTTATACCTGACATGCACAAATTCGGAGAAGAAAAGTTTCTCTTACAGTTTCAAGTCACAGTCCATCCGGCAGCAATGGCAGCACATGGTGGAGGTGGAGGTGGGGCAGCTCCTCACCACAGAAAACCCAGTTGAGTCCAAGAAGAAGCGAGGAAATTGCTGTTATCCTTCCAGGTCCTATCCCAGTCATTTGCCCCTTCTGGGTCCAGCCTCGGTGCTCTGCCCCTTTCAGATTCAAACCCCTAATCCACCACACACCTGGAATCTATAATCTACCACACAAACGTAACCTGATCCACATGCTCTGACCTATAAACTACCACATGGCTTTCACCACACACCTGTGATTCACACATGCCCATAATGCACCCCTCCAGACCAGGCTCGCCTCTCCTAAGAGCACACGGTTCCATAGGTAATCTATAACATCCATATATGTGAGACTTTTGAGAGAACATTCCAGCTCTGAACCACAATAACCTATAAATGGGACTTTCTCATCACTCTTGCCTGTAAAATCAGCCTATCGCTTGGCAATGGGTCACTGCTCTATCGTTGCCTGTGATGGCTGTCACCTGTGAGGAGTCCATCACCCCTTGCAGAAAGGCCTTTGTCGAGTCCCCTCTTCCCGCAATTTTTCACCTTTGGCCTCCACAAGCACACCCAGCTCAAGGCCACAGTACACCTCCCTCCTCCCGCCTTGAGGGCCCAATCTCTTATTTCTTCGAGTGTGCACTTTTTAAATTCTGCCTAATAAATCTCTTTTTGCTTCTTGGAGAAAAAAATATATGAGATAGGAAAATTACTGGTAAACTCTCTTTTGAACATTAAGGAAAATTCCTAAACAAAAATATCCACTAACTGGGTCTAGCAATGTATAAAAACTGTCCTGGACCTTAACCAAATTGAAACTAGACGCCTGCCTCCTGCTAACAGAAAAATGAATGCCACGAGAGTGTATCAGTCCTAGCGTCATTTCTGTGATCCTCCCGGCGTCGTGTCTTGGCAAGCACAGGACAGTACCCAGGAAGTATTTATGCTTCAAGAATTTAAGTCCAATTAGATAAATGTGTGAGTCTAAAAAACAATTCTTAGAACTCACAAAGAGCCAACAAAAAAAAGTTAAAGAATACCACAAAAAAACAGTTTTCATTATTTACTTTTTTTTTTTTTTTGAGACAGGATCTTGCTCTGGAGTCCAGGCTGGTCCTGAACTCACCATGGAGCCCAGGCTGGCCTGGAACTCAAGGCAATCCTCCTGCCTCGGCCTCCCAAGTGCTGAGATGACAGGCGTGCTCCACCCCATCCAGGTTGCAGTATTGAAGAATGGTCATATTGTTAGGTCTGATAGTGCCACGGTGATTACACACTAACGTTATCAGAGATGCATAATAAAGTATGGGTGAAACGCTGCAGTGTCTAGGATTTGCTCTACAGCATGGAAGCAAAGAAAAGTTGGCAAAATGTTCCAAACTGTTGAGCTGAGAGATGGGAGCAGGGAGTCATTAAATGATTTTCTCAGTTTTAATGAATGGCTGAGGTTTTCAATATAAATCAAGACACACCCCTTGTGAACAGCTTGTTGGCAGCTGTCCCATTTCACATTCCCTAGGTCCAGCCCTGGTGGAACCGACAGCCGCCTCTCTGGCCAGCCACGTCTGTGCAGTTGGCCCCGCTGGACCCAGCTGAGGCGCCTCAGGCCAGGATGTGGGATCTGACTTCCCAGCAGCCCAGAGGCCAGATAACACAGCCCAGACACGTGCTCCCTGTGGACAGTATTTCGCTAGTGGGAACCAGAGGACAGGCAGGGCTGACTGGCTAAATCATTTCTGCTTTCCTCCGACTGACCTTAATGTAATAGTTTTACAGTGGGGCTGTCTGGAGATGTCCTGCATGGCTGAGCGACATCCCTGCCTAACGGTGTGCCCTGGCTCTGCTGCAGCTATCTCCACACACACCACCTTGCCTTGTTTCTCCTCCCATTGAGCCTATTTCCCATTTCTTTTCATTTGTTTTGTTTTTGTTCTGTTACTGGCGATTGAACCCAGGGCCTTTGCACTGAGCTGCATCCTGGGATAGAGTCTCACCAACTTGCTAGGCTAAGAATGCATTTGCAGTCCTCCTGTCTCAGCCTCCCACAGAGCTGGGATTACAGGCCTGTGCCATCACACCTGGCTAGTTTCCCTTACCTCTTGCTGTCTCCCCAACCAGCCCTTACTCTGTGCGTCAGGTCCTGTTTCCCAGGGAAGTTGGACAAAGGAAGCACAGGCTCCAAAGGTGAATTCCCAGGATGGATTTTGGGGCTGTTCTGTTCATCCTGTGAAGTCAATAGAGACCCCTTTACTAATCACAGGAGAGGCGGAAGCAACCCCAGCATGCAACAGCACTTCCGCTTTCCCTTGGGTTTAATTGGGATGAGGTGATGGACAGTCCGACATCAGGAGATCAGCTCTTGGCATTCACATCATTGCAGTGATGATGATAAGGCGCTAGGGAGCTCTTCACTAAGGAGGTACAAAAGCAAAAATTAAAGAAGCTTCCAGTAAAATTACAGGCACATGCAGGAAAGAAGGTCCACATGGTGCCCATCTCCTGGCTGCCTGGACACGGAGGCTCTGAGTACCCATGTGTCCTCAGAAGGACACCCCAGGAAAGACATCGGTTCTGCTGACCACTGAGTCAGCATGAAGCCGAAAGACACAAACACACATGTGGGCTACAGACACCGGGGCTAACACGCACCGGAACCAGCAGGTTGTGAAGCAACTCTGTGACATCCATGTGGCCGAGGTCAGCAACACCTCGGTCGGGACTGGTGTGCCTGCCACTGGCTCCGGGTGGTCACACTTTGAACTTTGCCTACAAAGTTAGGATTATCTAAACAGAGTCCAGCCGGACAGTCCTAAATATGCACATTTCTAGCATGTTAAGAAAACAACAACAGACTGAGAAACAAAACAACAGGCCTATAGCAGGTCACTGCCCACTCAGGAGACACTCTGAAAGCCAGGGGATATGTGGCAACTCGCAAGAAGAGTCTGTCTTCCTGACACTCCTGGGGTCAATAGTGAACCCAAGACCTGATTCCAGGGCAGCAGAATAGCAAAAGAGACTATACAACGTGATAAAAAAAATTGCAGTGAACGATTAAATTTTTTAGAAAGCTAATATAATAAAAGACACATTGTCATTAACCTCCCTGAGAGTAACACTCCCTCACCACATCCCTGATTTGAACACATTTACCTCAGGGGAAGGATTTTGAGGGAGATAAATCAGTATGTGTCTTACTATAATACCTGTTTTGCTTTTATTTAAACACCATTGAAGTCACAGCTTATAAATGCAAGGTCCTGACAGACTGCCTTCTACATGTGGGACTGTTTCCTCCTCACCCCTAGAACATGTGGGTTGTGTGACTGACTGTCTGAAGCACCCAAAAACGTGTGTAATGAAGCCCTCACCTCTGATGTGGCTGTGTTTGCAGATGAGGCCTCCAAGGAAAGATTAAAGTTAAATGAAGTCGTGGGGTGGGACTCTGATCTGATAGAATCCATGTCCTTATAGGAAGAAGCACCAGAGAGCAGTTGGCTTTACCACCTCTCTGCTTCCTGTTCCTCTCCCTCTCCCCACCCCATACATGCATGCACACAAAGAAAAGGCCACGGGAGGACATGGCAAGAAGGTGACTCTCCTTCTATGCGCCAGGAAGACAGCCTCTCTGGAAGCTGACTTTGCTGGCACTGTGACCACAGCCTCCTGGCCTGCAGAGCTGTGCCGCCCCGGTTGTGGGTCTTGTTTTGGTGACCCCAGCAGCCGGACAGAGACATGATCCACAGCTTCATGTAATAGGTAGGGAAATAATGGCACAAGAAGGCTTCCCTTTCTCAAGCCACCTGCCCAGTTGCCTGTGTCTTCTCTGGTCGTCTTACTCTCAGGGTTCTTTCTTTCTCTCTTATCTCTCTTTCTTCTTTTTCTCTTTTTCTTTGGTGGGACTGGGATTGAATCCAGGGCCTTTGTACTGCTATAGTCAGTTCGTTCTTTCTTTCTTTCTTTCTTTCTTTCTTTCTTTCTTTCTGTCTGTCTGTCTTTCCTTTTTTTCTTTCTCTTTTTCTTTTTTTGAGACAAGGTCTCACTTTGTAGTCCAGGCTAGTCCTAAACTCACTATGTAGCTCAGGCTGACCTTGAACTACTGGCAATCCTCCTGCCTCAGCCCCCCGAGTGCGGGGATTACAGGTAGGTGTCACACACAGTTCCCAGTCATTTAAGCTTTCACTTTGAGACAAGATCTCACTACAGGGCTGAAGTCCCCAGGCTGGGTGCCAGGTTTGAATTTGCAACCTTCCTGCCTCTGCCTCCTGGAGTGGTAGATCACAGGTATGTGCCACTGCACAGTCCTGCCTTTCTTATAGGAAAAGGACAAGTAGAAAGAGATGAGAGTAATAAACTCACATATCAACACAGTGTGATGGGTGACAGAGACAAATGGCCCAAGTGGAGACTGGTTGACTGACAGGGCAGGTCTACAGAGGACGGCCACTGTCAGCATCAAGCCACTGTTGACTAAGGGTCTCGTGTTCTCAGACCTGTAACTTGGAAGACTGCATGCTTTGAGGAAACGCTCTGGCCTGGCAAACATTAGCAACAGATTCCATCACAAAGCTATGTGCGGGCCAGTGAGGAAGTGCCACGGCTGAGCTATGCAACAGGGTCTGATCTGCCCTCTTAACTGGTCGAGTTTCCACACGCCCCTCCTCTGGCTTTTCCCCAGCCGTGATCCCCCGCCTTGGGATCTCTTTGGGTGCAGCCACCAAGTGCCTTCCTTGCAGAAAAGTGGACATAAGGATGACCGATAAAAAGATCATATTTAGTCAAGCAATGTAACTTTGAGTCTGATTCTTCTGTGAGAATGGCTTCAAAGTTCTTTTTTTGTGGAATACTGGAGATCAAGATCAAGCCCAGGGTCTTAACGTAGAGCTACATTCCCAGCTTTTGTTTTGTTTTGTTTTGTTTTGTTTTGTTTTTGTTTTGTTTTGTTTTTTTGAGACAGAGACTCTCTGTGTAGTGGAGGTTGGTTCTGAGCTAACTATGAGGCCTAGGCTGGCCTCGAACTCAAACTCACCGCAATCCTCCTGGCTCAGTTTTCTGAGTGCTGGGATTACAGGCGTGAACCACTACTCTCAGCTTGTGGGGTGCTGGGGAATAGAACTCAGGGGCAGAGCTTGGTAGGCAAGAGCTTTACCCACTAAACGATTCCTCAGGCCCTCCCAGCCCATTTTTGTCTTTGATTTTTGAGATAAGGTCTTGCAAAATCTCTAAATTTTCCAAGCCAGGCTCGGATTTACAATCCTTCTGTTTCAGCCTCCCAGAGTGCTGAGTCCTATGTCACGGGGCCCAGTCTCACTAAAGTTCTATAGGAATTAAATAAAATGACACATGAAAAAAAAACAATTGGAAAACAATTTGCTCGTACCCCACCTCTGCTGGTCACCAGAGACATCGCACTGAGTTCACGTCGTCCACACATTCTTGGGGTGTCACAGACCCGCGTGTCTAAGCTGCTCACCCCCCTTAGTTGATGGTTTCATTGGGTGTCACATGCTTGAAATGGAAGCGCCCAGCCAAGCCCTGAAATAGGAGGCTCTGCTGGGCCCGGGGCTGTGGTCGGACAGTGAGGAAGGGTCAAGAAGGATGGCGAGCAGCAGCGGCACCACCCTGGAGGCTGGGGACAGGACGGCCGCTCCTGCTCACGGGGCGTCAGGGGGCACAACCGGGATGAGCACCTGTGCTTGCGATCCTGGCCTGGAAGCTACTCACTGCTTAGTAGCTGCCGGTGAGATTTCCAGGGGTCTGTCTTTTAGCTGCGTCTGATAAAGGTGAGAACTCACTACTGCCCAGAATATCCCTCTTGAGGATCCCCCAGCAGGGCTCTATTTTTTCTGTCTGGCTGGGTAAGGGACCATGTATCTGCTCTGCTCTGGCTCATCTTTCTCCAAAGCCTTTATCGGTGCTTTTTTTTTGGCTGCTGGTGGTTTCCTAAATAAACGAGAGCAGATTATGTGTGATCCAAGGCCATGACTCAAGTTTGCTGGCTGCCAGCTGCGAGGAAGCCAGAGTGAGGTCCCTTGGGGCCAGCCGCCCTTTGCAGGGCTGGAGGGGGAGTAGCTGGTGAGATGGGAAAAAGAGAAGAGTCACTTCTTTGCAGGTCTTTCTGGGATCTCAGGGACAGTGACACTGTGTGCAGGACATTTGCCAGGAGAAGGGGGAAGGGCAGGAGGCGGCGTCAAGGCAGGTGTAGCAGCATCTTGCCCAAGGAGCTTAATAAGTCACCAGGCACAAGATTACAAGTGGTGCACACCTGTAATCTCAGCACTCTGGGAGGCTGAGTCAGGAGGATTCTGCCTTGGCTACGTGGTTATTTAGTGAGACTGGGTCTCAAACTACAAAAATAAAAGTGGGGAGGGGATATAGCTCAGTGCGAAGGCCTCATGCTTCGTCCCCAGGAGCACAAAAAATAAAAAGACAGAAAAGGAAACTCAGTAGTTCAGTAAACTCACACGCAAAGAGAACCGTGCCAAGCTGGCAGGAGGTCCTGAGAGAGGCTCATTTTCAGCTAGATTAAGACTAAATCCACTCTGGTTAGTGAAAGGAAACACCAAAAGGATTTGACCTTAAGAAGAACTCTGTCCCCCCAAAGCTAAATGTCCTTAAATGCGTTTTTTGGAGATATGACAGAGTTGCTTTATGAGAGAAGAGGGCTCCTTGTCTTCACAGCTTGGCCCAGCATGGCTGTAGGCACCCCCCAACCCATGAAGTGGGGGTTGGTTAGGTCTCCAGCTCTAGGCAGGGACTGCTCTTTAGAATCACCTGATGGGATGCTGAAATTCCCGACACCCAGGCTGCAGCCCAGACCAATGAGGATCCCTAGGACTGGGGTGCAGGCTCTGGGGCAGAGCCACGCTTGGGATTGCAGGTAGATGGGCTGCAAAGGTCTCCCTCAATCCCGAGAGCTTTAAGTCTGCAGGGGAAGGATAGGCCTCCTTAGGAGAAGCCAGGCAGGGCACAGGTGGCCTCCTAGGAGTCCTACTGTCCGTACAATTCAGTGACCTAAGTGAGACCTCGAGTGGACAGGCTCTTGCTGCTGAGTGCATTCCAGCTGGTTCTCCTGTCTAGCTCTTTATTGAGCACCCACCATGTGCCTGGCATGTTCTGGAGCCAACGGTGCATGAGTCGGAACTGGAACAAGATGGCGACGAGAGTGGACACGGCAGTCAAGAGCTAAGGGAATGGCTCGTTGAGAATCTGTCGGTTTGTACAGAGTCCCCAAGTTCACACTTCATGCCCTCCAGTCTCCAAGGTGACAACAGACCTGGCCTTGTCACACCTGTGCTATGTTCTTCTCCTCCATCCTTCATCTCCAGATTCTTAAATACTTGGATTTAGACAGCAGTTCTGACTTCAGGACAAGTCTGTCCCCTGGTCCCAAGTCCGTGTTCCCAAGTGCACAGCATTGCTCCAGCTCAAGCAGTCTTTGGCAGTATTGAGGCAGAAGTCCTGGGTTCCAATCCTGCCTCTGCCTTTCAGAGTGCGACCTTGAGCACAGCACCCAACAGCACAGGCCCAGCCCTGCCCCTCCGATCTGCAGCCACTGCAAGGGGACTGCAGTAGCTCTATGCTGGTCACCTGTAGGGCATTGCGAGGAGTAGACAGACAATGATGGCCAAGCAGGGGCTCACAGAATGCTGGGCAGGCAGTGACTCTGACATGTTCTCCGGGGTCACAAGACTCTAGTGTCATTCTTTCTATTGGCCTGGGTGTGGGTGTGCAGGCAAGGTGACTGCAGATGCTATAAGGGTCCTGAATCCCAGTGGTTCCAACCAATAGGAGCTCGTCCCTTTCACATGTAATATCTGCCGAGCCTGGGGACAGTGCTGGGCCTCGTGCCATCATTCTGGGGTCCAGGGCCACCATCATCTGCACAGTGCAACTTGTAAGGCGGCCCAGGGAGTGTGCACCCCGGTGGCAACCGAGGTGAGGAGGGAGAGTCACACAGAAGGCTTTCGCAGGCCAGGTGGCCATGGCACGGCCCCCAGGCACACACTGCCAACAGACTCTGTCATGCTGTGCAGGAGCTGGGACAGGGCTGCCACGGGCCTGGAGGCTTCCCAGCTGGGAGGCTGCCATCCCTACCCAGGCCCCCAGTACCCACGCAGGCTGCCCTGTCTGGACAGCTACTAGAATACTCCTGTCTCCTTACTGTCTAACCTTCTCGGGTTTCTTCTCTCGTCTTCCTGCTCCCTCTCCCATGGCACCTGCCACCTATTGAGCTCCTGCTGTCGGAGAAAGGCTGATTGTTTGGCCATTGAAGTCTTTGGTGGAGAGGCCCTGTGAGGATTCCGTGACCAGGGATGTCAGGGAAGGGGGCTGCCAGGAGAGGAATCTTCCTAGAGGTGACCGGTGGCCCCTTCCTCTGAGACCAGGATAGCACAGTCCCAGAGGGAGGAACCTCTCTGCTGTGCTCTCAGAAGCCTGGGAGGGACTTGTAGTGCCTGGCACTGTACCCCTTCCCAAGGAGCCTATAATCTAGAAATGCAAATATTTGACTGCATCTCTGACTGCCTGAGCTCAGAAAGGTTAGTAACCTGTTCACGGCCACACAGCTAGTATCTGGTATGAAAGCCTTCGGAGAAGCCATGGGGCTCCAAACCAGCAGCAGGCAAAAAAGTGCTTTTTCTGCCACCTGGTGGCCAGACTGCAAACAACAGTCCAGCTTCCAGCCGCAGGGACCACCATGGGGCCGAAGGGGTGGTATTAAGGCTTGGGTTAGGAACAGTGTTCTGGAGGGCACTAGGAAATCCACAGAGACCAGGACAGGGTTAACCCATCTGTGCTTACTGGCCAGTGTCTAAGACTTGAACCTGAGTCCAGCCCAGGTCGAACCCAAAGTTTGTTTCAAGAAGGGCGCAACTGGTTGGAAAAGTTTTCTGAGGTGACCATGGCCCCACTGGGAGGCAGGCACCAAAATGTTGCCTCCATCTTCGCAGGGGCGGGAAGGGAGGAGGGCAAGAGCGGGAGAGCCACCACCCCCCTCCCTCCCCGCCTTCACCCGAGGAGTGTGGGGACCTCAGGTCAGGGGAATGAGGGAGGAGGGAAGGTGAGGTGCTGTGCCTCTCCCTCCTGGGTGATGGGGCAGCACAGGAGGGCTGGGCCACCTGAGCTCAAGGAGGAGGAGACGTCCAGAGATAAAGAAGCCCCTTACCTGCTGCTCTCCTGGCTTTCAGACATAGCGGGAGTCGAGTGTGCCCAGGGACACCTCTGGTTTGGCTTGGACAGCTGTGCAGGTCCCAGGATAGAGTGCCTGGTGTGTTAGCTCACCAGCTCAGCCTGATATCTGACCTGACCTTGCTGTGCCACCTGACCCAGAGGGGAGGCAGGGCACAGACAGCCCTGGTGCCTGCAGGGTCCCTGTCTGTGTCACTCAGGCCCAATTCACAGGTACATATCCTAAGACTTGGCTCCCAGGGGTGGGCAACCTGTCCAAAGTCACGCAGCTAGCACCGGGCAAGGCAAGCAGTCAAGCTGAGGTCTACCACGAGGCCTGTCCTCTGTCCACCCCTCTCTGCACCCTCCCCCACTGCAGAACCACTGCAGGCAGCTGACATACCCTGTGCTCACCCCTTTGCCTCCGTTCCCCTTGGCTCAGCGGCAGCTGGCACAACCAGCTTCCGCCGGTTTAGGAAGCAGACAAGGGCCCGTGTCTGTGTCCCCAGATGGGAAGGAATACCCCTGTTTCCATGACCACCCTCAGTGCCTCCTGCGGTAGGGGCAGATCAGAGCCCGCTCTGGGGGAGAAGAGGCAGGCAGCAGCTGCAGAGGCAGGACCACGGGGTCCTGCAAAGTCGTGCTGCCACGTGACAGGTAAAGCTGTCCAGCCAGCAGCACCTGGGATGCGCGTCTCCAGAGGCCCCGCTGTTCCCTAGCTCCCTGTTGCTGGGTCCACAGCCGCCTCGTGGTCCAGATCACACCAAATCAAGGCAGCATCTGTCTAAAGATGCGTATTTTGCTTGAAGCTACATATTAGTCACTAAAATAAACATGAGAAATGTAGGTGGAGCTATGTTTAAACTGTATTCAACACAGATTTGCCAGCAGAGAACTGCCTAACGTATCTCTTCTTTCTGGGAATCTGACTCTGGAGCAGGTAGACGTGGCTTGTTGGACTCATTGTTTTGTCCAAAGTCCCCAAGGATAAATCTAGGTCTCAGTAGTGGCACCCTGTCATCATCCTGTGACTAGGAGGCCAAAGAGCCCGCGTCCATACGCCTGACACGTCTTCTCCAGCCTTCACCTGCTCTCATCTTCACTGGGAGGCCCAGAGAACAGGGCAGGTTTAGAAAAGGGGCAGCTGTGCAGGTCCAGGGCAGCAGGGTGCAGAACTGTTTCCTTGAAG
The DNA here is from genome assembly GCA_004027205.1 of Ctenodactylus gundi. Taxonomy (NCBI): domain Eukaryota; kingdom Metazoa; phylum Chordata; class Mammalia; order Rodentia; family Ctenodactylidae; genus Ctenodactylus; species Ctenodactylus gundi. The sequence continues at coordinate 22,373 of PVKB01001173.1, read as the reverse complement.
GTCTGCACAGGACACAGCGCCATGGTGCAAATAGGAAAGCCATCTCTCCGGTGCTGGCAGGCAGAAGGGCCAGCGGCAGAGCGGCGGTCTTCCCCGAGGCTGCTCATCAGCGCTGAGGCATCCCTCTGTCCCACAGCATGGACTGGTGCCCAATCTTCACACTATCTACCTGGGGATTCTGGCGGCCACCCCCTGTGCAAGGTTGGGGTGACTCTCCCTCTCCTGGGAGGTGGCACTCCAGGGGAGGTCTGCATGGAGACCCTCCCTTCTTTTCTGGCCATGTAACTTCGGGAGAAACTGGTCTGAGTTGGCCCGCCTTCAGGTAGTTGTAATCAGTGAGACTCCAGACATGTCACAGAAGGTACCTAGGGGACCCACAGACCCTAGAGAAGGGGCTGGGTGTGGGAATGGTCTAGAAGCATACATGGGGTGATTGAAAAATGTGGTCATAAGTCCTTGAGGGCACAGAAGTCTGTGGCATATCATAGTCTGACAGTATCAGGCAGTTATGAACATGAGCTAACTCCTTCTGTTCAGGAAATCTGAGTTCAGGAATAACACGGAAAGCAGCAGAATTGAGATGAGATTAAATTTTAACAGAAAAGTTACTTTATGAGATGCATTGATGGTAGACATACCAAAATATTCTTAAAGCTTTTTTTAACTAAAAGAACAGAAAGCAGCTGTTATTTTTATATTTTTTTTTCAGTTAGCAGTCTTGAGAATTATTTGATAGGCCTTTGAGTTGGCCATAGGCCTGGGTGAGGTTGTGGCAGTTTTATAGCAGGAGTTTTGATGACAGATGATTTTAATTGATCACAGGCCTGTTATTGTTTCACTTCCAGGAAGGAGAATTTGATGTTTGCTTTCTTTCTTTCTTTCTTTCTTTCTTTCTTTCTTTCTTTCTTTCTTCCTTTCTTTTTAAAGAAACTCATATACAGGTGTAGCCAAGTTAGGCTTTATGTAGAGATTTATAGTTAATAGCCAGTTAAACTGAGAAAACCACGAAGTTACCTGTTGGCATTAAGGGCTAAAAACTACCTAAAACAGCTAAGTGTCCTGAGGCTACAGTAAACCCTGAATGATAAGCTCTAATGTTTCCCTGATAAGGTGAGATGCACCAGAAGAGCATTTATCAACCAAAACTTGGAGGGTCCAACCAGAGATCAAGTTTCTACTGGTTTCTACCGATGTGTTCTCCTTATAGCTGCCATTTAATCATCATCTTAAAGAGAAAGTATAAATGAGTATAGATAACAAGGTTAGGCTGGAGCCCGAAGGGTCATTTGTCTGAACAGGAAAAGAGGCCCACATGTCCTTTCCTGATGAATCCTGTCTCCCACTCTCCTTGGCCTCATTCTCCTCTTCCCTCCCTCCTGCTCACACCTTCTCACACAGCAGCTCTCAGATCTCAGTGCAGAGTTAAGATGTGCTCTTCCTCCCTGGTGGCCAATGTCCTTTGAAGTCTTGCCTCTCTTTAGGAAACAGTATTGAGCTGCCTGTGAAACATCCTAACGCTATTCTCCAGGCACCAGATTCCGAGGAGGCCCCTGAAATCACTTCAAAGCAGGTGGTCACTACTAATTTGGTTATTCTACTTGCAGATAGCAACAAAGAGCCTGGCGGGCAGGTGTCTTGGCCAGGAAACAAAGACTTGGCAGGTGGGAAGAGACATTGATTCAGAAATGTTAATGTACTATATATATAATATATATTATATATATTACACACACACACACACACACACACACACACACACACACACACACACACATATTGCATGCCATGTATAACAAGAGTGGCATCTTCCACTCCCCTAGATAGAAATCTTTTTTCTCCAATGAAAATCTAAAATGTAATTTTTAGTGATTCTCAATGAGATCTTAGAAAAAAAGTGTTTGATTTCAAAGTTCCTATTTATAGGCTCAGCAGTAACAAAGTGCTGTGCATTATTTTACATTTCAAATAGTTTCACGACATTTGTCTCACACATGTATTTAAAAACTAAACGATGCTGGCAACTTTAGCTTAAAATGTTATACTAATTATCATTTAAATGGTGTGTTGGTCAGCTTTCGATGGCTGTAATGAAATACCTGAGATAACTCAAAAGGCACCCAGGTTTGGAGGTTCCGATCCATGTTGTTTTGGGGGCTGTGGTGATACGTTATGTTGGGAGTGTGTGGCAGAGCAACAGTGCATACATACAGAGAGGAAAGAGTTCGGATTTCACAAAACCAGTATATCTGTGGCAGGATTATTAGTAGCAAGTTCCTATTCTGTCATCTTGATGAATCACTCTTTGAAAATACTTTTAAGTGAATAAAATTCAGTTTTTGGTTAGGTTTTCATTCTGGAGGCCTTTGTTTCCTTATATTCCTTACATGACTTTCTTCCCTCCTTGCCCCATTGTGAAACCATAATCTCTTCCATGTCTTAGAATTGTTTTTTCTTTTTACAAAAGGCAGACAAAATTAATGTTAAAAAAATAAATTTATTTTGAGTCTGAGATAACAAAGAACAAGCATACAGAAAACCGTAAAAAAGCAAAAATTAGAACATGAATAATGACATAACACTTAGGCACTCTTGCAGCTATTGCATACCGACACATTTTTAAATATATTTTTACATACATTTCTCTAACATTCTTGAAAAGCAAGTGACATCTGTGACTTTTATACATGCAATAGCTTTTGAAAGCATCTTTCCAAAAATTATTTGATTAAAATTTAGACAGGGGATGATTACCTACTTTAGTTTCTAAAGTTGTGACACAGAATTATATGACATTCTTGTTTGTCATGTCATTATAAATGACTTACATTCAAAATACAGAAAAATTATCCATTCATTTTGTATTTTTGTCATATTTTATCTTTTAAACAAGGAAAATACATGTTTTATATGCTTTTCAGAACTTTTACCTGTAATTTGTCCAAAATCTCCGTAACTCAAAAAGAAAAGGATTATTTTAAACAACAGTGGCAATTTAAAAAATAATTATGGGGTGAATCTTAGGATTTACTTGTGGCCATTTTAACCCATAATTTAAATACCAAAAGAAACTAGGGATTGGCTATGTTCTGCCTGTGCTGCTGCAGGCAGACTGAAAGGGCTAAAAAGCAGTCTCAAAGTTCCCTGCATTCACAAGGTGACAATCACAAGTACTTATCCAATTGTCTAGAGAATTCTTTGCTAAGATCTGAATTCCTATGGTAATAAGGATTTTTCTACTTCATAATGAGTGAATGGCATTTAACATTTTAGAAAGGTCTTTGAGATCAAAATGAATGCATTTCATTTCATATATGAAGAAAATTCCACCAAGAAAGGTGAAATGATTTGTCTAGGGTCAGAGTTCTGGTGACAGAGAGAAACACACCAAGACATGGAACCAGAGCTCCTGATTCTTAGGTATATTCACATTCTCCATGGTCAGATTCTACATAATTTATAACCATTTGATTACAGATATTATATTTTCAATATAAATCACCACATATATTCTGCTATTCATGTAAGTATACTCATTACCTGATTGATTTTCTTGTGTGTACATGGATATAAATAATATAGTATATTGTGGCTGATCAAATGTCCATCCTGAAAAGATTATTCCCTTTAAGCTGAGAGCCAGGACATCAACAACACTTAGATTCTCACTGTAAACAGAACACAGTGGTAGGCACTGTGGGAATACATTTGGTCCTATTCTCCTTACCCTGAGTGTGTGAACGAGCAGGCTGTTTCAACATAGAGGTGACTGGACACACATCGAGATGAAGAAGTCAGTTCCCCAGTGCACTGGAGGAACACACAGCAGTCCTCAAAGGAGAATGGTCATAAAAAATGACATAGGTGTCAGAAAAATGACACTGAAATTAGAACAGCTAACATCTCAAGAGGCCTCCCCTAACTGGGGAGCCATCTGAAGTTATCCCAGAGTCCCTTATCTCAGGAATCTCCAGGCCAAGTGTTGTGGTTTGGATCTGAAATGTCCCCCAAAAGCTTCACGTTTGGAAGGTAATTCAATCACAGGTATTCATCTATTGACTCCCTGTGTTGTTGAAGGTGGAGTCTGGTCAGAAGGGGTGGGCCACAGCTGGAAGGGTGGACACTAGTGCTGCCCCTTCACGCACAGCTTCCTGCACAGCTTCTCTCTGGCGGGGCCCCCACCATGTGCTTTCAGTAATGAACGGACCTTCTGAAAACAGAGAGCTAAAACGAAAGCCTTTTCTCCTTTAAGCTGTGGATGTTGGGCACTGTGTCCTAGCAAGATAAGTAACTAAGACAGCAGGATCCATATTAGAAATCATGAAACAGCCATGAAACACATATCATGAATTATTCTGGCAAGAAAGTTACATACTGAATAAAATATAGAAGAAAAGGGTGGTGGGCATGGTCTTCTCTATTTCAAGCTGGGCTGAAAAACTATTGTCAGAATTTATCCATGGTAGGAACGCAGCACAGAGCTCAGGATACTGTGTGTGTCTGAGTTCCTCCGCTAAACTGGGACATAACTCTACAACCAAAGGCATAGTTAGAATCTGTACATGAATTTTTTTTTTCAGCTGGTAGTACCTGTTACCAAAACCTTGTAATGAGAGCATACACAATGGGGAAATTTTAGACGTCGCCTGAAAGCCTGATCACAATACTGTCCTTCGGTGGGCTTATTAGCATCACGTTGGTGAAATGCTTACACTGAGGTGGCTCGGACAGTTAGGTGGGAAGGTGGCTGGATGGAGTGTATTGTACATTTGGTTTCAATGGCTATTTTTATATAAAAGCTGCGTGTACCCTGTAGCATTTTATGAGGACTGAACCCCTTCCAATCTTCCCTTTTTTTGAACAAACATTTACTTTGTGTGTGTGTGTGTGTGTGTGTGTGTGTGTGTGTGCTTGTTAGGCAAGGTTTCGAGGGCTGAGCTACATACTGGCCCCTTTTCTTTTACTTTGAGACACGATCTGAATAGGTTACCCAGGCAGGCCTTCACCCTGCAACCCTCCTGCCTCAGTCTCCCAGGCAGCTTGGGCTTATGGGTCTGTACCGCTGTGCTCAGCTGAAATACATTTACTTTTGAGAATGTCAAGAGATTACTTCCAGATACGCTATGCGACCGTCAGTGGGACATCAGGAAGATAAGCTGTAGTGTTACATGACGTCAGCAAGAGCACGTGATGCAACGTATTGCTTCCATCAACAACTCAGGAAAATCCTAACCATTGGGTCAGAGGTCATACGGTAGCTCCCAAGTCAATGTCCATCCGCACCGCCTCTGGGCCCAACCTCGCTGCTCCCATACTTCCCCAGGAACACTACATTGTACCCTAATGACTGAGGAACAGCAGTTTTTCTTTTTGTTTCAGATTGATGACTCCGACTGCTTGGATAACACAACCGCTTTTGGCTTCGTGTCCACGGGACTGTCAACTGGCACCTGTGACAAAAATCAGAACAAAAAAATGTGTAGCACCTGGCGTGTGTTGTTTTAACAGACCAACAGTTGACTCAGGAAAAAAAAAAAAAACCTAACTGAGAAGAGGTTCAGGTTATCCCATGTACACATTTCCTGATGGCGTCACTACTTACAGCTTTCACTTCGACATTTGCAAGTCCTACATTTATGTTGTGTCTTCTCAGGTCAGACTTGATCAGTGCTGAAACAGAGGAACATCCACCGAGTCACCATAAACTGGGAATATATTTTTGTCCAAGCGGCACCAACCTAACACACTGTAATGACAAGCTCTTCAGTAGCATCCTATGGCCTGAAAAATACCTCTCTGAGCCTGTAACTCAATTAGCAAGTCACTCATTAGTGAGTGAACATGGAAGGGGAGGAACCAGAGACAAAGATGAAGGGGACATTCTTTTTCCGAAAGGGTTCTCTCTTATATTGATACGTAAACAATTAAAACAGTCTGATACTTATGATAGTATAAACACATACGAGGTATGGCAGGAACATGGAGAAAAATGCCCAGGTCAGCCAAAGGAGACGATTCTTCCACGGATGAACAGGAGCAGGTACTGGGATCAGAGCCTGAGTCCCATCTTGGGCCGCCAGGCATTGGATTCTTATGCAGAGCTCGCACAACCTAGGTCTCCTGCCCCGGCAGTTCCCTGCAGGGTGTGCACTCCCATAAGACGCTAACGCCTGCACTGATTTGGGTAGGAGGCAGAGTTCGGGCAGCAAACCGGAGATGGGGAGAAGGAAACACAGCACAAGCTCTGCCCTGAGGCTTGGGCTGCTCTTGGTCCAAGGCCTGCAGGCTGGGGACCCTGAAGAGCGCTAGGAATTAACTCTTCCAACCCAAACTGCCCCGTGCCTGTTCACCTCCGTCTCTCGGTCTCCACTCCTCCAGCTCCTTGGTGTTTGGTAAGCACTATTCTATTCTTCCCAACTATGAAATCAACTTCCTCAGCTCCCATATTTAATGAGAGTGTGAGCTTATCCTTCTTTGTCCTAGTTCATTTAGTATTCTCCAGGTCTATCCATGTTGCTACGGTGACAGGACTGCATATTTTTAATGGCTGAACGATATTCCATCTTTATATGCACTACATTTTCTTTATCCAGTCATCTACCAGTGGAGACCTAGGTTGACCCCATGCTTGGGGAGGGGGGGTACTGTGACTAGTCCTGCAGTGAGCAAAGGAGGGTATTTCTCCACACACTGATTTCCTTTCCTTTGCAAATGTACTCAGTAGTGGCCCTGCTGAGTAAGGCAGCAGTCCTAGCTGTGTGGAACTCCCTACTCTTGGCCACAATGGCTACTGGATTTACGTTCCAGCCCACAGTGGAAGAGGCTATTTTGGCTCCACATCCTTGCTAATGTTATTTTTTATTTTTAAATTTTTTGTCTTTTTTCCTAATAGCCACTGCAACTGGAGTGGGATAATGTGTCATCGTGGTTCTGATCTGTATTTCTCTGCCTTGTTTCACAGTCTTGGCCACTTACCCCCTTCTAGAAGTGCCCGCTCGGATCCTCTGCCCATCTTTAATCACTTGTCATTTTACCGTGGCATGGCCCTAGCTCCTGCAGAACCGCCTGCCTGGCAGGGGAGGAAATCCCCCTCCTCTGAGTTCACAACATCTGCACTGTCATGAGCATACAGTGGGGCTGACTCAGCAAGCCGGTTGGTCTTTCCACCTACAGTCTCGGGGAGGCTAGGTAACTCGCCTACAGTCACACAGCTGCTGAGTAACAGAATCAGAATTTGCACGACTGTCTGCCCACCTACAGGTCTTCACTGCTACAAAAATTTCATTTTCTATGTAGAGCAATTGTCTTGAATACAGAACTTCCAAAATAAATGAACAGATTTACATCCTCAGAAGTAAACAGACAATATCCTGCTTCTCACAGCATGTTTAGCCTGTAAATTCTTCCAAGGCATTAAGGAGCAATACACATGAAAATTAAAGACGTAGATGACACAGCACACAAACTTATGCCAGAAAAAAAAAAAAAAACCAATTTACCTGTTAAAATGATACCGACAAACATCCAGATACAAAGGAAGATGTTCCCCACCTTCGGACTGTGATCTGTTATGAGTTTTCCTTGAGCCAGGGTAAAGAAAATTCCAAACACCTAAAATAAGACCAATAACTTCCAGAAATTTTCCTTACACATTTATATGCACATAATGAGTTTTTTACATTTCCCCCCAGTTCTTTTTAAAACTAATTTTCTTCACATAGTTTGGCCTCTAGAAATATTCATTTAAAAATGAGATTGCTGGGGCTGGAGGAATGGCACAGTGCTTAAAGTGCTTGCCTAGCAAGCAAAAGGCCCTGGGTTCATTTCTCCGGTACCACATAAAATGGGCATGGTGGCACAGCACTCAGGAGGCTGAAGCAGGAGGATTGCCTGAGGCCAAGGTTAGCCTGGACTCCAGAGTGAGTTCAGGACCAGCCTGGGCTACAGAGTGAGACCCTGTCTGAACATAAAAATAAAAATGAGATTGCTAAAACCATGAGCTGGAGGTGGTCGCAGCCCACATCCGTAATCTTAGCACTTTGGGAGACTGAGGCAGGAGGATCACAAGTTTGAGTCCAGCTTGGGTAACTCAGGAACTTGGTGATAATCTGTCTCAAAATAAAAATGGGCTGGGGATGTAGCTCAGTAAGAAGGTCCTGGGGCCTGTCCCCAGTACCACAAAAACAAAAAATCAGGGAGGAAGGAAGGAAGTCAAGTTCATTACTCCCTCGAGTACCTGGTAAAGCAGTCACCTCAGGTTTGACAGAGAGATGGGGGTTTTACCTGCGCAGATGCGTTGAGAAGACCCGACGAAGTGCCCTCAGATTCAGGGTACGTGATTTCAACAGCAAACTCAAAACCCAGGGGGAGGTAACCGGTCATGAAGAAACTAGGAAAACCAACCCAGAATTATACAGAGAACGCGTGGAAGGATGGCAGCCCACGTGGATGCAGTCATTCTCTATCTCAGGCCTGGAGCCTATGACGAGCGAGTATTATGAGGTTGCTACGCGGGAAAGTAAGAAGCTGCGGCCACTGACCCACCAGCCCAAGGTCATGAGAACAGGAAGCAAAACAAATTGGTTTCGAGTTACTTTCCGAGGAAAATATTACCTCTAGTTTTCTAAGTCAGTTGTCTTTACTTGAATTAAGTAATGCTTATTTGTTTTCACCAACACCAGTACACAAAAACCAAAAAAAAATTCTGAGACAGGGTTTCACTCTGTAGAACAGGCTGGCCTCCTGCCTCGCCCTCTGAGTGCTGATATTACAGGCACGCACCACCATTCTCAGCTTATATGGTGCTGGGGAATTGAACTTAGGGCTGTGTGCTTGCCTGGCATGTGCTTTAATCGCTGTGTCATTCCTCCAGGCCCCACAAAAAAAAAAAAACACAATTTTAAACTTTGTGAGTTGTGTGTGCAGCATTGGGAATTGAACTTAGAGTCTTCTATTCAACTAACTTGTGATCCTCCTGCTTCGGCCTCCCAGGGTGCTGGGGTCACAGGGAGGTGCCAGCGTGGCAGCTAAACTATTATTCATACAGATTTATATACACATAATGGATTTTTTAGAGTTCAAAATACTAAAGAACCTTTGGATGAGATTTAAATATTTTAAATCAGAGTAATAACATTTTAGGATGATAGCCGCCCAGTAATAACATTTTAGGATGATAGCTGCCCAGTATCATTTTCCTACATGCGTCTGATACTCACCCAAGAATCCCTCCAGTGACAAACACAATGATGATGTGGCCAAGCTCCAGTGTGAAAGTAAATGTCACCATCCCAACAAAAGACAAAATGTAAACTATGAGAGTAGTCTGTCTGAAACGAAACAACACCATCGTCAGGAACTGCCATGACCCTCCTAGTTCACAGAAGTCACACGGCTGCTGACTGCTCCCCATGCAGGAATCAGCCTTTGTTTTTAATAGTCACCTCCTTTCTTTCCTATGGGGACCGTATCCGCCAAAGCATGGGTTTCAAAGAGTAAATTTAAGGTCTGACAGCAGTCGGCAACCAAACTCATGGCATATCTGTGCCCCAACAAGAATGGATACTCACGGGGTTATTTACAGATTCATACTGCACCTAAGTCATATTTCAAGGTTCAAGTCAGGCTATGGCTCTTCCAGGTGCCTTCTTCAACCACTATAGCTTACAAGACTCTTTTCCAAACTCCTTGATCACTTACACCTATGTTACTGTACTTACAACATTAATTTTGGTCCACTGCACTGTTACTTTTCTTATGGGAATGCCTTATCCTCCCTATGTAGGCCCAAGTGTTTTCAGGACAGATGTCCACACTGCCTGCCATAATTCCTAGCCAAGAGGGACGCACACAGCAGGAGCTGGATGGATGACAGGCAGTTACCCTGGGATGAAAGCCAGGGTGACAAGGGACATATTTTTATGCCTGTCAAGTTTTCTCAATATATAATGGATCAAAGACTATTAAGAAATGTAATTCCATATGTAAGTTTCCTCCATCCACAAACTATAGCTATAGTTTTATAATAACAATAACAATAATAATGATGATGCCTTGGCAAGTGTTGCCCGAAACTATGGAACAACTACTGTAGACAATTTCAAGATCAGAGGTTCCTCTGGAAGGTTTTAGGGAGAACAGCCATATAAACATTATCTTGAACTTTGAAAGGAGTCTGCGTCAGAGTTCCATACTTCATTCATTCTGTTTATTTCATTTCATTCTTTTATTCACTAGTAGTTTCATTCACTTATTTTCCCAAGCAGATGCAGGAAGTTTTGCCTGGCAGTGCACAGCCCCAGGGTTCATCCCTAGCATTCTCGCCCCTAAATCACAAACAAACATGGCTATTCCTTTAAGGCCAGAGCAAAAGAACCGCCCCGACCCTCTTCCGTCTCCAAGCTGACGTCACTCATTCTTTCTTTTATGTCAGCATTTCGCTGCCCTTACAGGGACAGCTAAAATAGCATTTTCATGTGATACATTAGAGTACACTGCTGTGGTTCAGGGACATTTGAGCCAACATTTTTTCTTACCACCAAAAAGTCTTAAGGTCAACATTAATTTTTTTGACAAGGAATAACAATATTCTATTTTGTTGTTAAGCCTAGCACTAAAGAAAACGAGTTCAAGTCTATTTAAAAAGTCAGATGTGTCTCAGAAGGGGCTTTCTTTTTGGACAGGAGCAATCTCTTCTAAAGAAGTGCATTATGTTTATTGTTAGAGAGGAAGAAGGCTTTTTGTGGGGCTAGGGAATCAACCTCAGGACAAGTGCTGTGCCGTTCCTCCAGCCTTAGAATCCAAGTTTTTAAGTCATAGTACTTTTGAAATCCCTTAAAGTAAAGCTTTTCTGTCCATCTTGTTTGTCTTGTCTTTTTCTGGTTCCAGAGGATTAAGCCTTGGACCTTCCCACTGAGCCATCTCCCCAGCCAATTTTTCAGTTTTCGATTTTGAGACAATGTCAAATTACCCATGCTAGACTTGAACTTGTGATCCTCCTGCCTTAGCCTTACAGACTGCTGAGATTCCAGGCCTACATCACCAGACCCAGCTTTAAAAAAATGAAGTTTCTTTTTACAATTAAAAGACTTTCATTACACATCATTCGTGTGACTACCTTCACTCACTTGTATGTTTTAGTGTAATCCAGCCACAAGCCACAAAGAATGGAGCCCACCATGCCAGCCACCACCAGAGTGAGCCCAATCCTGCCCGCGTTCACTTCTTGCCCCTGAAAACCACACAGACGAGAGGGAATCAGACATCTTAATTGAGACACAATTCCCACATCTTTACATAGTCAACAGAAATGATCAGACAGAATGAAGCGCACACGGGAAGATTCTGTACAGGGCGAGGGGTGGGGCGCTGGTAGAGTATTCACTTTTAAAACGAGGGGAAAAAAACAGAAAAACTTCCTTGGTCCTTCATGGTTAAATGTGTGATTTTTGTTAGAATACTTAAATAATTCACAGATGTCTGAAAGGGGTTTTACACAGTACAACTGTGGTCTCCTTTCAAAAGCAGAAAGGCCACCAAAATTGGATATTTCAGTCCTCATTTTTACACATTCTCTTGAAATGTTTTAGTTTACTTTTTCATATAATCAATAAGATTTCTTGAAAACAAAAAGACATTGTTACAGTGCTGACAACTTCTGCTTTTAGCAGGGTATGGTGGCACATGCTGAGTGAGGCAGGAGGATCCCAAGTTCAAGTCCACCTGGGCATCTGAGAGAGACTTGATCTCAAAATAAATAAATAAATAAAAAGGTTGAAGCCCTTGGGTTCAGTCTTCAGTATTAAAAAAAAAAAAACTGCTTTCAATATCATTTCATGAATAGAATTAAATGTACTTAATAATAATTTTGGAGGATCACTGCTTTGGATTAAGTTCCTCCTGCACTGGGCACAAGAGAACTCAGAACAGAGTCCTTAAGCCAGGTGCCACACAGCCACAGGGAACCCAGAAATCACAGCGACCAAAGAGGAGGAGCCTGGGTCCCTCTGCCTGACCCTCTAAGGAAAGTCACCACCGAAGGACCCGCCTCCTTTGTTCCTTGCTCCTTTCAGCCTAGAGGGAGCCCTCCTGGCATTTTAGCTGGGAGGCTGCCCCACTCAATTAGCTCTTGGTGAAAAAAATTTTTAAACAAGTATGTTTTCAAAACAAATGTAAATCTTTTACAGCAACAAGATTATAATCCTTAATCTTATGTTCATGCAAACAGAGACCCCACGGGAAAGCAAAACCCTTGGCCAGGTCAGCACCATGACTAACAGCAGAGGCTTACCTTATAATGTGTCAGTATCATCTGATTTAATAATGTGGAGACTGAATAGAATGATCCAGTCATAATTCCTACAGTTAGAAAGAAACAATTATAAATATGTCATTTCCCAGTACACGAAGTGGCCTGGAGCACGGTGACCTGACAGTCATTGTGAACATATAGTGTATGCAAAGAACGTGTAAGAAGACTCATCTTGGCGTTTTTGCTTTTAATTCCAAATTCACGTTCAGGGTTATGCCATGGCATTCACAAGCTGACCTCATCCACTAAGATTCAAAGCAGCAGGTTAAAAGAAAGGAATTCACAACTCAAAAATTTACACCGGCTTCAAGGCCATCGCAAGGAAGCCACTCACCATAAGTGATCAACAGAAGAACAAAAGGAACGTTCTTAAACAGGTTTCTTATCGATTTCTTATAGGAATAGTCCTCGGGCGGGTTGTCCTGAAGAGCTGCCTGCGCTTCGCTCGGTGGCAACGGAGGCTTTTCTTTAAAGGCTGGAAGTGACCACGGAAAGGATTGCATATGATCAGTACACGTGTGATCTGCTGCCCCACATCGCAAGCACTTACAGGCATCTTACTTAGTGAGCAGGAGTATTCAGTTTGAGGTAGGAGTTTTTCATGGTGAGATTTTTTATTTTCTAAGTAAAGAACAGCTTGGCACTATCATCCCTAAAAATGACTATAACTCAAGAGACTCAGCCAGTTTGCCTAACTGAGCTGCGAAACCACCGGTAATGTGGCCCCCGCTTACCATGACCACGCCTCTTTTAGTAAATAGAGTTTAATTTTTACTACATTCAGGATTCTATCTTTAAATTCCATTTAAATTTGTAATTTAATTATAATTTGAGGTACATATCAGAGATGAGTAAGCCAATATACTACTGAACTTTTTGAGAACTTTCTTGAATTTATAAAGGTTTTCTCTTGAAATTTACATAAATTTTATCATCAATCCCATTCTACCTCTGGGACCGAAGAGGTCCAGGTGGGCCCTGGAAACACAGCAAGGTCTTTCTTGCTGACCCACAGGAGCTGCATATGGAAAGTCTGGAGGTTAGGCTAAGGAAGTGTGGTGGTACATGGCACCCAGGACTATCTCTAGTTACAGAGTGTAGTGCATCCTCAGCCAGACATCTACAATAGAACTCCCCCTTCCCACTTACACAAATCTTATTTATTTTGTAGCATTGGGAAATGACGCCACCTACTGAGTCATATCTGCAGCCCTGAAGACCCCTTTTTGGTAGGCAGAGAAGGATTTGCCAACTTCTCACCATAGATGGCCAGGGAGGGACATGTAGAATCAGTGCCAGCGTTTTAATAACTTTCCCAAAGGCCCAAGGGCTACAGGCTCCCCAGGGTGGGAGCTTCAGGAGGTGGGGCTTCATGGGAGGTCCTCAGGTGATTGGCACTGTGCCTCCGGATGGGACTGGACCCACCATGCCTTCCCTTTCTCTTTCCTTCTTGACACACGAGGTGAGCAGCTTGCTCTGGCACACATGCTGTTGCCAGTCAATGCACCCACCAGAAGCCGAAGGCGATGAGTCTGACCAATTATGGACTAACACCTCCCAAACTGTAAGTTAAAATAAAACCTTTTCTCTTCCTACGTTAATTATCTTAGGTATTTTGTTTAAGTGACTGAAAGCTGACTTACCCAGGCTGAGACCAGAAGTTGACTAACAGAAGAGTGAAAAACTCGGAATGTCAAGTTTGAGTCATTTGTAGAAAAGTGGATGCACCTTGAGACCATTATGCTTAGTGAAATGAACCAGACACAGAAAATTAAATACGGTATGGTTTCTCAAATATGATAAAACCAAACCATAATAAAAGTAAAAGAGAGGTGAAAGAAAGTAAGACTTTGTGGAGAGGGAGAGGGAGAATGAGGGGTGGTGAGAGAGTGGGAAGGGTTAGGGGGACGGGATATACAAACTTTAAAAATGGGGGGAAACTTGGAATGTAAGAAATTAGAATCTAGTCTTTGTAGCGGCTCAAAATTTTAAACTATTTCATCAAAAATGTTTAACTGGAATCGAGGGGGAATTTTGTAGCACTGAGTCTGAGGCTTCCACTCAACGATCTTGCCCAGTACCAACAGAAAGTTTCCACATAACCAAGTACCTATTACCACAGATGTTAAATGACGTTGATTATTCAATTTGAGAGATTTCATGAAAAGAGTCGCCCTAAGAATTAAAGAAATAAGGGAAATTCAAAACGAAAAAGTATGGCAAATGGATTTAGCTGAAAACAGTGATCTAGTTTGGAAGATTCAGAATTTCTCATGTTTCTCTGTTTCTCTTTTCTTCCTTGGCAATTTCTAATGCCTGCTTTTCTTTCTCCTTCCCTCTTGTCTTCCTTGTTTCTTTTTATGACAGTTTCCTTCTTCCAACAAGGGACATGTATTTTATAGTTTTTAGAGGGGGTAAGACCAGATGAACCCCACTACTACCGGAACTACCCGGAAATCTGTAAAATACAGACTCAGGGTTCAATAATCAGGGCGTCTAGGAAAGCACTGAGAATACGAACTACATACGAAAACTCACCTCATGCACCAGTACTGATCTAGCCAGGCTTGAAAAATCACCGACCCATATTACTTTAACAAAATTCTGTGCTTCTTTAATTCTGTTCACTGCTAAAGATAAAGTTTCTTGCTTATCAAAACATAAATTATGACATAACTAAAACTTACCAAGCTAAATAGATTTCTATTTCTACAGAGCTTATAACTAATTTAAAAAGGAAACAAGACCTCACAAATATCTGCTAGTTAATATTCTTACATTGGCAGAGTGGTAGACAGGAAATAAACAGTTGCAACCCTTCCTCTTCCTGAGACCCTATCTGATCCTGGTACTGTTAGGATGTCTGGTCCTTCTCCTGAAAGTCTCCTTGTATCCTAGTTAGACACAAGATATTTCTGTTTATTAACACTGGTAATATAGAATACTTACAGCTGTAAAAGTTTTAGATTGTAAAAACTATGCTTACAAGGCATTGAGTCTCTCTTAGGTTTTTATTGACTGTGGAAAAATAAGTCGAAATAACCCAAATCTAAACTCAAAATTTCAGGCAGAAAGAAAACCCGCCCCTGCCAGTGTTTAACCCACGAGATGCATTTTCTGAATATAAGTACTATCTATTAGATTTAGACGGTTAAATTATCTCTTGGCAAAGGCAAGCCTACATCTACCGGCTACACTCTTCAGTACAGCCACGTGAAGAAAAGGAGGAGAGCCATTGGTCTGTGACCTTGTTAACGCTGAACTGCTGTTTTCAAAGGATAAAAACACGGCTTTTTCTTTCTCCTTCAAAACTGAAAAGCCACTCTTCTCCACACCAAAAACATTTGTGCCAGTACACAACTGACTACTGAATTGGTTATTCTCCCTTCTGGTATCGGGACAGATACAGGCTTGAACCCTGGCTCTGTCCTGTCTCACTCCACAACCTTGGGGAAGTCAACTCCTGTGTCTCAGCTTTTAGCTTTCTCATCCATAGAATAAAAACAATAGCACACTGTTAAGAGGATTCCAGAATGTGAAATACGTAAACGAGTTTGGTAATTTCACAATGCTGCATAAAGCACACGGCCTTTTTTGAGGAACGTTATGTTGCCTCAGGAGCTTGAAGTTCTCAAAAACTAAATAAAAAATATTTCTGTTACAAGTTTACAGGTGAAGCTGGGCGTGGTGAGTGGTGCACACCTGTAATCCCAGCATTCAGGAGGCTGAAGCAGGAGGACTGCTGTGAGTTCTAGGCCAGCCTGGGCTATACAGTGAGTTCAGGAACCACTACAGAGAGAGACGCTGTCTCAAAAATAAAATAAAGCTTATAGCCTACATATAGATGTCGTAAATAGAAGAATCAAAAGTAAAATTATGCATTTATATTATAGGTCCCTGGATTTAAGTACATCAGTGTTAAATATCTTTACTGGCATTATTTTGGTTTCTGTCATTCACTCACTTTACTGAATCAGGAAAAAATTTTCACTGACACTCCTGGGTTAAATGACAAGTTTACTGTTTGGTTGCATCAGAACAGATTTTTAGATACAACAGCAAAACCAAGTGTAACAGGAGGAATCTGAGCTGGGGCCCCAAGAGGTC
This sequence comes from Ctenodactylus gundi, assembly GCA_004027205.1. Classification (NCBI taxonomy): domain Eukaryota; kingdom Metazoa; phylum Chordata; class Mammalia; order Rodentia; family Ctenodactylidae; genus Ctenodactylus; species Ctenodactylus gundi. The sequence continues at coordinate 5,959 of PVKB01001173.1, read as the reverse complement.
GAGGAAAACCTGCAACCATCTCTTCTGTATGGCAATACTTTTTTGGCATTAGATTGAGTGGGATTACATCTGGCCTTGAAGGTTCACCAGCTGTGACTTTGGGTAAATTAAATTTACTTAAGTGCTAGGACAGTTTCCTCACCTGTATAAAGACAATGATGGCAACAGGCCTTTTCTCCAAGGCTGTGAGGATTAAATGACATACAGCACTCGCACACCCTTAAGCGTGTTTTTTAGCCCAAACCCACCACCCACATGTGAGGGACCACAATCCTAGAGTCCTCCCAGCAAGGACAGAGTATTAGTGTGCATCTCAGTGAACAGTACAGGTGAATGCCCCAGACATGCCACAGTGGTGACTGTCACACCTAAGTCTTGTAAGACAGGAAGAAAGGCTTTTAGGGTCTGAACCTTCTAGACAGGACTTTACAGAGACTGCTGACTATCAAGTCATATGTGCCACAGTGCTAAAACCTTTAGCTCAGTTAAATAATTTTATGAGAATTTGGTTAGAAAAGCTGGGTATGGTGGCTCTTGCCTGTAATCCCAGGACTCAGGACACTGAAGCAGGACTGTTGTGAGTTGTTCAGGGCTAGCCAGGGCTCCATAGTGAGTTCAAGGCCAGTTTGAACTATACAGTGAGACACTCAAAAAAGAAAACAAAAAAAAAATTTTTTTTGGTTGTTCTTTCAAAGTAATAGTGAGTAGAATTTGGAGAGAAGTGGGGTCATGTCTAAGTAATTAAGGAACTTTAAGTAAGGATCTTAACAATGATCCAAATTTTCCTCAACAATAAACATTTGGATCTGAGGGAAAATACGCAGATTTTCCATAGAAATGCCACAATTTTCAATGTAAGACATTAGTGTCATGACTATGTGTTGGCTTTTGTTATACTATGCTTGGAATCATGATACTAAAGGTATAGGCCAGATACACTTGGTAATACACCCTTTTTTCCATTTTCACTCTTTTCTCCCATTTCTTCTTACTTTGTACTTATGAGTACATAAATAACTAAGTAAGTATAGATATAACTCTTAATTTCTCAAACAACACAGGGTAATATGCTAGAGATCCATACTTATTATTGTTGATTTCATTTTTCCCCTTCCTTTGTCAAATAAATATATTTATAGCAGCTTAAATAATTATCAATGTACACACAGTGCACGTTCGATTTCATACCTTCTGGTAGCTCGTGTATAATTTATTATTCTTTCTTCTTCCAAACACAACCAATTGAAGATGATATAAAAAGAAAAACCGGAATTTATGTGATGGCATATAAACACAGGCAAGAGAATTTTATACTTTATAAATCACTATTGCTAGCTGGGCACCATGGCCTGTGCCGGTAACCCAGGCACTCAGGAAACTGAGACAGGAAGATAACAAAACAGCCTTGACAACACAGTGAGAACTTGTCTCAAAAAAGGGGAGCACCTGGACGAATAGCACAGAGGTAAGAGCACTTGCCTAGCAAGCCCAAGGCCCTGGGTTTGATTCCCTAGCACCACATAAACTGAGCGAGGTGACACACGCCTCTAATTCCAGCACTGGGACACTGATGCAGGAGGGCTGCAATGTGTCCAAGTCTAGCCTGGGCTACAGTGAGACCCTATCTCAAAAAAAAAAAACTTTTATTAATGAAAGGTCCATTTATATAAAACCTATATGAACAATAAGTAATATCTCATCCACCAAATCAAGTGTAGCTACCAGAAAAGCCAATTTAAGAAGGGTTCCTCACATACACCATATAAATTTTAAAAAGTATTAAAATTATAAAATAGCACAAGGATAATTCAATTCATCCTTTTCTGGTTGTTTGGACAGCCCAACTCGTCCTTTTCCAGGTGTTGGCACATTCCAAGCAGGCCACACTCCCTGACTGACTGACAGAAAACAGTGTCCACCAGCAGCCGGGCCACATCAGGACACCTCTCGTGCCAGGGAGAACAAGCCTCAGGCCAGGTGATATGTGGAGGCTGAGCTTCCTACACCTGGAGCCCACCAGCCACCCACGAAGGCTGTCTCAACGGAAACATTCCAGTCTTCAGCACACATTTCTCTGAAAACCGAGGATCGTACATCTAGAGATCACAAAATATAAAGTCTTCACTAGTGTGATGGCCATGGGAAAAGTTAATATATAAACCTAAAGCCTTGAGCGATAATGAAGTCTTTTGTTGCTGTTGTTATCTTCCGCAGTCCTGGGACTGAACTCAGGGCTTTCACGTTGAACTATATCCCTAGCCCATTTTATGTTTTCAGATAGGATCTTGCCAAGTGGCTAAGTTGCCCAGAATTGCCTCAAGCTTGCAACCTTCCTGCCTCGGCCTCCCAGAAGGCTAGGATTACAGGTGTTCGCAACCATGCCCAGCTTACAACGTGGTTTTGTGACACATTTTAATGACCAGAGGATATAGCCTTTCACTCTCATCATTCTCTTCCTCTTCAGATGTATTTCAGATATTCTGAGTGCCAAAGGGGCACTATTCTAGTTAGACTAGCAGCTCTATTACTTAAATCCACTTTCCCTATCTTTTTCCCTGAAATCAAAACTGCATCCCATGAGAAATAAAAGAGCAGACCTTCCCAAAGCTTCTTCCAAGCTGGTGATGGCTGCTGGCAGCTGACTGTGACTGGCTGCTTCAAGAGACAGGCCCAGGCGGGAGGACTCAGTGACGGAGGGAGGCAGCCGAGCTTTGCTGGAGTGGCCTAACAAGCAGATAGTTGCCACAGTTTGAAATTCCGCGGAACAGCTGGCTGCTGTCCAGGATCATTCATTGGTCAACATGTTCAGAACCGGTTACTTTTAAGCTGGGATCTCTGTGAAGATTTATCAAAGGACCATGGGAGCCTAGGTGCCTTGTTTCACAGACAGACAAGAACTTCTTCCTGTCTGGGAGGCATAACATGCACATCATGTGGACGGGTCACGGGGCGGAAATGCTTACCAGGAAGAAGAGTTAGTGGGGAAATGAATGGGTTAGTCTTCAGACACTCTTGGCAGTTTTAAAATGTGCGCGGTGGACCCTAAGGGCTCCCTAGGGTGGTGGCGTCCACTCCCTGAGCGAGAAAGTACGCGGCAGGAAGGACACAAGCGTGTGGCGTTTGAGATTTCATCAACAGAAAACGTCAGGGTTTGTCGCTCTCATTTGCCATGCAGCCATCCAAGCTCCAGGGGAAAATATTTACTTACCAATTGCTGTTAAAATAAATAAAAGAGTGGCAACGCCGGACGTTCCGTAGAACATGGTGCTGATATTACAAGACAGGAGGCCGGTGTCATTCTGTGTGTTGGGCACCAAAACAGGTGGTAGCAAAAAACCAACTGCAGTTCCGAGCTGTAAAATAAACAGTCCTGTTAGCAACCATTATCGCTAGAGAGAGAGAGAGAGAGAGAGAGAGAGAGAGGGAGAGAGAGAAAACATACTGGCTCTTAACAGATATAAGGAAGATAGTGTCTGTTAAGTTGCACTGTGAATTCTAAAACTATATTCTAATGTCTTTATTACTAATGTGTTATTGAAGGACAAATCTCTTTCCTATGCCGCAAACATTTACTGAGTTCCAGCTATCTGAAAGACTCTGCTATAGAGCTGTAGAAGATATAATTCTTTTGTCATCCCAGCATTCTGGGAAGCTGAGGCAGGAGAATAGCAAGTCTGAGCCCAGACAGGGCAACTTACTAGCTTACGAAGACTCTGTCTCAAAACAAAATAAAAATAAAAACAGGAGATATAGCTCGGTGCAAAGGCCCTGGGTTTTACCCTTGGTACCCCAAAGATATAGTCCTTTGCTCTTCAGATGCTTACAATCAAAAAGCGGAATAAGATTATACAAAATTTCTCTGAAAACACAATGGGAAAAGTATTTGCAAATCATCTATCAGGCAAGAGACTAGCATTCAGAATAAAATCTCTCACAACGCAGCAACAACAAGACCATACCCCAAATTAAAACTGGGCAAAAGACTTGAACAGACATTTCTCCAAAGAAGACATTTAAGAAGCCAACGACAGTGGGTATCCAGCAACTGTGGTTTAAGCTGTTCTTTTCTTCTGCACTTTTAGAGAAAGATAAATCTAAAGCAACAAGCATGTTTTGTGTGTTCTAGTTTTTTGAGACAGTGTCCTGCTCTGTAGCCCACGTTGGCTGTGAACTCTCCTAGCAGCCCAGGCTGACCTTGGACTCAGCACAATCCACCTCCCTCGGCCTCCCATGCACTGGGATCACAGGCCTGAGCAGCCAGCCTTTATTTAGTACTGGGGACCAAACCCAGGGCCTTGCTCATGCTGGGCAAATGCCCTAACCCCTGACTGATCCCCTCAGCTCTTTTCATGTATTTTAAATAAATCTTACTATGGTTTTGAAACAAACATGAGAGATGAACTACCTGAAGTAGGAAAGCAACATTCCTTTTTTACACAGCAACATGTGGTTGGAGGAATAGTTAGTGCTTGCCTAACAAGCACAAGGTCCTGGGTTTGATTCCCCAGCTCTACATAAACTGGACATGGTGGTACATGTCCAAAATCACAGGACGCGGCGGCTAAGGCAAGAGGACTGCTGAGAGACCAAGCCAGCCTGGATTACACTATGAACTCGGGACTAGCCTGGAAGACACGGCAAAACCCTGCCTCAAAAGCGACATGGGCCTCAAAACATTACGCAGACAGAGTGGCGAAGTTTTTCGCGTACAGGTTTAAACTCTATCTGAAAGGACACTCAAGGTGATTTACGGTATCACAGGAGCCCCATATGCAGAATTTAAATTACAGTAAGAGAGTCAGCCTGCAATTTTAAAAAGCACATACGAAAACCACTCTGTCTAGTAATGCTTCTGAAATGCTACTGGCCCTCGAATCAACGGTGTTAGGAAAGACTGGGTCATTTTTAAAGATGGACTTAGCAAACTACACTACCCTGGGGAACGTATTCCACAGTCACGATTACCCTTCGTTGTCTTGCCGTTAAAAATTAGTCAGTGGACCCGGTAACCACACAATGCCTTTATCACTAGACCATTTATTTAATAGTTATTGATGCTCTGTGCTGCCTACTGGGGCCCATTCATTATGTCTAGCGTAACGGCCTGTGGTTTCCTCTAGTCCCTTAAGGATCTAGCTCTGGCCCCTCACTCCGATCCTCACCTGGTTGCCCAGCACGGCGGTGGCACAGGCTGTGGACACCTCCCTGGGCCCAAACCAGACAGAGGCGATGCGGGAGGGCAGGCCCAGGATGAACACCTGGGCCACGGAGCACAGGCACTGGCCCAGCATGGTGACCCAGAAGAGATGCTGCTGCACGCTGCCACACTTGACCCAGGCGCCCAGGCAGTTGAGGCCGGAGCCCAGCAGGGCGGTGACCCGAAGGCCCCTGGTGTCCAGCAGCCAGGTGGCCGGGAAGATGAGCGGCACGTAGAACAGCATGTACACCATGGACAGCCAGTCGATGTGCAGCAGGGAGACGCCGTAGAAGCCCTCGAACACGTTGCTGATGATGCTGTACTGGATCCACTGGAAGGCGTTCACCAGCGAGTAGAGGCTGAAGACCAGGAGCACCGCGAAGCGCCGCAGGGACAGCGCCGTCCGCGGCAGCGGGGCGCCCTCGGCTCCCGGGGTGTCCTCGCCGGCGCCCGCGGGCAGCAGCCGGGCCTGGGTCTCCTCTTCCGGGGCCAGCAGCGTCCGCGGGGCGGCCGGGGCTCCCAGCGCAGCCGTCGGGATGTCCCGGGGGACCCCGTTCAGGACCCGGCAGCCGGCTTTGGGCCCGTTCGGCAGCCCCCCGCTCACCTCCCCGCCCCGCGTGTCCCCGGGGACCGGAAGGTACCCCCGCACGAGCGAGTGCCCCGCGGCCACCGCCGCCCGCTCCTCCTCGTCGGTCCGCGCCATGTCACGGAGCTTTCCCAGCGGCCGCCACGCGCGCTGACCTCCTCCCGGCTGGGTCCCGC